>CAUYUJ010006847.1:342205-462171 GCA_963575745.1 Prorocentrum cordatum
GTGCGATTAGTGCTTTGCTGCGGCCGCCGCGCCAAAAAGGCTGCGGCGCGCGCGAGCGCCCGCGCGGCGAAATCCAAGCGGCTCACCTGTCGGACGAGGGCCGACGTTTCAGGGGCGCTTCCCGCCGCCCCGCGGAAGACGGGGGCGAAGGCCGTGCTCGCTGCTCGCTGGGGGATGACCGCCCAATGAAAAGTCAGCCCCCAGCCACCTCGTGCGCCCGCGGCACTACGGACTGGCGGCGCCTCAGGAGCCAAGCGAGCCCCGCCTCGCTCAGGCGCCGCTGCGCAGCGCGGGCGCTCACCTTCCGCGCCGCCTTGATCATTTTCCGCGCGCGCTGGGCCGTCGCCGCTGCGCGCCCGGGGCGCTTGCGCGCGAGGCGCAGGATATGGCGGTCCAGGGCCGTCTCTGCGCTGCGCGGTCGACCCGCCTGGCAGAGTCTCCCCTCGTCGAAGGCGAGGCCGCCGTTCTTCTCCATGCGGCGGATTGTCTGTTGACTCGGACGCGGCGTTGTCAACAACCGAGCCCACCCTCTCAGCATTGAAGAATGCGCTTTCTGACAAGTGCCCGAAAGCATCGTGTCCTAGGATTTCAACGTCCATGTGTGGATATTATCGGCGGGGCTTGTATGAACCTTGAGCAAGTGCCTGAGAAAAAAAGGGTAACTGGAATAAGCTTTTCAAAAACACCACAAGAAGTATACATCATCGGAAATGTAAGACGTAATATGGTTGTGTCGTTAATTGTATGAGCATGGGTGCAACGGGAGGCGAAGCACTTAGCCAACAGGACACAAGAAATAAAGAAATAGCCAAATAAACTAACGAGCGAACAAACAAATCCACAAACAAACAACGATGACGAACATGAACTTCCAGAGGTTCGCGCAAATCTCCTGGGTCGGCGCTGGACGCTCCACCCGTGGCGCGCGAAACGCGCAGGGGGGCCGTGCCGGAGGCGCCGATTGAGAGGAAGGGGTCCAGCGCCGACCGAAGCTTACGTTTACGTTTACGCCCTGTTGTTTCGGAGTCGTCCCGGCGCGGCCCGCCGGAACCACGACACGCCGGCAACCGCAAGCGCGGCAGACACAAATCAAGCACCTCCGGAGCTGAACTAGACAAGCGCGTTCCATCGCTCGCAGAATACCTACTCGCAAACGGCCTGGATCCACCGCGGGGGCTCGACCGTCCATCACGTCGAGGACGAGGTCTGTTATTGTTGTTTTTTCGGGGGGCGTTTGCGAGTAGGCACTCTGCGAGTGATGGAGCGCGCTCGGAGCTGAGCCCGGGAGGTCTGCCGGGGAGGGCAAAGGGGGGGATAGCAAAGAGGGGGTTTTAGAATCAGCTCACGTAGCTGATTTTCCTGGCGACTCCCGGCGCCGGAGGCGGCTATGTATCGATGAATGGGCCCCTCGGTGGGGCCGAAACCAGCTGCATGCAGCAGATCTCGTAATCCTCCCTCTCCCCATCCCCCCCTCTCGTCCGGCCCGAGTCTGGGGAGGTGCGGCGGTGACTCGCCGGGAGGCGCCCTCGATCAGCAGCATCGGGGCGTACCAGGCCATGGTCTCGAGGCGCCAGCTCCAGGCGCTGGCGGCGGCAGGCAGAGGGAGCGGAGGAGGGGGTGTCGGGGGGCTCACTGGCTCACTGGCCCGTCGAGAGCGCGGCGGCCCCGCCAACCGAAAACTGGCCCGCGGGCTACGACAATCCACGGACGACGACGCCGACGACGACGAAAACGATGACGCCCGAGGCGTGGCTGATGTCGGCCATCTGGGAGGCCCAAATCCCCAAACATGCGACATCCTGATCTTCTCAAGGCGCGATGCCCAAGACCGGGTTTTCACTCGGAGCCGCTTCTCGACGGCCCCGAGTCCCGGAGAAGGGCCCTCGGAAGCCGAAAACAACGGAAGGCGAAAGAACCCCTGAATAGGGGTACTTGCCGACCTCCTCCTCCTCCTCCTCCTCCTCCTCCTCCTCCTCCTCCTCCTCCTACTCGACGAAAACGACGACGAAAACGACGACGCCCGAGGCGAGGAGAAGACTTAATCATCGGATGAGACGGAGGAGGAGGAGGAGGAGGAGGAGGAGGGCGGGGAGAAGAGAGGAGGGAAGACGGCGAGGGAGGAGGGGCGAGGGAGCAGGGGAAAGAGGCGGAGCCAGGAGGCAGAGGAAGAGGCGACAAAAAGAGGAGGGGGAGGGGGCCCTCTGGCCCTTCCCCCTCCTCCTCTTCCTCCTCCTCCTCCAAACCCTGGTGGCGTCGCTCCGGGTAACATAGCCGCACTGGAGCGCCATCAGGATGAGGACCAGGCTGAAGCCGACGTTGACCCCGACCTGCGAGTGATGGAGAGGGGCGGGAGCACAGGCGAGGACGAGGAGGGGGGGGAGGAGGAGGAGGAGGAGGAGAGGAGGAGGAGGAGGAGGAGGAGGAGGAGGAGGAGGAGGAGGAGGAGGAGGAGGAGGAGGAGGAGGAGGAGGAGGAGGAGGAGGAGGAGGAGGAGGAGGAGGAGGAGGAGGGGAGGAGGAGGAGGAGGAGGAGGAGGAGGAGGAGGAGGGGGAGGAGGAGGGAGGAGGAGGAGGAGGAGGAGGAGGAGGAGGAGGAGGAGGAGGAGGAGGAGGAGAAGGAGGAGGAGGGGGAGGAGGAGAGGAGGAGGAGGAGGAGGAGGAGGGAGGGGCAACCCCAGCAGGGGGAAGGAGCGGGCGGAGGGCCAGAGGGGGAGAGAGGAAACGAGGGAGGGGGCGAGAATCGGGGGGAACGACGAAGGAGGCGGGGAGGGCGGAGGAGGGCGGAATGGCAGTAAGGGGCGGGGGGGGGAGGGGAGGGAAGGAGGGCCGGAAGGAGACGAGCGAGGCGGGGGGGCAGGGGGGGCAGACGGAGGCAGGGAGAGGGGGGGGGGGCAGGGAGGGGGGGGGCCAAGCTAGGTGCGTTCGCGTCATATCTGACATCCTACCCCTCCCTCCCATCCCTTACCATGGCGCAGATCCCCTCTCTACTCGCTCAGTCGGATGTCGAGCAGGGCAATGATCCCGAAAGGGTACGCGATGCATCGTAGAGCACGGCGTGGCATGGCCTAGAAGAGCACCGCGAAGCGTAGTTCCAACCTAACATTGCATTGCATGCCGTGGCATGGCACGGGAAATGACGCCAGCGCTGCAGCGGGAGCACGAGTCGAAACGAGCGGAAGCGCGGAAATGAGGCCAACGCTGCAGCAGGAGCACGATTCGAAACGAGCGGAAGCACGGAAATGAGGCCAGCGCTTCAGCGGGAGCACGATTCGGAACGAGCGGGGCCCGAAAATGAGGCCGGCGCCTTAGCGAGAGCAGCATTTTGAAAACAAATGCAGGCGAAAACCCAACTCAAGGGAAACCCGTGTGTAAAAAACAGTACGCAGGGGGGGGGTCGGCCACTTTTTAACCGTCATCAGGGGGAGAGGGAGAGTAGTATTCATATTGAGTAATTATGGAGGAGGGGAACGAGGAAGAGAGGAGGCAGGGAGAATCGGGAACGAGCAGGAGGAGGAGCTGGAGGAAGGGCAACGAGGACGGCGAGGGAGACGAGGACGACCACACTTACAGAGGGAAGAGGACGAGTGGCCACGAAGATGGCAAGGGGGAGAGGGAAGCAGTAGAGGAGTAGGAGGAGGAGGAGGAGCACCAGCAGCAGCAGCAGCAACAACATGTCAAGAGTTGGAGCTCCTCGTGGCCAGCTGGGAAAATCTCACTGCAAGGGGCACACCATCCTCTCAAACCCAACGTTCCGCTGCTCCGTTCCTCTCCCTTTCACTCTCTCTCTCTCTCTCTCTCCCTCTCTCTCTCTCTCTTTTTATATATATATATATACATAGACTAGAACCACGTGCGCGTTTCACGCGCGCGTGTAGGCTCTAGCAAGTTCTGGTTTTACTTTGAATATAGTATCACACGGATCGAGCCCATCAGGAAGCTCCACCGACGGCCCCGGATACAGGCTTGGCCCAGCGCCCCCCCACCCATGCTGGCCAACCCCTCACAGGATTCGCGCCCCACAGAGATCTTCACCTGCGTCCCCAGAGACAAGGTTCGCATAGTGGTACGTTCCTCACGCGGATCGTGCCCAGCAAGCAGCTGCATTTGCGGCACCAAAGGGAAGCTTCATAGCGTCGCCCAGCTTCCAGCCAATCCGTATGAGAAGAATGCGCGGTAAGGATGCAAGGGCCTTGGAAGGCCATGTCGACGCTTTGGGGGCGTGGCGCGGACAGCGAAAGCGGCCAGGGAGGGCCGAAGGGAAAGGATGCGAGGGCACGCTTGGGAAGGTTGCCCATCCTTCCTACGCGGGTTGACTGTACTCCGGCCCAGCTCTCACACGGACCGCGGCCCGCAGGGAGTTCCACGGACGGTCCCAACGACAAGGTTCGCACGCCGCCCTCCCACCTACTTCGGCACACCTCTCGCACGGATCGTGGCCCACGGGGATCACCTATGGCCCCAGAGGCAGGGTTCGCAATGCGGCCCTCGCCCATTGAGGCACACCCATTACGCGGATCGTGCACACAAGGAACACTACCTAAAGACCCAGAGACAAAAACCGCGCAACGCCCCAAGCCCATATCGGCACCCGTCACGCGAATCATGCCCAAAAAGGAGTTCCACCTATGGTACCGATGGGCAACTTCGCATGGAATCCATCCGCCCATTTCGGAACATGCCTCGCACGGGACATGCTCGGAGGAGGTCCACCTGCGGCCTCAATGGGCGGGTTCGCGCGGGGCATCCGAATTACTCGGCACACCCTCGACGCGGATCGTGCCCCACAAAGAGTTCAGCGTACCCGTGCACGCGTGCCCCGCAGCAGCCCGCTTTCCGCATGGCCCCGCGGCGCGCAGAGTACGTAGAGAGACCCGCGCCCTGCCCTGCACATGACGGCACAGGGATGGGTCCGTCGCCAAGCCAATTGCTTGCCTGTTCGTGGCCTTCGGCCCATACTGCTACGGTGCCTAAGTTTGGGGCCAGAGGATTCTTGGATACCTGAGAATCGAGGACTCTTGGCATGCTCCTCGGGCGCCTCGAGGAGCGACGTTTACAGCGTCGTGGCGTCCTCTGGGGGCCTCTTGCGGGCCTCTTGGGGGCCTGCTGGCGGCCCCGGGGGGCCACTGGGAGCGGATGGCTCGAAATGTCGGTCGGAGTTCCTCCTCTTGGATCTCAATTGGAGATCTCTTGGCCCGTCTTGGGCGCCTCAAAGATCGCCTTGGGGCTCTCTCGGGCCGTCCTGGGGCCCTCTCGTGGGCCTCTTGGGCCGTCTTGAGGCAATATTGGGGCCTCTCGGGCCGTTTCGGACGCTGCTAAGGCTCAAAAATGCGAGCATGCTGCAAATGTACGTCTTCCATCGGGAATGAAATCATTTTGGCCTCCTGGGGCCCTCTCAGGGCGCATCCTGGAGCCTTGTTAGGCCGTCTTCTGGGTTTCTCGAGTCGCCTTGAAACAATACTTGGGCGTCTGCGGCCCTGTCAGACCGCTCTGGTCGCCTTCCGATGGCCTCCGGAACTGTTCTGAACGGCGGGGGGGAGGCCCAGGAGGCCCCCAAAGGGGTCGAGAATATCGTGAGCCAAAACTGGCCAACGCTCGGACGTCCATTCCCTGTGTTTTTTTCGGTTTCGTGCGTGGCTTTTTCGCCAAATGATCAAGGATGCTCCTCGATGGTCCTCGCCGAAGGAAAAATCCACACGTCCGAGCGATGCCAGGAAAAGGCGGGGGGAGGGGGGGGAATCCGAGAGGGTGTCCCAGCCAGGGCCCCGCCTCCCCAGTGCACACACACACACATACATACATACATATACGCATGCACACATACATACATACATACATGCATGCATGCATGCATACATACATACATACATGCATACATGCATACATGCATCCATCCATCCATCCGTCCATCCGTCCATCTATACATACATACATACATACAACACATCGCTATATGTCTGCCGACCCATATATCTACCTACCTGCCTACCGACCTACATTCATACATACGTACATATATAAAAACAAACATGCATACATACATATATCCATACATGCGCACATCCATACATACATACACACATACGTACGTCCATAACCACATATATACATGCATGCATACATGCATGTGTGCATCCATACATGCAGCCATGCGTACAACCATACATGCATACATACATACATACATACATACATACATAGATGCATACACATACGCATACGCATACGCATACACATACACATACACATGCATGCATGCATACATACAGACGTACGCACGTATGTACATCCAGTCACACATATACACACATGTACATATGCATACATGTTTATGAAACATGTGCCTAGGTATGTATACCCACATATACACATGTATAACAATATATAAGTGTATTGATGTGTGCATGTATGTTCGTGGCGTCCCGCCAGAAAAGCAAATACTCGCCTCGCGCCCGCTCTGTTCTGACCCGCGGCGGGAGGGCCTCCCGCGGCGGCCTCGGAGCCCGCCGCTGGTCGGTGGTTCAAAGACGGGGTCCCGAGGGATAGGGTCCTGAGGGCGGGGTGCCTCAACCAACGTCAGTCCGCCTTTGGACACCTTTCTACCCTCAGGACCCCATCCTCAGGACCCCATCTTTGAACCACCGAGCTGGGGCGGACAAGGGGCGGCATGCACGGGGGGGCGGGGCCTGGGACGCTCTGATCGGATGACAGGGGGAGGTCCGGCGACCGCATGTGAGCGACGGAAGAGAGAGGCTCACGCGGGATGGCGCAGCTACCTTTCGCGGCGGCTTACGCGGGCCGCCGGCGCGGCACGCCACATTGAAAGCGAGGACGCATGCGCGCGGCCTTTCGCGGGCAACTTACGCGCGACTGTCCGCGCAGACGACCCCGTTCTCTTCTGTCGCTCACGTGAACCGTGCCCCTGAAAGCCCGATTTCTGCAGAACTGGCTGGGGCTGAAGATTCGAAGGATGTCTGCAACCAAGTGAACCCTCGCGGGGGTGTCCGATGCTCCCGCGTCGAGTGAACCCGCAGGGGTAGTGTTCGCAGGGGGTCGCAGAGGGGGGGGAGTCATGGACGGGGGGGGTGCGAATCAGCTCACGCAGCCCGGACAGTAGGAGCCCTTCCACAGGTCACCCAACCCTGAGACCCCAGGACGTCCCTTGATTCTTGGCGTGGGAACGTCACGCTCTCCATAGCATAACCACCGAAGCCCAAGAAACCCAGGGCACCATGGGGGTCAGCAGGGTTTCTTGGCATGGGTCTCCACTGTATCCCCCAAGGGTCTTGCGCACTCCCCTCCTCCTCCTCCTCCTCCTCCTCCTCCTCCTCTTCCTCCTCTGTATGCCCCGCGCCTCCCGGCACCAGAGGCGCCAGGGCATCCAGGGCAAAGGCCCAGCGGCGGGGCCCAGACCAGCCTCAGGCCGCAGACCTCGTACCCAGCCCCTGGCCATCGCTCGGACGGCCATTCCCTGTTTTTTTTTGGTGTCGTTCGTGTTTTTTTTTGTTTGCCAAATGGTCAAGAATGTTCCTCGATGGTCCTCGCCAAAGGAAAAATACACTCGTCCGAGCGATGCCAAGGCCCTGGCCGTATCCCAGAGAGGGGCCCAGGGGCACACTCAGATGAACAGACACAAACGCAAGGAGTTCATCCATTTTTCCAGCTGTTCTTGGTGCTCCTCGTCCCCCTCCGCTTCCCATTTTACTTTCTGCATGTTCCTGAGGATCTACGTTTCTGCGTGACCGTGTCTTCTCTTTTGTCCCTCCGCTTCCCATATTGCGTCATAGGTTCCTGGGAATATGCGTTTATGTGTGACTGTGTCTTCTATGTTGTCCCTCTGACATCCCCCCTCTTCGTCCGACGCGACACGCGTACACCGCCCAGGTTGCCGACGTTCCAGGGCCCAAGGAGGCAGCGGATACATAGATGTCTTTGGCCCCCCGGAGCCCAGGAATATCAAAGGCCTCCCAGATGGGGTCGGAGAAGATGGGATCAGAAGATCGCGCCGTATCGTCGATGCATCGGCGACGTCGGCGTGGAGAAAATCGTGCTCCACATCGAGCCGCATCGCCAATGCATTGGCGATGCGGCGCGATCCTCCGACCCCACCTGCCCCGACCCCAATCTGGGAGGCACAAAGAGATCCGTGCCCACTGCCACCTGAGGTCCATGGGGTATCGGTTCCCCAGGCGGCAGACATTGTCACATGTACAAGCTCTGGCCTCGGAGCACGGAGCTGCCACCCTTCTCTCGGCGAGCCTTCTCGGAAAGCTCGGGAGTCCCCCGGCCTTCTGAGAATTGTTCGAAGCCTTCCCCGAAGGCCCGAGGGCTTCTGAGAAGTCCCGCCGCCTTCTGAGCGGGCCTTCTCCTTCTCATTCCCCCCCCTCGCCCGCCGCCGATGATTGCAAGGGCAGCCTTCGCGCCCAGCCGGCCGGGGCGGAGGTCCTCCGAGGGGCGTCCTGGAGGCGCCCCAGGTCTCCAAGGGCCTCCAATTCATGCGGGCTGACCTAGCAAGCTGGACGCTCCAAGTGGATACGGAAAACATGGGTACAATACCCAACGACAAACGTTGTCCAACATCAACAGCGGCCGCTGTTGGGCAGGCGGCCTTCTGCCTTCAACACACAACCTCCGCGGCGACGTGGACAACGAATTCTGTTCAAAATGGACAGGAATCGCTGTTGGTCTGCGTACCAACATGTTCCGTAGACATGTCGATCGTGCCGAAGCAGGAGGACGGCGTGGGAGCCCGAAGCGCCGACGACCGCGTCCGGGAACGTCAATTGTCCGTCTCAACGTTCACGGCCAGGCCAAGCCCGCCCTCCTGGCCCGGCCTGGGAAGCCTACATGATCCTGGGTCGACTGCTCACAGCCCCCCGCCCACCCAGATGGGATGGGCCCCAAGGTTCAACAGACCCCCCCCAGGTGGGATGGGGGGGACGGCGACGACGACGACGACAACGACGACGACGAAGACGACGACGACGCCGACGACGACCACGACTACGACAAAGACGATGGCGACGACGACGCCGAAGACGCCGACGCCGACGCCGATGAACACGGCGTCGAGGACGACGACGACGACGACGACGCTGGCGATGACGACGACGATGACTCCGAAGACGCCAACGCCGACGAAGACAACGTCGACGAAGACGACGCCGCCGCCGCCCACGACCACAGGGCCACGACCACGGTGGCTGGGGGGGGGGGGGGGGGGCGATCCCATCCGCGAGGCCTTCGCGAGGCTCACGGGGGGCCCGATCCCGGTGGCACTGGAGGGGGGGCTGGAGCCCTGGATCGTATACGCCAGGCCAAGGTTCGGCGATGGACAAAGCTCCCTTTAGTAAACCTCCCCTGGACCCTGGACCTGGACCCGCAAAAATGACGGCCGCGACGCCCTCTCGCGAACCGAAAACGGCCCATTCACTAATCGACGTGTCAGGGTAGGAGGTCTATCCAACTCCGAAAGGTCCAGCTTCGGCCCAACCAGGGTCGGCAAGGTGCATGGCCGACGTCCCCGAAGGACAGTCGAGGGCAGTGCGCCCGTGCCCGACGGCGGATCACCTGCCCTTTCGCAGGACGGCGAACGGGTCGTCCACCGCGTCGCCCCGCCGGTCCCCGACCGCGGCGCCGGTGGAGTCGCCGGTGTCCTCGTCCAGCTCGGCGGAGGGGTTCGCGCACATGTAGGACAGAGCGGCGTCGCCCGTGCCCGCGAGAGCGTTCACCCAGCCAGGCAGCGGCACCCCCGCGAGCCTGCGGCAGAGCTCGTCCGAGAAGGTGTGGCAGTTCCGGGTGAACAGGTCGTACGTGCACCCCCTCCACTCCCCCATCATGGACTGGATCAGCGACAGAACCTCCTGGGGAGAGTACGACGTGGTGCCCATCGCGAGTGTCTCCCTGAAGCTGTGGTCCGCATTCTGCCCTGGCAGATGCCAGGAGATACCCGTGGACCACGAGTTGGCGGCAAGGCCGAACGACCATTCGTAACCGTATCCGCAACCGTACCGCGAGGCACGAAGTGGAGTGCTCTCAGGTCCCTTCAGTTCGCCGTCCTTGGTCCTCAACGAATGGTTTAGCAAATCATCGCCCCAAGACTGGCCCAAGAGGCCCCCAAGAGGGCTCCCAGACGAGCCCGAAAGGCCCAAAGATGGACAAAATGATTCCGAAGACGGCCCAAGCGGGCCCCAAGAAGGCTCCAAGAGGGCCCCAGAGGGAACGGGAACCGACATTTCGAGCTCCGCCCTGGGACGGTCTCCAACCCAAGAATCCCCCCCAGAGGCTCCAGGAGGCCCCCAAGAAACCCAATCAGGCCCCCAAGAGACCCTAAAGAGGCCCCAAGCATCCCCAAACCGCCTCCAAGAGGCTCCCGAGAAGCCCTGACCTTCAATCCAGGCACAGTGGCGGGATGGGCCGAAGGCCACACGCTACTTCAACCGCAGAGTGAAAGGCGCCGTACTGCTTCGTCAGAGTGTTGAACCCCTTGGAGATGTAGGTCTGGCCCAAGTCGTAAACGCGGACGTACACGCGCTCGCAGTGCTCCTGGCAAAACCGAAAGGTACCGACAACGCTGCTCCCCTGACCTCCCCCGAGTTGCATTCTGACCATGATCTCGGGGCCAATCTGGCGGCGGCGACGAGGGCCTCCCAGGAGACCCACGAAAAGTGAAAACGAGGCAAGAGTGGCGGTATCGGATCGGCACCTCTTCCCGGCGGCGAGCAATTGGGGGAAATGAGAAGGAGAAGGCCTTCTCAGAAAGCGGCGGGATTTCTCAGATGCTTTCGCGCCTTCTGAACAATTTTCTGTGCCTTCGGGGAAGGCTTAGGGAGCCTCTCAGAAGGCTGGGGGACTCCCGAGCCTTCTCACTCCCCGCCCTCGCTCGCCACCGACCTTCCTCCTCTGAGCTCCGGCGAGCTGGCCTCGGCCTCGTCGCCCGCGCGCGCCCTGGCACTGCACGCGCCCGCGGAAGCCCGCTCGGGCGGGCTGCTGCGCCGCCCGGCCAGCCCACAGCGACGGTGCGCCGCAGGGGGGAAGCCGCCTGGCGCGCCTGTCGACCCAGCACCGGGGGCCGTGGGGTCCTCCGAACCAGGGCCGAAGATCGAGGAGCAAAACAAAGGCATCAGCACAAGCTCTTGCCATCGCTCAGTCGTCCATTCCCCGTGCGCTGCTCGGTGTTGCGCGCGCTCGCGTCCTTGAAGGTGGCCCAAGCTGCACCGAAACGGTCCAGAGGCATCGCGAAATGCACAAGTCCGAGCGATGCCCAGATAGATGTAAACTTTGAAGGGTCCGCGCGGATGCCACGGATCGGCGCTGGACCCCCCGGCGGCGCCGCCCCTGGCCCGCTCCGCGCGCCAGAGAGAAGGGTCCAGCGCCGATTCGGGAATCCCACGCGGACCGCCGAAAGTCCACGTAAGTCCAAATCCCACCAGCCCTCTGGGCGCAGCTGGTCTACAGCGCTTCCTCTTCCACCTCCCTTCTTCCCCTTCGGGGGAGGGGTTTAATCACTGTTCCCTATCAAAATAAAGACCCCCTCCCCCAGGCGACTGGGGGCCAACCAGGGTCCATGACGACCCCCCCCACCATCCCTTGTAAAAAACAATGCAAACCACACTCTGCCTCCAAATTCGGAACATGCGCAGCCAACCCGATGCGGCCCCCCCCACCATCCGTGTCAAAAACAATACATAGTACACTTGGCGGCGGCGGCGGCTGCGGCGGTTGCGGCGGCGGCGGCGGCGGCGGCGGCGGCGGCGGCGGCGGCTGCGGTTGCGGCGGCGGCTGCGGCGGTGGCGGCAGCGGCTGCGGCGGCGGTTTGGCAGCGGGGGGCGGCGGCGGCAGCGGCGGCGGCGGCGGCGGCGGCGGCGGCGGCGGCAGGCGGCGGCGGCGGCGGCGGCGGAGCGGCGGCGGCGGCAATGGCGGCGGCAGGCGGCGGCGGCGGGCAGCGGCGGCGGCGGCGGCGGCGGCGGAGGCGGGCGGCGGCGGCGGATTGGCCCCCAGTAGTTGCCCATCCAAAGAGGACTGCTGAATATGCTCAGGCGCGGGCCAGACTCGGGTGCTACGTATGTGTTGGGAGGGCGGGTGGGAGTGAGCGAGACGGCTTGCGGGCGGAGAGGGTGTCTTGACCCCTCCCCCGACCCCCCCCCCTGGACTTGGACGGGGAGGGCCGCGAGGTGTCAGGGGGTACTTTTTCGCTCCAAGACGGCTTCAAGAGGGCCTCAGGGAGCCCACGTTGGCGTCCAAGATGGCTCAAGATAGCGCAAGATGCCCCAAGATGGCTTTCAAGATGCTCCAAGAGGCCCAAAGACCGCCCCAAGACGGCTCCAAGTAAAAGCTCCCCAATGATGCAACCAAAAAGCCAAACCCAACCAAAAACATTGGAAAATCCGTGCTTGGGGCATTCTCGTCTTTTCGCGTCCGATTGCCATTCGAGCCCTTCAGCTAACTCTAAAATGACCCAAGAGAGCCCCAAGAGGGGTCCAAGAGAGCCCCAAGACCGCTCCAAGAGCGCCCCAAAAACGCTCCAAGAGGCGACTTGGGGGGGCTCCCGAGGGGGCGCGCTAATGAAGGACCCCCCCTTCTTTGATGGAGGTTCTCCAAGATAGCCCTGAGAGACGCCCAGGAGGCCCCAAGATGGCCCCAATATGGCCCCAATACGCCCCCAAGAGGCCCCCAGGAGGCCCCCAAAAGGACCCCAAGCGGCCCCAAGAGGCCCCCCTGATGCACCCAAGACTCCTAAGAGCCCCCCAGGACCGCCAAGAGACCCTCAAGACGTCCCAAGAGGCCACCAAGAAACGCCCAAGAGATATCACAAGAGGCACCTAGAGGCATCCAAAAGACCTCCGCACCTTTTGCTTGCCCTCCACCTCCTGCTCCCCCTTCCTTCCTACTCCTTCTCTTCCTCATCCTCCTCCCTCGTTTTCTCCTCCTCCTCCTCCTCCTCCTCCTCCTCCTCCTCCTTTTCCTCCTCCTCCTCCTCCTCCTCCTCCTCCTCCTCCTCCTCCTCTTCCTCCTCTTCCCATTCATCCTCCTTCTCCCCACTCCCTTGTCCATCCATCCAGCCCATTCCTTCTCCTCCTCCCTCCTTCGCACACTTCTGCAGTCCCCAATCTTTGCTCCCACACTTCCCTGATCACCTCAACTTGCCTGGACATCGTTTCTGGATGGGCTGGTGGGGATGTTTGGTCTGAGCCGCAAGCGAAAACGCCGGTGGCGTCAAGGGCCGACCCCGGCTACGGGCGGAACCTGCTGGTGGAGATACGTTTTTGGTCGCGAGCGCAGACCGTACAGCCGCGCGCCGTCAGAACGAAGCAACAATGCAACGACCTAAATTACGCACTCAGCGCACTGGAGCGAGCTGGTGGGGGCATTTTTTTGTCGCGGGCGGACGCGGATTCGCAGTCGCCGAGCTGAGAGGTCTGGGCCACGGGCCTGTCAAACTAGCAGCGCGCAAGCCTAAAAGCACAGCGGCCGAGCCCGCGCTCAGAACCTACCGCCAGGGGGGCCGCGGGCGGATGGGGAGCTGGCTGAGCTGACTGCAAACGGCCAGGGTAGCGCTGGTGGGGGCACGCGAAGCATCTAGAATTTGTCATTGCACCGGCCTTGCAGGCTGCATAGATTTCTGCCCGAAGCGGCGAGCGAAAAACGAAGTGGATTTCGCGTGTATTCTTTTTGGTGTTCACTCCTGGCCCAGCAAGTCCGCACGAAATTCACCTCGAAATCCGGAACGAAATTCTCCAGGACACCCCAGGCCAACCCTATCGTTCTCCGAACGAAATCCGCTCTGCGATGTTGGCGCCATGAAATTTTGCTCCTCGAGAAAAACCACTCGTACCAGCTCATGGAGAGGCCGGGCGGCAAGCGGTTGCCTTGAACCGCGCCGTCACCCGCATCGTTGGAGCGAGGCCCCGAGATTGAAGTCGGGCGTGTCCCCCTACAAGGGGATGTTGGACGAGAGATAAAAACAGTCAAAACACATTCAATCAATGCTCAGAAGCAATATAAAAATCGTCCCCCGACTATTCTTTGTCTACTTTTGAACATTCCTCCTGTAGAGGGAAACGCCCGACTTAACCCGAGATCCGTGCACGGCAGCTTGCTGACGCACTGGGCGTGTCCGCCCAGTGCCGGGCCCTGGGGCTATCGCGGCTCGATCTGGCTCGAGAAATGCCACAGGAAGACCGAATCCAGGGTTCTGGCTCTGTTGCTCCCATCGTGCTTAAGGACCACATCCCAGAAATAGTTTCGAGCACCCAGAAAAAAAGTATCGAAACAGTGTCGGAGGAGTGTCGCCTCCCAGGGCCCGACACGCGGAAACCCTCCAGTTTCGGTACTTTCCTGGTGCTCGAAATTCCTTCTGGTGTTCAAGGCTAAAACACATTGGAACATCATTACTAGGGCTCTGGTGATGGCTTCCCTCTCGGGCTGGTGGCAATGGGGGGTGACCCCCTTCGGGGTGAAGAGAAGGTCCCTAAATGGGGTCCTTGAGAGCACCTTTGGGGCACCAGCTGGCTCCAAGTGGGGCCAGAAAGGGCCCCCCTAGGGCCCTTTTCTTCACCCTCCATTGGGGCCACCCCCCATTGCCATCCGCCCGACTCTCGCGGTTGCCACTTCCCCGCCGCGTCGGATCTCAGGGCGTGGTGCAGGACAGCCTGGGCCAAACGGCTACGGACCCCCACGCCGGGCGCGCGCGTCCCTTCCGCGAGCGGGGCCGGGCACGCCCTCCCGCCTCCCAGGAACGGCGCACCGCCGAGCCCCGGCCGCGCCCGCCTGGAGCCCGCGACAGCGGAGGCCCGCCCCCGAGGAGGGTGGCAGGGCGACCAGGGGGGCCACGTGCGAACCCTGCCCCATGCCCCCCACGACTTCTGGGGGGGGAACGAAGAGCGACCCCTCCCCCTCCCCCTCCCCTCCAGAACTTGAGCACGGACCGGCCGTCCCGGCATTCCAAGAGTCCTACCACGACATGCTCTTAGAACCCCAAAGATGATCCAAGAACACGACAGACTCTGCCTGAGATGTCCTGAGATAACCACAGCAGGTTCTTAGAACATTGCTCGGTGGGGCTATAGGCAACATGGGACGTTTCGCCACTGCTTGAAGAACGTCGTTGCCTCCTCCTCCTCCTCCTCCTCCTCCTCCTCCTCCTGCTGCTCCTGCTGGACCTGCACGCATCCACCGCCGCTGGCCAAGCGCCCCTCCCGGGCCCCGGGCGGCGAAGCGTTCGTCCCCGGCCAGGCCAGAGGGGGCAGGTCCAGCAGGAGCAGCAGGATCAGGAGGAGGATGAGGAGGAGGAGGAGGAGGAGGAGGAGCATGAGCATGAGCATGATAACAAGACGAAGTCTTAAACTAAAAGCCACCCACTGACCGCCTCCAGGTAGACGAGGGAATGGTACACGTACGCGGCGAAAAACATACCTATTGATTCAAGGTTCGGCTGAGGTGAAATCGGCTCGATGCGGCCCTTTCAATGATGTGTACAACACGAGCCCAAGTCTCGATACACAGCACTGGTCATCGGGCAACCCCTCAGAGGGATCGCCTCCTCCACAAACAGCCCCGCCATGCCAATCCAGAATGCCGTACCCACGTACAAAACAAACTATTGAATTACACTGACGTGGAAGACTGAACGCCGAAATTAGTGTATGATGCCGACACTACAAACCACGAGCTTCACCATTATTGAATGCAGAAGGACAGCGCCACCAAACAACGGTGATTGGAACAACCCTTGCACCCTCAAGTACCTCGACACGCAGAATACAGACAAGCCGGCACCCATACATCCAGCGATGCAGCACCATGGCAGCACGAGCACATTGACAAGGAAGCCTGTACGCCGAACTGTGTGTAGCTATGAAGCCAAACCGACTGAATACAAACATTGCCGCGATCTTCACCATTCTTGCATGCAATGAAGCTGGCACCAAACATAAAGAGCGATGATGCCCATACCCCCAGCATCCTCAGGTCCCTCGAAGCGCGGCCCGACAGCTTGAAATAGTACGCTCGGGTGCGGGCGGGTGGGTAAATGCACAACCAGGCTCCCCCCATGGGCCCCGCACCCGAGACGGACAACGAGGAATGTGCACAGGAAAGCGGAGAAAAACTCCAAACCATCCAGTCCACGCCAGCCGATTCGCTTGAGAACCACTCACAAATGCAGTAGTACGGCACCTTGGCAGAACAAAATACAAAATTGAATGACGCCTGACTGCAAGACTTCGCCCCGCCCTTAGCCGATCCGCGCCTCAAGAAAGAAGACCAGAGGTGCGGATAGCCACAAGCACGCCGCGATGAGGCGGCGGGGCAGGGCCCATGACGCGCTCGAGCCAAAAGGATATACGCGCCTTGGGCCCCATGTGCTTGAGGAGGAGGAGGAGGAGGAGGAGGAGGAGGAGAAGGGGGAGGAGGCGGAGGAGGAGGAGGAGGGGCGGGGGAGGAGGAGGAGGAGGAGGAGGAGGAGGAGGAGGAGGAGGAGGAGGAGGAGGAGGAGAGGAGAGGAGGAGGAGGAGGGAGGAGGAGGAGGAGGAGGAGGGAGGAGGAGGAGGAGGAGGAGGAGGAGGAGGAGGAGGAGGAGGAGGAGGAGGAGGAGGAGGAGGAGGAGGAGGAGGAGGAGGAGGAGGAGGAGGAGGAGGGAGGGGACAGGAGGAGGAGGAGGAGGAGGAGGAGGGAGGAGGAGGAGGAGGGGGAGGAGGAGGGAGGAGGAGGAGGACGGAGAGGGGCAAGGACGGAGGAGGAGGAGGAGGAGGAGGAGGAGGAGGAGGAGGGGCGAGGACGGATGAGGAGGAACGAGGGCCCTGGGGCGGGGGCGCCACCACCCCGTGCCGTCGCTCGCGAGCGTGTCCCACCACAATGCTCGCGGGGATCCTGTGCCAAGCCCCCCCCCTGGAGGCGGCACAGGGGGTCCGAGCTGGATGGGCCCTGAGAACGTCTGCCACGAGAAGGGGACAGGGGCAGACCCGCTCAAAATCGGTCCCCGCCCCTCCCAGAGTACATCGGGTTCAATGCTTCACCCCCGATCCATGTTTGACAGTCCCGGGACCCGAACCCCCGAGGCCGAAAACGGCAACAAACAACCGTCTCGAACCCGGAGCCTCGGACCTCGCCCCCCTACCTCCGATCTCGGTGTTGGTACCCACCCTAGGCCTCCGATTCTGGCAGCACCCGATCCGTCTCGGTCGGTGGCGCGGTGACCGTGCCCTACAGAGGCCCCGAAGGAGCCCCTTCCGTCCCGACTCCGTTTTCGATGCGAGCTTGGGGTCCGTCCACGGGCCCCAGGGACCAAAATCGAAGATGCTCTTCGTGGAAGGAGGCGAGGAGAGAGGACATCCGAGCGACAGCCTCCACACAACGGCGCGCACGACAAGCAGTGTGGAACGCGCGGGAGACGCAGACACGCGGACCATCAACATGTAGCGGCCATACCCCAGGACACGTCGAGGAAGAAACAATGTCGGTGGAACGGTGGCCCTGCTGAACTACCTCTACCTCTCTCTCCCCCACTCTCTCGGCGTGCCGAGCCGTGCCCCGCCCTGGACCGTGGTGGCGGCACGCAGGCGCTCCGGCACCGACTCCTGCATGAGCAGGTAGCCGATCTGGCCGGAGGGCGGCAGCGTGAAGCCCACCACGAAGAGCATGGCGCCGTAGAGCCACACCTGGTCATCCTGCTGATCCTCTCTGCCGCCTCCTCCCTATCCTCCTCCTCCTCCTCCTCCTCCTCCTCCTCATCCTCCGCCTCCTCCTCCGCCTCCTCATCCTCCTCCTCCGCCTCCTCATCCTCCTCCTCTTCCTCTTTGTCTCCTTCCTGCTTCCCTTCCCCCTCCCCCTCCACCTCCACCTCCTCCTCCTCCGCCTCCTCTTCCCCCTTCCCGCCATACTCGCCATAATCGTCACCATCATCACCCTCATTGTCGCCAGATAAATTTTCTCATAGTCACATACCTCATCACCACCACAGCAATCATCGCCATAATCATCGCCCTCATCCTAATCATCATCCTCATCATCATCCTCATCCTCCTCCTCATCAGCATCAGCACAATAATCAGCACAATCAACATCACCACCATTACCATCATCATCAGCAGCATAATCATCAGCATCATCATCATCATCATCATCATCATCATCATCATCATCTTCATCAGCATGATCATGATCATGATCATCGTCATCCTCGTCCTCATCATCATCATCATCAGCATCATCATCCTCATCACCATCATCATCCTCATCCTCATCCTCATCCTCATCATCATCATCATCATCATCATCATCATCATCGTCATCGTCATCATCGTCGTCATCGTCATCGTCATTATCATCCTCATCCTCGTCCTCATCCTCATCAGCATCATCATCAGCATCGTCAGTGCCATCGTCGTCGTCATCGTCATCATCCCAGGCATCAGCATCCATCACCATCAGCATGGTCGGCATCATCATCAGCAGCAGGATCATGTTCATCATAAACAGCATCAACATCATCGTCAACATCACGAGCATACGTAACCCTAATCGGCAGCAGCAGCATCGTCATCATCTTCGTCGTCATCGTCACAGCCATCAGCATACATACCAGCAGCATCGTCATCAGCATAGGCAACGTCGTCATCATCGGCATCATCTCCACGAGGCGACGGCGGCAGGGGCCGAAACACCCGTGGGCACGGCGCCTCGCGGCGAGCTGGAGCAAGAGGCAACGCGCCTGATCACGCGGCAAGCGCAGAGCATTCCGCGCCTCGCGCTGCAAGAACACTGCGGAGGTCTGCGGGCCAGGTGCATGTAGCTTCGAATTGTCACGCCACACTCTTCGTCATCATCTGCAGCAACATCCTCATCCGTATCCGTCGTAGTCACACCGTCCTATGAATATGTTCGTATGGGGTGGAGAATGCCAGGAGAGGGCCGTTGGAAGAAGCCGCGGCACTGATAGATCAACAAAGGCCTCGCGTGCTGCCAAAGCCGTGGGCCTCTCTTTGTCGTAGCCGTGGAAACAGAACTACCACAGAAGCGCCAAGGTAACGAAGACGCACTGACTAAACGGTTAAAGTCAGGCTGGTACCATAGGGGACGCTGAATAAGACAGTTAGTCCAAAATAGGACGAGACTTGTGTTGTGATATGATTGGTTCAGGATGCGTTCAAGGATGTTCGGAGTATCTCGCGGCCCTCGTTTCTGCAGCCCGTGTGGAAATTCAGACCATCTCGACAATTCTGGAATCTTGTCAGGAGCGCATTGTCGTTATGACCTTTGAGTCCCTGAGACAGAACAACGACGGGGTGCACGACCATCGCCAGAGGAGCCACCGTGGAAAGGCCCGAACAACAACACGCCCCGTCCGAACCAGAACCGCTCCATCCCTTCTCGGGCACACTGATGGGCAAATTTCCACCACCACTACCATATGTAGGACGGGGGAGAAGGAAGGATGAGGAGGTCTTCCTCCTCCTCCTCCTCCTCCTCCTCTTCCCTCTCCTACCTATGGTAGTGGTGATAGAAAATGGGCCTATCGGCACACACTGGCATGGAGTAGGGACGTATGGACACGGGACGCGTCGCTGACTAGTCCACGCGTCCCAACCCGTGTCTTCGTTCTCTCGATCTTCCAGCGTTTTGAGTGCCCGCGGGCTCCTGTCCTGAGCGAGTCTGCGCTGGTCTCCGACCCCGCGCGGCACCTCCTCGCGTCGGTTTCCCCCCCCCCCACCCCTGGAGGCCCCGAGGCTGACTCGGCTGCTGGGCCCCCCCCTCGCAGAATAAGGCGGGACCCCTTGTGGGAGGCGGCCCCGCAGATCCAGCGCGAGGAGAAACGAGGAGGGGCAGGAGGAGAAGGGAGAGGAGGAGGAGGAGGAGGAGGAGGAGGAGGAGGAGGAGGAGGAGGAGGAGGAGGAGGAGGAGGAGGAGGAGGAGGAGGAGGAGGAGCGACCCCCAATAACCCCCTGCCACTGAGCTGTGGGGACGAGCGCTTCCTGCAGCCTGCGGGCTCCTGCCTCGGTGACGTGGGCCCCGATGTCTGCCACCGCGCAGGCCGCTCAGCCCTGAAGAGCCTCATGTCCTGGAGGTCCCTCCGAAGCCCCCCGACCCTTGAGCAGCCGTCCCGGCATTCCTATAGTCCTACCACGAAATGTTCTTAGAACCCCAACCTGTTCTAAGAACAACAGCAATGTTCTTAGAACACTAACCCGATGTGTTAAACCAAGACATTATCAATCACACATGTTCTAAGAACATTCCGTGCAAACCACAAAAGCTTCTTAGAACATTCTCTGGTGGGGCCATAGGCGAGCCAGGACGCTTCGCCACTGCTTGACTTACAGGGGAGGGCAGGCTCAGAGGGGGGGAACCTCGAGCTGGCGCCCCGGCGATGCCGCGCCGACGGGTCGGCGACGGGGCCCGCACTCCGAGTCCGCGCCCCTCCTGGGCGGGTCGGGCTGTCGGGCCCCCCCTTCGGCGATGACCGGGCGAGGAGGACGAGGAGGAGGAGGCGGCGGTGGAGGAGGAGGGGGAGGACGAGGAGGAGGAGGGAGGACGACGAGGAGGGCCACGGCCCAATGGTGGAGAAGAGGAGCTCGGCCGGGCCAGGCAGGCCGCAGACCTGGCGGCGGAGCTGCGGGGTCGCTGCATCCCCCCTGCGCCCACGCCCCCCCCTGACGCTTCCTCTAATCGGCCCGTCTTCGCGAGGGCCCGTGCTCGTCCCTCTTCGGGGGCCACAGGGCGCCAGACAGTCCACCTCGCTGACCCTGCCTGGGCGGATCCTGGACCCAGCACATAGGATAGAGGTCTTCCTAGCCAAGCCAGGAAGGTGCCATGGACCGGTCGAGGCGACAAGGTTCGGCCTGGCCAACGCGAGAGAGGTGGATGGTTGACGTCCCCAACAATCTCGTCGCCACTGGGGAGAGCTTCCATACCTATCTTCCTCCTCCTCCTCCTCCTCCTCATCATCATCATCATCAGCAGCAGCATTAGCATCAGCACCAGCATCAGCATCATCAGCATAATAATCAGCATCAGCATCAGCATCATCATCAGCATCAGCATCAGCATCATCATCAGCAGCATCATCATCATCATCATCATCAGCAGCATCATCATCATCAGCATCATCATCATCAGCAGCATCATCATCCTTATCCTCATCCTCATCCTGATCCTGATCCTCATCCTCCCCCCTTCTCCTTCTCCTCCTCCTACTCCTTCTCCTCCTAGTCCTCCTCCTCCTCCCTCCCTCCCTCCCTCCCTCTCATCCTCCCTCCCTCCCTCTCTCCTCCTCTTCCTCCTCCTCCTTCTCCTCTTCCTCCTCTTCGTCCTCCTCCTCCTCCTCCTCCTCCTCCTCCTCCCTGCTTCGTCCCTCCTCCCTCCTCCTCTCTCCCTCCCTCCTACTCCTCACTCCCTCCCCTCGTCGCCCCCGAGGAGGGCCTGCTGGGTACGCGTGCTGATGATGCCAGCGAGCACGGCGATGCCGAGCAGGCTGTAGCAGGGCACCTGTGTCGCAGCCCGCGCCCATCGCGTGAAGCCCTCGTCGACCTCCTCCTCCTCCTCCTCCTCCTCCTCCTCCTCCTCCTCCTACTCCCCCTCCATATCCACTTCCTCCTCCTCCTCCTCCTCCTCCTCCTCCTCCTCCTCGTCGACTTCCTCCTCCTCGTCGACCTCCTCCTCCTCCTCCCCCCTCCTCCTAGGCTTCGCCAGCGAGGCCTTTGCGCCAGCGGCGGGTTCCCTCGCCCCGCCCATCGCGCCCATCGCGCCCGACGTCGTGACAGAATCACGACGGTGAGGAGGAATGTTAGAAGGCAACCTCTGGGAAGTCTGCGCAAGAACATTCCAGCGCTGCTGAGCACGATTCGGCGGCCCTCAGGCCTGATTAGGCCAGCGTGAGCCCAGGATTAAGCTGGATTGAGCGGGAAACGGCGGAACTGAGCGGGAATGTGCTGGAGGTGGCTGGTCTGAATGACGCAGGTGGCAACTTCAAACACGGACCACTACGCCCGATTGGCCCCGATTAAGCCCGGGATTTAGCCTTGGATTGGGCGGACTGAGCCGGATTAGGCGGGATGCTGCAGGAGCGGGCAGGACTTCGACCACGGACGTGCCAGCGCCGACGCTGAGTTTACGCTAAGGGGGGCCCAGCTCAAAGGGGAAGCATAGAGCTCGAATCGGCGATATGTCGCTGGCAGATGAGCGATGAGCAACCGATCCCTGGCGCTGCCCCTGAGGCGAGAGGCCCTGGGCAAACTTCGGCCCCCGAGGGCCCCTGCAGAGCCCCCAGGCCGTCAAAGGACGACTCGGGGTGGAAAGGCGGTCCCCGAGAAGGGGCCCAGGCCTCCGGGGAGCCGTGCCCTGAAGAGAAGCACCACGTCAGACGTCTAGCTCGCAGAGCCCCTCGAGAAGCAATCGTTGCTGTCGTCGTCCACACCGAGGTTCGAGGCTGACCGGCCGATTGCTGGGCCTCCTGAGGCTGCGAGCCCCTTCGCCGCGGCACCCCCCAGCAGGAGTGGCCGCTCTCGCCCTCGTCGTCGCCTTCCTCGCCCTCGTGCTCGATCGATCTAGAACTCCTCCTCCTCCTCCTTCTCCTCCTCCTCCTCCTCCTTCTCCTCCTCCGCCTCCTCATCCTCCTCCTCCTTTCATTATCATCATCGTCGTCATCATCATCATCATCATCATCATCATCATCATCACCACCACGACCATCAGCATCAGCATCATCATCATCATCATCATCATCATCATCATCATCATCATCATCATCATCATCATCATCAGCATCATGATCATCATCATCATCCTTCTCTTCCTCCTCCTCTTCCTCCTCCTCCTCCTCATCCTGCTCCTCATCCTCATCCTCATCCTCATCCTCATCCTCATCCTCATCATCATCATAATCCTCCTCCTCCTTAAAATCATCATCAGAATCCTCCTCCTCCTTATCATCATCATCAGCATCATCGTCAACATATTCACCATCCTCATCATCGTCGTCATCATCATGATCACCAGCACCATCATCACCATCATCATCACCATCAACATCATGAGTATCAGTAGTATCATGATGATGATCACCATTATCATCATCAAGATCAGCATCATCATCATCATCACCATCATCATTATCAGCGACAGCATTATCATCACAACCATCATCGGCATGGTCCGCATCAGCAACATCATCACAGTCAAAATCATCATCACCACCACCACGACCATCAGCACCATCATCATCACGATCATCAACCTCAGAATCATACATTCATCAGAATCATCCTCATCATCACCATCATCATTGTAAGCGTCAGCAACAGCATCATCATCATGACCATCACCATCAGCATCGTCATTCTCGTCAGCAGCAGCACCATCCTCCTCCTCCACTTCCTCCTCATCATTATCATCATCATCAGCAGCATTAGCATCATCATCATCAGCAGCATCGCCGCCGTCGTCGTCCACATCCTCATGATCGTCATCACCACCAACATCCTGCACCTCCTCCTCCTTCTCCAGACAATATACTTCCAACTCATCCTGCTCCTCCTCCCAGTCCTCCTTATCCTGTTACCCCATCGCCCTCCTTCTATTCGTTCTTCTACGTTCCATTGCACGGATTATGGTCAGCTGACAGCAGCGTCCGAAACCTCCGTTCCTCCTCCTCCTGCTTCTGCTCCTCCTCCTCCTCTTCCTTCACCCCTCCGACCCCTCCTCCCATTCCATTCAGGGCGGGTTCTGAGGTCTCCAGCGGGTATAGTTGCCAAACGCAACTGGTCAAACTTAAGGAGGAGTGGAGGTCCCGCAATCAGTCACACAGCAAGGATATGTACACCGAACTGCCAGTCACGGACGGCCTAATGCTCCAAGTCGTGCCGATAATGCAGGGAAATGGCGGTTGTAACTCGCTCACTCCTCCCGTTCGCTGCTCATCACAGTACTTAGTGATTGCCTCACTCGCTCACCCGTGCGTCTCCTCCTCCGTCGCTTCCACCTCTGCTTCCTCCTCCTGCCCATCCTCCTCCTGCACCTGCGTTTGCTCCTTCTCCTCCGCCTCCGCCTCCGCATCCTCTTCTTCCGCGTCCATGAGAATCCCCCTCATGCTCCTCCTCCCCATTTTCCTCCTCCTCATTATCATCGCCACCCCCACCATCACCATCATCATCACCATCGTCACCGCCCGTATCAACATACCCATCTTCGATATCAGCACCACCACAAGTATTCTCACCATCAGAACTACCAGCATCATCGTCGCCATCATTATCAGCATCGTGATCATACTCAGAAGCATCATACTCATAATCCACACCATCATCATGATCCTCGAACTCATCAACACTAATACCATAAACATCGTCATCGTCCTAACCATCGTCATCCTGACCGTCATCATCAGCGTAGTCAACATCGGCTTTATCGTCAGCATCATCATCATCATCAACAACATCATCATCATCATCAGCATCATCACCATCGCCGTCAACAGCACCAACGCACTGGCCATCATACTCAGCATCATCACCACCGTAATCAACATCAGCATCATGCTCGGCATTATCAGCATTACCATCATCGTCAGCACTATGATCACCCTGATCATCGTATTCAACATCCTCACCGTCAACATACTTAAGCATCATCATCCGCATGGTTGTCAACCTCATCAGCCTCACCAGCATCATCAGCACCACCATAATCAGCAACACTGGCATCGTCAACAACACCACCATCATCAGCATACTTACAATCACCATCATCACCATCAGCATGATCATCAGCATGATCATCATAATCGTCATCATCATCGGCATGCTAAGCATCGTCGGCATCATCATCAGTACATCATCGTCATCATCATCAGCAACATCATCACTAGCATCAGCATCATCCGCATCTCCATCGGCATCGTCGGCTTCGTCATCGACAGCTTCATCATCACCATCACCATAACCATCACCACCAGCATCATCATCATCATCATCATGAACAGCACCACTACCAGCGTCATCACCAGTATACTCATCATCAGCACCAGCACCACCATCATCATCGTCATCGTCATCAGTATCATCAGCATCAGCAACAGCATCATCATTAGCATCGGCATCATCATCAGCAACAGCATCATTATCATCATCGCAATCATCGTCATCATCAGCAGCATCGTCCCTCTCACCATCAGCAGCAGCATCATCATCATTATCGTCACCATCATCATCATCATCACATCAACCTCACAATCACCAGCATCACCATAATAATCCCCACCCGCACCAGCAGCAGATCATCAGCATTATAAACATCATCATCACAAACATCATCACCACTGACATCATCATCACCATCCTCATCATCATCAGCATCACCATCATAATCATCATCAGCAGCATCATCATAATATTCTGTATCAGCATAATCATCATCATCAGCAGCAGCATCATCATCATGATCGTGATCGTGATCGTGATCATGATCATCATCGTCACCATAATCATCAGCATCAGCATCAGCATCCTCATCTGAAGGAGAGAAGGGAGCAATGCAGGGAGGGAGGGAGGGCAAAGGAGGAGGGAGCAGGAGAGAACTGGAGGAGGAAGAGCAGAAAAAGGACCAGGAGGAGAAGAATAGGGAAGAGGACAGAGGGGGGGAGAAATGGGAGGAGAAGGATGTAGAGGATGAGAGAAAAGGGAAGGAGGCGTAGGTTCACCGAGGATCAGGCGGAGGATGCGAAGTGAAGTAGAGCAACTTGGCGATGCCACCTGGAAACTAACCCAAGTCAGGGGCCGCACCTTCTGCAATCGCGTGTAGCTCAGGGGATGGCCCTCTTCTCGTGCACTGCTCAGAGCGGGAAGCAAGGAAATAGAGCTCCATCTGGGGCACTGATCCGTGTGAGGGTGAGGTGTGCGCTAGGATGGGCAGGTGGACTGCGGGCTGGCGCCTCCACTGGGGCCATGGGTGGATCTCCCCATTGGGGAACGCATCGTGTCACGGGCCTGCCCACATTGGCGGGGGGGGGGGGAAGGGGCGCACGCAAGCGCCGCCGCTGCAGCCGCACACGCAGCGGCATGGGCGGGGGGGACCTTGTGCAACTATCCCGGCGTGGGCTGGAGGCGTTCCCTGTGAAGCACCATCCGCACGAGGGGTGTGCCAACATGGGCGGAAGGCCGCGTGCAAGCGCCCACACTGGAGCCGTGGGTGGAGCTCCGGTGTGGGCCTACGGGGCACGATCCGCGTGTTGCATGCAAAACCTCACTTGCCAAACAGAACCGCGCTCCATCCTTGTAACTGCTGCAAACTTTTGAGGCGCATGCGCGCCGCGCTGACAGGAGAGCCGCGTGTTGAAAACGCACAGCCCCCCCGCCCCCATCGATACATGTAGGTGTTGCATACGACATGCTCGTGCCGTGTAGCCGCGGGGATCGTTCAACCTTGAACGATCGGTCGCTCCGGCAACGTCCAATCGTTCAACATCGATCGATTCCGGGTCGCTGGCGGCATTCAACATTGAACGCCGTGCACGGCGTGCAGGCTGAGCATCATTAATCCGACCCCCATCCCCAGCGGCGTGGCCTGGGCCCCACTGGTCGATTTGCCAACCAACATGGGGATATAGGCCGTTCCCTTCGGGTTTCCAGGGGTGTACCCCCAACTGGGGTGGACATTTGGAGGGGGTCTCGAAGGGGATGAGAATGAGAATGGGGTCCGGTTAAACGATACTGAGAATCAGCGAGACCGAGACCCCTCACGGTCAGCACAAGTCGATGGCCTGACCACGAGGAGTGACCAGAGCAAGAGTATACATGCGTCCGGCGAGACCGAGCCACACGGCCACGGATTAGGAGGAGGGAGGAGGAGGAGGAGGAGGAGGAGGAGGAGGAGGAGGAGGAGGAGGAGGAGAGGGGGGAGGGGGAGGAAGGAGGGGAGGGGGGAGGAGGAGCAGGAGGAGGAGGAGGAGGAGGAGAAGGAGGAGGAGAAGGGCGAGGAGGGGGAGGATGAGGTAGGAGGAGGAGGAGAGGTTAAACGATACTGACAGGCGCAGGCCTCATTTTGAAAACCTCCCTCCGTCCATCGATGCAGGTGTTGCCGACCTGTGCGACCAATGTGTATCGCGCGTGGCGCGAATGTGAGAGCCCCAGGTTGAAAGCGGCCACCAGAGAATCCTCCTCGCTCCTCCTCCTCGCTCCTCCTCCTCCTCCTCCTCGCTCCTCCTCGATTCTCGTCCTCCTCCTCCTCCTCGCTCCTCCTCCTCCTCGTCCTCCCGTCCTCCTCTCCTCCTCCTCCTCGCTCCTCCTCCTCGCTCCTCCTCCTCTCTTCCTCCTCCTCCTCCTCCTCTTCCTCCTCCTCCTCCACCTCCACCCCCTCCTCCTTCTCCTCCTCTTCCTTCTCCTTCTCCTTCTCCTCCTCGCTACTCCTCGATTCTCGACGTTCATCGATCCAGGATCGCTCTCGATCCTCGATGTTGATTGCTAGGAGGAGGAGGAGGAGGAGGAGGAGGAGGAGGAGGAGGAGGAGGAGGAGAGGGATGGTCCGACCCCAGGCGAAGCGCTTGTAGCTTCTGCAAGCTTTCGATGAGCGAGGAACGACTCTGCGCCGCGGACAGGCGAGAGACCGAACTGGAACACGACCCCCCTCAATGCTCTCCGAGCTGCTCCAGACCTCTACGACGAGGGTGCGCGGCGCTGGAGCCGAAACCATATTTTGAAGACCGCCCGACCTATCCATCCGTGCAACCTTGCAACTGTTGCAGACGTAAACGACACACGCACGCCACGGAACCCCGTCTTGACGCCTCCCCCTCGATCTTGCAGCCGGCGTGCGCGGCGCCGGGGCGAACAGAGCCGAGCCCGAGGCGGCGAAACGCCCAGGCCGCCCTACCGACACGCCTGGGGGTTGCGACGGTAAGGAGAAGGATGGAGGATGGACCGATCGAACGTCGGCGTGGGCGTCTGGCCGTGCTCGTGTTCGGGGGTGGGGCTGGGTGGCGCGCGTACCACGTGCGCCACCAGCGACATCAGCCCTCTCTGAGAAAAGCAAGCGCAGTGGTGCAAAGAGGCATGGGAAGGAGGAGGGAGCGCGCGGCGCAGCGGAGGCAAAACGACGACCACACTCCAACCCTGGCCGCACAACCCCCAACACACATCGCGAGCGTGCCCCATCGTGTTTCGGTCAGGGTTCCCGTAGATCATGAAAACAGCTCCCGCTGGAGGAATGAGTATACATTACTGGCGCACTACGTTGGCAAACGTCATGTGGAAGAGGTTCTCTCGCTGGCATCCTCTCCGATCTCCCTCCTCCTCCTCCTCCTCCTCCTCCACCTCCTCCTCATCTTCATCGTCCTCCTCCTCGTCCTCCTCCTCCTCCTCCTCCTCCTCCTCCTCCTCCTCCTCGTCCTCCTCTTAATCCTCCTTCACCCTCCTTTCCTCCTCCCCCCTCCCAACTCCCGTTCCTCATCATCCCTCCCCCTCCCCTTCCTCCACCTCCCCCCCCCCTCCCTCCGTCCGTCCCCCCGTGGCGCCCACCCCCCCCGCCACCCCGCCCCGGCGGCCTTGCGGCCCAGGCTGTCGACCGAGGGCATCAGCGTGGCCGACGCCGTCGCCCATCCCACCCAGAACAACATCTGGGGCGGCGGCGGGGGAAGGGGCCGAGAGGGCGCGAGCGGCCAGCCACCGCCGCCGCCCATCCGAAGCCACACCTTCGCGAACCGCGCCCAGCGCTGCGCGACGCACGGTCGCGTTCGCGCCTTCGCGACGCTCCCTGAACGACGCCACCCCGGCGGCCCCCGGACACGACGCGCGAGGCGCGGATACATTCGCGCCAGTGACGGGGGCGGGGACGTAGCCAGAGGAGGGGGACAAGGATGAGGCAGAGGAGGGGGAGGAGGGAGAGAAAAAGGAGGATAAGGAGGAGGAAAAAAACAGGGAGGAGGAGGAGGAGGAGACTAAGAAATGATATGTTTGAAGGAAGCGCTCGCTCTGACGTGAGCAGATTTAAACGGAAAGTAATATGAATCTCGCACGGGCACGGTAGTTAGAGGACCGCGCCCCCGAGACAAAAAACAACAGCGGCGGACGGAGACGATTAAAGGACAGAGAAAAAACATTGTTACCGTTCGGGCCCGGAAAATATGTTGCGCCTCGTTTGCCGTCAAGGCGCAAACCGCCCCACCCCGACCACATCCGGGACCCGACAAAATGGCTGAACAAAAAATCGACAGGCGGGGGATTACTGGCGAGTGGCGTGGATGCTGGCGGCCAGGCGCAGGCGTCGAGGAAACGAGAGTGCTCCTTGGGTTGCGGCGCCGGTGGCAGTCGCGCGCGACGTGCTCTTCGGACTCGCATTCGTGGCGCTTGAGACGCGCCCCGTTAGGGCCCACGGGGTTACCTTGTCGGCCCGAACCAGCGCTGCTGGTCCCGAGCCCGCCTTCCCCCTTACCATTGCCCTTCCCGCCGCGAACATCACTCGGAGGCCATTTTCGGACAAGTCGGCCAGGAAGGCCTGGCCTTCCAGCTTAATGACCCTCCAGAAGCGGAGCGCGTTGCATGCGTGCGCTGGCACGCTCGCAAGCCCATGTGGGTACGCGTCGCGTTGTTCCCCCGGAGCGTCGCGAAATTCGGGCTCGTCTGCGGCTGGTTTTCCTTCGCCGAATGAGCGGACGGCGTCGGCGTCGATACCTGAGTCTACGCCTGCTGCTGGGAATGCCTCATGCGCTGGCGGCGCTGGCGCGGGGGGGCTCGGCGCGTCTCTCCCAACGCTGCGGTGACCAGGCCGCCCCAGCTCGATCTGGCCGCCATGTCATAGACACTGTCAGCCTGATCTTGCGCGCGGGCGCTTCCGCGAGGAAAGTCGCCCGTTGGCCGATGTGACCGCTGCGGCGAGATTACCGGGCGACCCCCCGACCGCGTGGAGAAAAGCGTCGCAACTGCCCAGTCATGTGCGAGCAGCGCTGCGTTGGTCGGGTAGGTCACGCCGTTGGGCTGCAATCTCTCAGGCAGTCGCGCGTTTGACACTCCGACCACGCGCGAGAGGACGCAGATGAGACCCTAGTAGAAAGCCATGGGTTGACCAGCTCGTTGCGCGCGCTTGCGGAAGATGTCGAAACGCGCGAGGTTGTCGACGCGCTCCTGCAGCAATTTTCTGAAGTTCGTGAAAGGTGAGACTGATGAAGAACGCTCCTCCTCGCCCTGTCGGCCAAGCCGTTCGGCCGAGCTTTGCGGTGGGACGGTCATCGGCGGCGCTGGGTTGCCGTGGATGTGCCCTCCTTGGATCAGGACAGCAGGCGCCGCTCATCCATGAACTCGCGGGCCGTGCCAGAATGTCGCGACGATGCACAGGCTGCCCGGCGAAACTCGTTGAGGTCTGAATTCGCCACTGACCGACCTCCCGCGCCCATCGCTGGAAAGGCACTCGAGATTGTTGCTCGGGCCCCCAGGCGCGGAAACGCGGCGCATTGCCGCCGACGCCTGCGCCCGCGCAGGCGAAGCAACTGGCCGCGGCAAGCACGCCCACCCCGATGGCCTTCCATCCGGAGTGGAGGTCCATCCCGAAGCATCCCGCAACATAAATGAGGGAATGCCTTTCGCGCGTCGCGTCGTCGATGTACCGTGCGCCATCACTTCCACGACGGTCTAAGGGAGTGCGTATCGGGTTCTCGTCCTGCCAGAACGAAGGAAACGAACAAATGTGGCGATAGGTTATGCTCGATGGGATCGAAGATATATTCGCCGGCCCAACGGGCCAGGGCGTGCTAAGATCTCCGGTAACTGGTTAACAGTATTAACAGTATTTCTAGTTCGCGCGCGCGGGGCGGCCCCTGGGGGTCCCCCGGCGAAAAGTACCCCGACCAACGCCCGACCAAGTCTACTCAGAGATGGTTTTCCTTCTGGGTGCGGCCTCTCAGGCTCCCCAGAGCGCGCTCAGAGTGCCCCAAGAGGCCCCCAAGACTGCCCAAGAGGCCCCCGAGACGCCCAAAGAGCGCTCGAAGACGCCGAAGATGACCCCAAGACGGCCCAAAAGGCCCCCAAGACAGCCCAAGAGGCCTCCAAGACGCCCCAAGAGCCTTCCAAGAGGCCTCCGAAGAGAGCCCCAAGAGGCCAAAATCGTTGATTTTCATTGTTTTTTTTCTATGTTTTTTGTGTTCTGGCTTTTTCGGCTTCCGGACGCTCCAAGACGGCCCAAGAGGCCCCCAAGACCGCTCCAAGACGGCCCACGAAGCTCCCAAGACGGCGCCGAAACGACCCAAGAGAGCCCTCAAGACGGCCCAAGTGCCGCCCAAGACGGACCAAGAGGCCCCAAGACGGGCCCAAGAGGGACTCAGGAGGGATACCGAGAACTCAAAAATGGAGCCCTCCGTCCCAGAAGGCGCCCAGGAGGTCCCAAAGAGGCCCCAAGAGGCCTCCAAGAGGCCCCAAGATGTCGCCAAGAGGCCCCAGGAGACTCCCAGGAGGCCCAAAAGAAGCCCCAGAAGGCTTCAAACATGTCTCCCAGGCGCCCCCGAACGGCCTCTCAACAGACCCCAAGAGGCCCCCCAAAGAAGCATCTTGACGACGACTCTATTTCGCCCCATCGAGAGACGACCCCCAGGGAACTGCTTCACCATCAAAACTCCCCACGCAACGCGTCCGAACGACACCCGCCCCCAAGAGCGCAACATGGGCAACGAACACACTGACAAAAACCAGCGATGCCATATCACGGGCCGGCGGAATGAGCGAAACGATTCAATAATCCTAGGTCTGTTTCGCTACCCCGTGGAGCGCCCGCAACAACGTCGCCGGACTCCCAACGGATGTCCCGCCTTCCTGTTGCTCTTTCCAGGGCTCTCGTGACACAGTTGCGAAAAGCTCGGGGTCTTTGAGTTTGGCCGCTGATGTGCATTCTGTATCGATCAACTGCTCATTACTGACGGCTGGCGGATCAACGGTGGGCTCGAACCATCACCATGATGAGCGTTTCTTGCACTCTGCCTTCGCCAGTAGCGCATCAACGCGGAATAATAGTTCGGTGTAGGGATACGCCCACCACTCCGCGCGCGGGCGCATCCCGCTCGATAATTCACGGGGTCGGGCGCAAAATCGTTTCGGCTCCGGCTTTGGGGTAACAGAATTATAAAAAATGCTTGGATCGGAAACTACTCCAACGAATGAAACAATCATCGTGTCATGTTAAGAGTATGTACAGGGATGGGAACTATCAGCCTCATGGCAAACTGAGGGAATGTGTTTCACGGGTGCGTTATCTGGAAACGCCCCGAAAACAGCAGATGGTGGCGTCGCGGAGCCGCGGTCCTTGTAGCAATCGACGAAAATGTACCCGTTTAAATTGGTACGAAATGAATGCAATGTCGTCGCCTATGTCGAATATGTCGCAAAACGGATGCGGCGCCCCGGTCACAAAAGCCGGGGACATCCACCGCGAATTCGGTCCAGCGTGTTGGCGTACTGGACGGAGAGGTGGGTGTCCTGGTCATCGGGATTGGACGCGAGTGTGACACACGGGTCATGGCTGAGGCGTGGAAAGAAACCGAAACTCCGACACCAACTAAGAAATGGGATGTGTGAGTTGCTCGAACGCGAACAGGTATACAACTTGTAAATTCGCGTCAAAAGCGGACACGGTCGGTTAACCGACCGTGCCGCCGGACCAATACAGCAACGGCGAGGACAGACAGAAAGACAAACGCCGTGCACGTCATGGCGCGTTGGCAAAAAAAAAAACTCAAACGGAACATATAGAATGAAACAACGAGCACGCTAAGCGTGGAGGAGAAGGATGGGGTGGAGGAAGAGGAGGAGGCAGAAGAGGAGGAAGAGGAGGAGGTGGGGGAGGAGGAGGCCATGAAGGAGGAGGAGGAACAGGAAGACGAGGAGGAGACATGTCGCCTATGAGTGCGGGTTGGCGGTAGGACAAAAAAAAACTTAAAGCATGGTTTCTGCACGTCTGCCGCACGCAAGCGTTGCTCACCCGGCTGATGCAGGAGTGCGGGATGCGGGGCAGTCTCCGCCAGCATCGTGCTTGAAATGCGTCTGATGTCTCGCTCTGCCTTGTTCAGCTAGATGGTGCGCAGGCAGTCGAACAGCTTCGAAGCTACGCAATGACTCGATGATGCGCACCTAGTCGAAAGTGAGCCTGGTAGCTCAAATATGGCATATAGCCTGGCAAATTGCATCCATCGCTCTGCTGTGAAGGTACAGTATGAGGGGTGGATGAATAAGATGGGATAAGATCGATGTAATGATCTTTCCAGCACATAGCGAACACTCGCGGTGTCCGGGCAAATAGGGCGCGCGTGCCTTGGGCCAAAGGCAACGGCGCGCGAGCTATGCTCCCGATACTGTAACATCTCCCAAAGAGCTACCCTTAAAGTCGGGAGGGGAGGAGACGGAGAGCATAGTCGCACGCAAAGATCGCGCGCACGACTGTTTGCAAAGAAAAGAAAACAGTGCGTACAGTCTGGTCAAACACCAGACTGTAAGGCGAGTTTCCTCGCAAAGTATTTCACGCAAATACAGGACAGCCCCTTCAAACAATGAAGGGCTATCGGCTCAGTTAGAGGTAAGCCAAATTAGGCCATACCTCACCAAGCAAATGTGTATTAAGGCAAAGAGCCTGAGTTGTACGAAGCCGGCTCGTTGCCAGGCGTGAAATATAAGGCTCGTTTCCGAGCAGCTAAAGGGGCGCCTTTATAGTAGGCGCCCGTGCTGGCAAACTGGACCGCGAGGGCAACAAGGACAGACTAAAATTGATTAGACTTAGGTTTGTCTCTGTCCTCGGGACCCCGAAAGGGAACAAATTGCTTCACGTCATACTTAAATGACTGAGTGCCTGACATCACTTCCAGAAGCAGCTCCCGATCGATGCTTCCCTTTGTATGCCCATCTGCGGTCATATCCCTAGTATCACACCATTGCACGTTATGTACTATACCTATATCCATGAGCTCACGTATCCAGCTGATATGTCCAAGCAGAGTCCGTTCTGTAGGTATTTTGAGATCCCTGCTTGATAAAGATTTGTAGACGGACTCGGCGTCTATGGTAAGAGAGACTTTGATAGCAAGGCCTCCAACTTCACGCATGTCTCGTAGTTGTCGTGGAGTCAAAGCCCCTGCCTTAAGCTCGTGGAGAGTAATGAGCGTAGGGTAACACTCATCAAGGTTATGTGCGGCTGCAAGTGCCTCCGCAGCATAACTGGACCTCACCTGTAATCGGTGTGATTTGCATAGTCCGTCACAGAGGTGAACGACGGACTTGCCTTGGGGCGAGTTTCCTCGCCGTAGTACGTTGGCCCCGCGTATGCCGTAGCCCTTGGTCTCGTCATCCTCCTCCCCGGTAAGCTTCCGATACCCCGAATCGCTATGGATGTCAACTTCATTCGTCGGCTTCATCCGAGGGAAGGTGATACGTTTCGGACTGCTGATCAGCTTTCGCGTCACAGCATTCAAACGTCTGACTTGCAAATTGGTGGGCTCTTGAATTTTCTGAAGAGAGACCACATATACCATAAGCCAGATTTGGGTAAGAAGGGCATAGGCGAGGGCTCCTCGCAGGCTGACGAACATGTCGGTAATGAGTTTCGTGGCTTTGGCGTCGGCCGCCGCTCCTGTAAGTTCTAGGTGTGTGATAGGACGTAGTTGTTTAATATACTCGTCCTGGTCCATGATCACATCTCCCTGATCATTCTTAGTGTAGCGAACGGCGCAGTTCGTACATGTGTGCTTGTTGAGCTTGCATTTGCCGAATACCTTTTCGACACGTTGTACATAGTCGTCTATATTTTTCTCTAGACCTGTCATGTTAACATCATCGACATGTTTTGCCGTCAGAAGGTCTTGGCTGAATTCAAATTCAGGATCGTAGCTGGTCGGTGTAAGTCCTATAGCTCGTGTGGTCGTACGAAGTTTGAGAGAGAACGCTCTTGGAGCGCCCTTAGTACCCGTTCCTGGTTTGAGGCATCTAAGACAGCGTCGACTTTCGTCGTAGGATGAGAAGCCGGGCAAGGTACGAAGTACCTGAGCGCTTCCTGGTGGAAGAGTAAAGCAAACTATGCGAGTTTCCTCGCCGGTGGCATGGGCAAGTTCCTCATAGGTCAAACCTTTTAGGAGCGCCTTATCGATATCCATGGATGCTGAGATCCACTCTGGATGACATGCCGCTTCCCTTGCCAGGAGTCGTTGGGACTGCCTTCGGGCGGTTCCCGAGAATGTTTCCACATCGAAAGCCTCAGTATCCATAAATCGACGAAGGACCAGTCTGAGACGAATGGTTTTGACGTTCTCGGTACCCATCTTTACGAACTTCCACTTGTATACGTATCTGGATGTCATGATGTTGGAAGCTTTGGATAAATCGTACATCTCAAAGCATCGGTTATCAATCCAGATTTTAAGCTCAGTATATAAGGCTTCACTAACCTCCTTTGGATGTGCTGCTATGTCGGCTTTGGTCAGTAGATCATCTTCTTCGACAACCACAGCACGTTTAGCAGCAGAGGATACATATACTCTCATCGTTGCGACCATATCGGTATCGAGCTGTGCAAGTTGAGTCTGATCCAACACTATTGTTGACATTTCTGATGTAAAGCATAGTTCAACGTAAGGACCGTATTCATCACTGTCTAGAAAGTAGCTCTCGTCAGTTGTGTTTGAACAAAGCGATACTAGACAGGACTCAAATGATTTCGGCTCGTCTCCGAGCATATATGATGATGTAATATCATCTTCGTCCACAAATGCTGAAACCAAAACACATTGGTCGGGCAGCATAGTTGTTGGGACGCAATAAAGATAATCATCGGTAATCGTCGTAGGATGAAGGTCCATACGTAGCTCGTCGTACCACTCTTCCAGCATCATAGCTTCAATATTGTGTTCCTCATTTTCCTCATAGATTGTCGACAGACGGCCTTCGCTCGGCGATGAAGCATCTGGTGTGTCTGGAGAAGGCCTGTTTCCAGGCGACTCGTGCTCTCCAGACGTGTTGCTTGGATGCTGATATTTAGCCAAATCGTCGTGGAATCCTAAGGAAGGGACACGTGAAGTCAAGCATTGAATAAGTCTGGAGTGAGTGCTAGCAGTGATCTGAGAAATGTGTAAGCCCAGTGCCCACACATTCGTAATAGTGGAACGCCGGGCTGATGTCGTTGTCATAGTGGATCAGCGTAGACCCGGTGGCGTACTTTACTGCAGGTAGGCTTGACACACTCTTAGCCAATCGAACTGCTACTACATGTTCTACTCGGAAGTAATTTCGTACGAGATACTGTAGTGCTAAGTGTACGCGCGGGTGAAACTTGCTGTCGTCTGACAGATTAAGGTTTCCCTTGTAATCGGGGATGTACCCGAAAACTTTGGCAGGTTTCCCTGCGCTGAGGTGTGCCACATAAGCAAGGACGGTTTGCATGGCCATATTATCCATGCCAAGTTCCCGTGCGAGGAGACATTCGATGTATAGTGTGTGACGAGCATCAGGATACATCACAATTACCTCACGAGATCCTGCCTTGACAACAATATGTCCTCTCTCAGGCACATTTCGGATCACCGGGAATGTGCCATTCCAGCCTCCATGGTCGTCCTTGGTGGCAGTAGGTCGGTGGTAGTCGACCAAATCCCCTGATGAGTAGAGGCGAGCACCATCAGGAGTCGTCTTAGCCCTAAGAGCCCGATTTGTCTTGGCCACAGCAGTAGCCTGAGTTATAGCTTCTAGGCTGACTTCCCTTACACGACGTTCTCGTTCGTGTCCTGAAGTCTCGGGTCCCTTGGGAAAGTCAAGGGTATCGAGATCAGGAAGGAAAGAGGGCTGACGTCCTGTGTGTGCCTGATATGGCGATACTCCGTTATAAAACGTAAACGCATTAGTAACGAAGATGCCTTCCGCCAATACTCTAGTGAATACAACAAGGATGTTGTGTCTATTCAATTCTTCCTCAATCATGTGGAGGACGCCTCTGAGAATGCCGTTTCGTGACTCAATTGAAGTCGCGTGTTGGCCAGGTGCTCGGATACGAAGTTCCGTGCCCTTATTGGCCATCATGGTTTTAGCGGCATCGTTATTCAGGGCGCCTTCTCCGTCTGAGTATAAAACTTTGAAGGGTCCGTGATAGGCAATCCAGCAATAGTGGTAGGCGTCGATGATAGTGTCACGTTCTCTGTCGGAAATTTCTAGGCCTGCTGCCAGGCGAATACAACGATCCATAATATGAAATATGGTCCGTTTCTTGTAAAACATGAGGTCCATTTCCCCTTCATCGAGCCAGTTACCAGGAAGGCTCACCGATGGTAGTGTTGAGTTTCCTGGACGTTCCCATGCTCTACATTCCCGACAGGTATCACAGACTTCCTTGATCATGTTCAGTCGAACGTTATCAAGCCCCACCTTTTCGAGGATTAGCCTCATCTTTGGCTCCTTCGCATGATACCATCGCAGATGCAGTTTTCGGAGTTCCTTTTTCACGACATGAGGTTCGTGACTACGGAGACTCTGTAGACTGTGTTGGATGTCGAATCTCGTCCAGTCGGGTAGTCGTGGAGCCCCAGAGCCGGTGGAGGCAAGAGGGTTCCTTGTAGCTCTCCGTAGTTGGTCCCCTGTGTTAACTGCGTCTGGAGGTGGTGGTACGCCTTGTAGACGGCCGCGGCGGGCCGCTACCTGTGGCACTTCGCTAGAAGACGCAGAAGGCGTGTTTCCACGCTCGGGGGCGTCTCGTAGCATGTCGTAGCTGCTGGCACCGGATGTCGGATCGACGTTGCCGAAGGATCGTGGTCGCGGTGGCCTGGCGTGTGCGCCTTGACGGCCACCTGAAGCTGAAGCTTGGCCCTCGCCAGGTTTAGGAAAGGGTTTCCACCAAGCTGGCACAGTTTTGCCTTCGGGGTCGTGGTCGTCTGGTAATTTCAATGGTTCAGCAAAACGACATTTACCAGGTTCGGTATCGAGGTGGTTCTTAACACCCTTGCTTCTCGTAAGATCCCTCTGACATGCTGGACATGGCCAATATACAGAGATGGAATCATGATATTTACACTGCGTAGGGTCTCTGTTATGGCTCGGACTGTCCTTTCGGACATTGTCGATGCATGCCGGGCAAGTAGCCACCTTTGGGATGATACGATCACCGATGCGTCTCATACCTTCGCCTGGTTCAGCTTGATCGGGAAGGTCTGTAGGATAAGCATGTGCGGTACTTTTAGGCGCGTTTCCGCGCGTGGTGTCAATGGCTTTCGCCAGATATACAGCTTCCACGAAGGCAGACTGCAGTCGTCGGGTGTATTTTTGCGCCAGTGAAAACTCGATATTGCACGGTTGTGCGTGCACATGCTGACCGCTACACTTGAGTCGCTCAAAGGGTTTAAGAATTGTCTCGTCGTTGCTGGTGATATTTGTCGGCTTCTTAATATAGTCACCAGTCGTGTCTTTAAGTCCCGTAGCGCATTGGTGAATGCGCACGGTTGTAATGCGTGGTCGGTTGGCAAGCTTCTTCCGCGGGGAAATATCATATACCCATGTTCCTGTAGGTTGTTCGCGTATAAACCACCTCTGAGAGTCATCTTGGGTTACAGCAGTTTTACCACAATAAGTTATGTGTGGTAAGTCTTCTTTATGGTGCTGTTCCCAAGTGTTGTAGTTGACTTTGTAGTTGTAGTAGGATGGTGGTCCTGTGGTGCGACAGCTGGGTTGCAGCGTGGCAACTCGTACGTAGCATATAGCAAAGTAATGGTCTATAACCTGCTGCACCGAGGGGTCTCCCAGGTCGACATATGTAGTCTTGTCCAAGTTGCCGCCTGAGGAAAGTCCCCTTGAGAAGGCAAGCTCTGAGATGCCACCCTCACCGCCACAAAGCTCCAACATATCCACGCAGTTGTTATGGCCATAGCATAGTGTAGCAACTATGCTGTATATGTTAGCGTGTGTGTCGGGCATAGATGTGGGGAGGGTAAGGAACAGGTCATCGTCCTCGTCGGAGCTTATCAGCTCAACAGGGACGTCAGTACTCCAGGTTGCCATAAGATCCTGTCCGAGTCCTGACAAGTCGTCGCCGCAATCGTCGTTTCCGTCTTCAACGTGCTTTTTAATGCGGCGAGGCTTGATGCCTGCTTCCTTTTCGGCTTTGAGCCTCTCCTTCTGTTTTATACGCGACTCAGTGGGTAAAGCTTGCTCGTCTTGTTCGTCGGTCTGTGTACTCATTGTCGTGGTTGAATGGGTACATGCGTCAATCGCCAGAGTCGGGAGGGGGAGAGAACAGTCATCTATGATGACGCGTCGATGTTTTGTGGTGATTGAGTCGGCTCGTTTCCGAGCAAGACCGGTTCCTCGGGTTGCCAATACAACCGAGTACTGATGTTGGCACCCCCTGCAGGTAATGGCGCATGCCAATCATATCCTGTTGGTTGATCGGTAACTGAGATATCCTGAATAACCGCATTGGTATCCAGGTTGATTGTTACACGTCGGATGACTTCAGACCATTTTGGTCCTCCTTTGTTAGTCGTCACGTAGTGACGGATGTTATGGTCTGTACGTGTATACGTATTTAAGTATACGGGCACGTTTCCGTGCGTGGTGGTGCTCCCCAGGATGTTGTCGTTCAAGTGACGGATGAGTGTAGTACGTGTCTGAGCTCGCCATTCAGCATGCCGTACTGTATGGCCGTACCAATCCAACACATGTTGTGGTATTGCCTGCTTACAGGTACATGCCCACAGCTTCGAGCTAATCGGTATTGATGATGCTACCTGCATATAAGTACCGCTTGGTGTACTGTCTTGCATATTGAACCGAATACCGAAATGACACAAACGCATCCGTATTACTGACAACTTTAGATCTTCCAGAGTATCACGTACTGGAGATAACTTCCAAACATATCCTGGGGGACCAAATATTATGATCTTCATGCGGAGTTTCTTGGCTTTTATCAATAGGTTCTGGATACGTGACCAATGTGGGGCCACTCTCTTTCCTGGAGTTCTTACGTACCAGTCACCCGGAGTACTGATCCATATGAGAGTGTAATCTCCACTGATCACCGCACCTAGGTAGTTTGTGCCCACGCTTGTCATAAGTTCGTTGTGGGAAATACGATCACAAATATAACCTCGTGTGCGGAGGTCGGCACATGCCTCCCTCGTATCTTCAATGACAAAAGCCCTCTTACTAAGGCAGGTTACCCCGCTGTCCTTGTTACCCCCCGGCTTTTCAGCCAACAGGCAAGACGACGAGGGGGCGACGTCGCCCTGCCATCTTCAAGATGAAGAAGATGTGCCTACAATATCTGCCAGCATCTGGGCTTCCCTCAGATGCTGGAGCTCAGCGCTGCAGCGCGCCGTGGCCTCAGAGGCGGATTGCTCCGCAAATGCCGTCAGCATCGATGGATTATCCATCAGCTGTTTCAGCGCGCCTTTGGACCTAGCGTCGCTGACCGTATGCAATTCACGATTAGTGTATCCCATCACTACTTTACGGCGGGACTGTACAGCGTCCATGGGTACACTACCACCATGCAGGGCCAGTGTCCTGGCAACAAAACAATCGAACGTCTCGAGATCGTCGATGTTGTCGCCTCGCATGGTGGCCTTGGCGAGCGTCTCCATCAACCCCTGGGGCAGGTTTCCCTGCAATTGGTTGCGCTCCTGCGCTGGGGTCGGCTCGCCTGTCAGCGCTGTCTGGAAGGACGCGCTGCTTGGGCTCGAGGCGGGTTGCCCCGCAGCTCCAAAACAATCACACCTGATCGACAGATGCCCTGACGGCAACTTTGTCGTCGGCATGATTTTGGAGCCTTCTGGGAGCTCCATTTTGACCTGCCCCTTACCAGGGAATATCAGCTTTTCCTGGCCTCGTTCAAGCACGATGATCGTGCGTTTGTCCTGCATACTATCGAGACCTAGGATGGCTGGCAGGTCCTTGCCACAGCCTGACACAATGTTCGTCTTGTATGAATCGAGTTGGGCCGACCCCTGGTACTCGCAGGCAATACTGAATGTGCCTACGGTATCCGCTGGGGCCGACCCTTCTCCCACTCCGTTGATATTCAAACGAGAGCGGGGCTCGAACGTACAAGTACGGCCATGTGCCTCGGCAGCCTGGACGAACTTACGGCTCGTGTTCTCGCCCATGATGTTGATCTTCGAACCGACGTCGATGAGTATGGAATTTCCACCATCATCCAAGAACGTCTTACTCGGCTGCTTGATGTGCACAGTTTCTGAAGTGTCGGCTGTGTCGGTAGGCGGGTTTCCCCGCGGCACAGTCGTACTCCCTGGCGGGTTACCCCGCATGACACTGGCATGCGACTCGCTCTCGGCCATGCGTGCCAGGTCAATGTACTGGAAGTGCGACACGTGCTGGGCGTGATCGCCACGCTCCTCCCGCCAGTTGGCATACTCATCACGTATGCTCATATACTGCTCGCGGGTCGTGCGCCTTATCAACGTTAGGTACGAGTGAAGGGCGATGTCTTGCAGCCCCTCGTTCGTGATGTGATCCCGGTACCGCAGCCACTCCTCGAACTCCTCATTCGTCGCTGAGATATTGACGGCCCTGGCTGCTGTTGCTGCTGACGCCACTGAGGATTCTGATAGGTCTAGCGACGGACTATCAGTTTCAGGATTGTTGGCATCCAGCATGAATGTTGTGTGCGTATTATCCATCTGATTCTGGAAATGTCGCACACGCAATTCACGCAGCTGATCAGGGCCCAGTGACATCTCAGCCTCACCTCCACTCTGGGGAGACATCTGAGGAGTATCATGCAGGTTTCCCTGCTGAGGCACCGTCATCGGGATAAGCTGATCAAAATATCCCGTTTCCATAGGCGGCCTTACCTCTGCAGGCAGGTATCCCTGCTGTTGTGACGGAACTGTCTGCATAGCTAGCATCCTGGACGTCATCTCCTCCACCGTGCCCCTCAGCTCCCGCAGCTCTCTCGCTGACTGCTCAGGAGTCTGACTAAAGGAGCCGGTCCATGGGAAGGATGATGCTATAATGCCAGGTGCTCGACAGATAGCACATGGTGGCTGCTGGGGATCTCCCTCGCGCTGATTTGCAACGTGGCCCACCGCATTAGAATTCCAGCATCCCTTGTGAAATAGGTGATTGCACCTCAGGCGGTAAACGCTATCCCTGGGCTGAAATTCTTCGAGGCATACCGCGCAGGTATCTTCCATCCCAGTGAAGACCTCTACGTCTGCTGCCCTGGGATATACCCGCCGCTGCCTCTCCAGTACCGTCTCGGAGGGCATGAAGGCTGATGGGGGTGTCCCCGTTGGATTCAGCACTTCCTGCACTTCGACATTTGGCATGGAAGTGGTAGGAGTCACGGCGGGCGAGTTTCCTCGCAAAGGTGAGCTCCTGTTCCTCACCACATCAAGTGCAGCTGCACGTGACTGATCCCGTACGCTTTGCACCGCCTGCCTTCTCCTGAAGCATGCCTGCTGAGCGTGGTGCGTCTGCCTGATGTAGTCAGGCACGCCCCTACTGCCAGACGATATTGAATGGGCAGTGGGCTGGACAACCACCTCTGGTGATGTTGGTGAAGGCATGAAGGCCATGTGCGGGTACATGGAATGGTCACTGCAGCGCACATTAGTGAGGTTATGCATCTGATCCGCCAATTCACGAACAAATTTGTTCGGAACCCTTGACCCATCAGGGTATAATGGCGGGTTCATCTGCGCTGGTGGTGGCCTCTGGCCCTGAGACATGCTCGGATGGGCATTGAACGCCGGGATAAAGGCTCGCCGCCGAGCAGGATCCCGCGGGTTGGGACCCTCAGGCTCCCAGGACCAGGCTGGCCTCCACCTCTGCCCACTTGGGTGAGGCAGATTATGGCTCTGCACCTGCTGCACCGCGGCCGCCACTCTTGAGCGATAGTCGTCAGGTACACCCGCCCTGTGGTGGCTTGGTGTGCCAGGCAGGTTTCCCTGCTGACTCGTTGGCGTGCCGGGCGGCATCATGTTGAGGAGGGCTGTGCTGTGTTCAGCCCTAGCAGCAGCTATCCTCTCCATGAGAGTGCCGTTTGTGGCAGGGCGGACAGGTGTCCCGAATGGGGATTGTGCCGGTGGCGTGCCCAATGGAGTCATGCCCCTTGGAGTGTGCATGCTCTGAGTAGGGCTTCCATGCATTGGTTCAAACCGAGCAGGTCCGCTTGTAGGCAGGTTTCCCTGCATGGCCTGACGATTTCTCGTAGCCATAGCGGACATTGCTCCCTGGCCTGCGGCCCAGGGATCCTGCTGGTATAACCTGTCCGCCAGCTGTTCTACCTGGTCAGGGTTCAGCGCGGCTGCGATCTGATCCAGGTCCGAGGTACTGATGGCCTGCCAAGACACGGCACTAGGCCCTTGGCTTGGGGCACGGCTTGGAGCCGCGCTCCCGGCCTCACTCTCGGTAATCATGAAGATCCGATAGATCTCAGGCTGGTTTCCCAGCTGGGTAGGGCTGTAGTGGTCCCCAACTTCTCTGTGGAGGTAGCCCATAGGGGGGTCAACGCCCCCTTGGTCTCGGGACCACTGGTACTTAACGCTGGAAGTACCAACGTCAGCCCACCTGTCAGGAGCAGACATCGTTGCGACAGAGACTCGCGCATGGCGGCTCCCCAGATACTCTGGATTACGCCATTGCCTTCCTGTGGTCAGGTCCTCTACATGAGAGATGTAATACGGTTCAATGATACCGTTATCTCCCTCGGACAAGAGGACTCCGTTATCGGACCAACAGAACTTCATACCATCTTGCATGGCCTTACGCCAATCTACGAAGATGATGATGTCTGAGTCTGGGTCCCACCCACTGTTCACGGCACGGCGTCGAACTGTCGGCACGAAGTGAATGTGCGACCGGCCTGTCCCCTTTTTCTTCGTGTTATGCTCAGGTCTACAAGACAGGCCGTGCCACGTAATCCCTTCGCAGGCGTGCCATCGAGTGCCATGCATAGCAACATCGGGGTATGGGGCCGGTCTCCCGGCAGGTTGGTCGCACAGCACAATGTAGCTGTACAGCGACCATGGAGCTTTCAATTCCCATGAATGCCCCTGAGAGGCGCGGACGAAGATAGCGGGCTCTCCAGAGTCCCGCATCAACACCTTGAACTGTAGGCGCTGTTTTTCTTCTCCGTCTGGTTCGCGGACATGAACAACTGCCATCATGATGGCTGCTAGTTGGTCAACCGAGCGCCTACATAGATGCTCGTTGATGATCTTGGCCTCGTCATATCTTGGATTATACCCAGCGTGTCTTGATTGACCTGTGTTCCACGGATAACGGTCCACGAGTTCCACTAGGTTAACCCAACCATCATGATCATCGAAAGATTCCAAGCGCCACACAGGATTGTGTTGCTTGTCTGGCGCATGTCTGCATATCCTGCTGAGAGCTTTGCTCAGCTGTTTGAGAATATCATTGGATGTGGGAAGGATTCCAGCTTTCCTGCATTCCTTCATGAATGTCTCATCCACCGAGCGTATCGGTGGGAGCTTCCGAAGCGCAAGTCTATCCCTGATCACATTTGGAGTCCCACTAGTGAAGGACGTGTCACCTGGGTGGTGCAGCTGAACCACTGGCGGGTTTCCCCGCATCGGAACCTCTGTTGCTGAAGAGGCTGCGGCTCCAGAAGAGGAGGAAGCTGCGGCGGCAGCGCCTGGCGGGTTTCCCCACGGAGATGCGCGACTGGCGCTGCCCCTGATCTTCGGCACCCAGGTACCCCTCGACATAGCACCTTCATCGGACCTCCTGGAACGAGCCGGCACAGGCGAAGCTGGCGCAGGTGCATACCCACTGCGCTCGAAAGCTGCCGCCTTTTTCGCAATGGAGCTGCTGCGACTAGGCGGGCGTCTTCGTTCCTCCATAGGGTCCTGAGGTTGCTGCTTGGGCACAGACGCTTGTGTAGGAGTTGTGCCAATCGGCGGCCTCGGAGTTTCAGTTCGAGGCACCTCCATCTGCACGTCTGGCCCAGGGTCCTGAGGGCTCGTCTTCGGTTTCGGCACCGAGGACGGCTTAGGTGTCGGGGGTTCACTTTTGGCCTTCGAAGTTAGTGGGAGTGGGGGCCTCGTAGCCCTCTTCATGTAGATCTTACTAGAATCCTCCAACATCTTGCGAGTTGCCTCGCGAGTGCGGTCTTCTGCTGTCCGCATACGCTCCTCATCCTCCGCCACACGTTGAGCCTTTATCTCATCCTTGATTGTCGGTTCTGGTTGTTGGGACTGGCTAGAGACGCCAGGCGAGTTTCCTCGCATACTAGGAAGACTGAAGAGCGCGTCTTTCTCTTCCTGGGTCATGGCTACCAGTCCCCTTGGAACCGGGGTAGGCTTTTCTTCTTCTTTCGGATCCAAGTGGCTCAAGATCCCGAGACGACGATTCACTTCTGCAATTTCTTCCTGTGTCATCGGGATAAGTTGCGGATGGCCCTCTTTATGAGGGGTTTTGCCCCTGTTGGGGCTCAGGCCTTCGTTGTTGCCAACGGGGCATCCTGGCCTGTGGTTCTGGAACGGCTGGGAACAAGGTCCGCATGCTGCGTGAGGCCTATACTGCTTGCGCGCCGCGATAATATCTCGCAACTGAGTCCGCGCTTCTTGAATTTCAGGGCGGCGGATATTTGTTGCAAGCTGATAGCCTCCGCGGATGGCCTTGCCATCACTGTCCCTATAGGCAGGGTTGCCCTTGCCGAAGGCCGAGTGTTCCCCTTTTCGGCGTCTTGGGTCGTTGTACGGAAGTAGCTGGCCACCTCTCCTGAGAGCGTGTTCTTTTGGGCCAGCCTGCCTCCACTCACGAGGAAGTCGAGCCTGTGGATGTGGCTCTTCTCTGACGCGCGTATGGGAACGAGATCTTCTGGTGTTCTCATCAGAGGAAGCTGCCGAAGCAGCAGGAGCGGCACCCGGTGGAGGTGCCTGAGGAGGCTCCTATGCGATCCCAGATGGATCGTCCGATGGAGGCAGGTCTCCCTGCTGGGTGGAGCTCGGCGCAAATGGCGCCTGTGCCGATGGTGATGATGATTCAGACTCATCAGGATCGAAGTCAACCTCTTCCTCACCATTCACGTCCATCATGAGGATGGTGACGTCATCCTCATCTAACCCGCAACCATCGCCTTCTACTTCTTCTGATATCGAACTACCGATGATGATGGCCATTGGCGTATCTGGTACAGGCAGGTTCCCCTGCATAGCCGGCGTCTGTGCGTCGCTCGGCTGTCCCGGAGTAGGGGGCACCGTTGTCGGCTCAGGCTCGTTGCCGAGTACAGGCTGCCCAGCAATGTTACGCTTGGCCGTATGGTTTGGCCTCATTCCCACCGCCTGGGGACCCCATCCTGGCGGAGGAAGATCATGACCGCGCATAGCAATGGCCATTTCTAGAGCATTACGCCATCTACCACGGGAGTATATCAAGTGTCTCTGCGCGTCCTGAGGATGCACGCTGTCAATGAGAGTCAGAGCTGCCAACAACAGCTCTGAGCTACCGCAAGCATCAGTATCCTGTTCTGTCATAATGTCAGCTTCGATATGTTCTTGACTCTCAGGATAACCAGTTATAAGTATCTCATGCGTCCTCATGAGGGTCTGCAAAAGGGTGCGTGGTCCATATTCGCCTGGAGCAAGCGAACCAGGAGGTATGAACGGAGTATCTGGTTCGCCTGCAATGAAGGCCTGAACAAATGCCTGAGACTCCATTTCAATTAAGTATTCAGTGGTCTGGGGATATTCTCCCATCAGAGACGGCCTGTTTCCAGGCGGGATTTCGGGCGGAGGTTCGAGGTTCCGTTGAACCTCGGAAGGCGAAGCCTCTATAGTGGTGTCCTCGTCGTCGCTCTCGTAGGCCATGATGTTGCCTGGGTTCCCGAACATCCAGTCGTAGAAAGAAAGAGGCTGGTTTCCCAGCGTACCGTGTTCCACGGGAGTAAGCTCGTTACTGCCCATAACGAACCGGCGGACGTACTCGAGGTAGTACGCGTACAATCCATGACCATACGCTTCGAGCTCGTCGACGTTGTCCATGCCAACAACCCAAGTGAAAAATATCTGCTCCATAGCCTCAAAGTCCTGGAGGCTCAGATATTCAATGGATGGTTCACTTGAGCCAAAATGGACTTCGGTCGACCTGCCCTTTCCATTTCCCTTCACTGGACAATCTCGCACAAGATGATCGGAACTACCACATTCATGGCATTTGAGAACCTGGCCGTATCTACCTCGCGGGTTTCCCCGCCTACCTTTGCCTTTACCTGAGGTCTCTCTACGGCCTCTACCACGGCCTTTTCCCCCAAAGAATATCTCATCATGTTGTTCATCTGAGAGCCTCTGGAGAAATGCCGCGACACCTCGTCCGTTCAACCTCCGAGGACCTCGCTTGCCTTTACCATTTCTTTTAAAACTTCTACGTATCCTCCTTCTAACACGACGCACTGGTCTTCGTGTGAACCTCCTCCACCTTCGTTGAGCCTGTTGTAATAACCAGAACAAATGCTCAGCACGCTGATTGTCGCTATCCATATTCATAATATCTGACCAATCTAAAACTTCAACACCATCTGATGATATAGTGTCTGTATCGGTGCCGGAGTCGAAATCCTCGTCTCCCAAGTAGGTGGATACACCGTCGGTTAGGGGGTTTGATTCCCCCCACAAGGAACGGTGTGGTTGTGGTTCTCTAGAAGGAGGGCTGGTTGCCCAGCTTGGTTGTGATCGATCCCCTGCTAATAAAGCAGTGGATTCTCCTGGGTCATCGGCCCATATGCTTGAGGGCCCGTTTCCAGGCTGGGCTTCAGTGGTCAAGGTAGTGTAGAAATTTCCACTACCAGATCCCCTTCCCCTTCCAAACACAGATCCTATGTTACCAGGAGACCGTTCGGATAGGTGGCCTATCGAACGCATCCTCTCCAGCAACTCATCATACTGTTGTTGTGTTCGGGGCATTTGGTGATTGAGTGGCTGTAAGAGTTGCATGGCTCGCTGGTTGCCGACGCCTAAGGCGCGGAATAGGATAGTGGTTAGCAGTTGGAAGTTGGGAAGGTCGAATCCCACCGATTGTGCCTCAAGTCGGGCCATTTCGAATCGGGTAAGGGTGACATCGATTCGTTCCCCGTGAGGCACGTGGAAGTCGATGAGTTGTGTGCCGGAAGTGAGCTGTCGCTCATCTTCCAGGCGTTCGAACTTCATGCTTAGGAGGAACATGATGTAGGTCACTGGGTCTGTGTGGACCCCATCGATGTCAGCACCATAGTTGATAATGTCAGGCGGTACCCTCATGGCGAGTGTCCTCGCTAGGCCACCTAGGCCGCGTTGTATTGCGGCCGCTTGGGCCTGTGGCGTCATACGTCCGCTTGTAACGTTGAGCCATGCGTTGACCTCGTAGATGTACTCACGAAAAGGTACATTACCTTGAGGGTCCCAATATGGGCCATGTGTTTGCCCATCGGTGCTGTTTTCTCCACGACGCATGTGTCCGATTGCTGCCCCCAGCGCGAACCATATAATAGCGAAAACGACTAGCCCGAGAATGTGTAACGAAGGACGGTTATGATGCGCGTTGTCGCGCTGGGGTAGCGCCTTGTCGAGTCTTCGAGGCGCTCTGTCTGGCGGGTCTCCCCGCCCCTGCTTCAAGTATTGCGCTGTTGGCTCGTTGCCGAGCGGTTGGTGGTAACGCACTGATGAAGCGTATACGGTACCAGTCTGGTCGTCTAGACGTCTTGCTCTTGGATAGATCCTCGTAAACGTACTGGGAGTGGTGGCGCAGGGTGGTAGGTAGTCACGAAGATCGTGCCGAAGAATATGAGGCTAAGAAGAGCAAGAGCTGACCACACGAGAGTGCGGCCAGCTCCGCTACCAAGTCGAAAGTGAGCCTGGTAGCTCAAATATGGCATATAGCCTGGCAAATTGCATCCATCGCTCTGCTGTGAAGGTACAGTATGAGGGGTGGATGAATAAGATAGGATAAAATCGATGTAATGATCTTTCCAGCACATAGCGAACACTCGCGGTGTCCGGGCAAATAGGGCGCGCGTGCCTTGGGCCAAAGGCAACGGCGCGCGAGCTATGCTCCCGATACTGTAGCATCTCCCAAAGAGCTACCCTTAAAGTCACCTTTGTCTGTAAGTTCATTCTCACGTGCTTCCATATTCTACGCAATGCATCAAAACCCTTGACGGCTATGGCTAATCGCCTGCTGAGCTCGGGGCCGCTACTGCCGTAATTGCTGAGAAGTCAGCCAAAATACACCATATGAGTCTTCTGTCGGATGTTCTTGCCGCCCGGCGTCGCCATCGCAGTCTGGCAGTTCACGGACAAAATCTCCCATTCCCCCCAGTTGAATGCCAGCCCATATTGCTCCCCAGCCCGACGCACGCTTCCAGGCCCGACGCACGCAGCGGCGAGGGGAGACGATTAAAAAAACCTAGGAAGTGCATTGCTACCGCTCGAGTAGGAGGAGGGGGCGGAAGAGCAGGAGGACGAGGAGAAGACGGAATCGTGCCCAAGAGGGGGGGGGGTCCGACTGACATTTCGAGCCCTCCACCCCAAGATGGCCTCCGAAACGGGCGGCAGGCCCCCGAGAGGTCCCCAAAGGCTCCCGAGAGGCCCCCAGGTAGTCCCCGAGAGGCCCCGATCGGGTCCGAAAAAGCCTCCAAGAAGGCCCCCTTGAGGCCACACCACGCATCCAAATCACGACCAACGGCAGCGGTGGCGAGGCAAGCCGAAGACCACTAGCTGGACAAACACCCTCCCCCGCCACCACACCCGACAGCCCGTTCTGGTCCCCGTCATCGGATATCGGACATCGGCCTGCAGTCGACGTGCCGCGGGGACACTGCAGGTGGGCGCCGGGGCGCCGCTGCGACTGATAATGAGCTTCGGCGAAACAGAAGCACAAACGAACGAGGGAAGAAAGAGAAAGGGAGACAAAGGATGGACAGAGGACGGCGACAATACCAAACCACCCCTCGCGACGATCTCCACCACCCTGCGCACTGTGTGAGGGCTCGGGATGTGTCCTCGTCCTCCACGCTGTGACGACGTTGGCGTGGACGGGCTGGGGCCGGGGCCACCTCTCCCGACGGCCCGCTGTGGCCCCCGTGCGTGAGGGAGCCGCTCCTCACGACGAGCTCCACTGCCCCGAGCACTGCCCGAGGGCCGGAGGCCTCTTCTCCGTCACGTTGAGACGATCTTGACGTGGACGGACGGGAGCCAGGGGGGTGCGGAGCGGAGGGAGGGCGCGGGAGGAGCGAGGGCACGGTGGAGGAACGAAGAACGAGGAGGGAGGAGCGAGGGCCGGAGTGGAGAGGAGCAAGGAATGATGGGGGGGAGGATGACGAGCCAGGATGATAATTCCCACGAGAAACAGAAGACTGAAAGCGGTCAGCTCATACTTGGGCGACTGTCAGCCAGGACGGTGCGACAGATGTGCGCCAAGCAAAAGAAAACAAAAGTGTAGAGTAGCTAGCACGTGGGCCATTGGCTCTCCGAAGGGCCTCGGCCGTTCTGGTCAAAATAATACAGGTGCGCGCCGAGCTTATCCAGGGCCATGCGTCTTTGTGTTCCATGGTTGATGCCGCATTGCTGCAACCACGATGCAGCATAGCTGGTGCCCTATATGGTTAGTGTCCCATGGCTGGTGACCTCTGGTCGTTTTTTTGAGTTCGAGCCCCGGGAGAGGCTCCCTATGGTCTGAGCACGTGGTTGGTGCAATATGGTGTTGGCTGGTTGGTGCCCTGCGGTTCGTGCCTTAAGGTTGGTGCCTGAAGGTGCCCCATGGCTGGTGCCCTATGGTCGGTGCCTTGCTGTTGATGCCATATGGCTGGTGCCTTTCAAGAAAGCAGAATATCCAACCCCGCAAGCACCCCGACAAGCGCAGCCGTTTAGTAAACGCGCCCAAGGAAGGAATCGAACCGGGCAGGGCAGTTTAGTGCACGCCCAAGGCCGTCTGCTAACCGTGCCTTAAGGTTTGCACCACATAGCCTGCACACTGGGGATGCTAGACCCGACTGCTTGCGGCCCACGCGCCGCAATGGTTTTGCGCAGGCACGCACCAAATGGCCATGGCACGGAGACTGGGGGGGGACGGAGCATGAGGATGACCAACGGGAAGATGGAGGAGGTGAGGCACTCACGCAGCAGCAGCAAAAGGTACCGAAAGAGCCAAGTTTACAGAACTACTGGCTCTCGTCGGGTACGAAAGCCATCTCCGTGTCTTTTGAGTCGCAGTAGCTGTCCCACACACTCTTGCGCTTCTCGCACCCCTTCTTGTCGACGCCGTGCTTCTCCGCCCACGTGTCCTTTTTCCATATCTGGCTCCTTGGCACGCTCGAAACAGAGGCAGCACCACTAGGGACGCCCAACGAGCACAAATTGAACGAACTGGGCCGAACGACTGATGACGGACAGGCGGCGTCCACCGTGACTTAGAGAAACGCTCTCCTCGACACCGGCAGCGAATTCAGCCCAGGACGAAGAGGAACTGCTGTCAGCTATCGTCCTCGTTCCTTCAATCCCCGCTTTTCAGGGGCAGCGTGAGCTGGGAATAGGCTCAGGGCGGCTACGTCGACCCCCAATTGCCCATGCATCACCGATAGGGAGCCGTTAGCAAACTCCGCCCAGCAACTAACATATTCGCTATCAGCGGCCTGTCGCCGACCTGTGGGCGATGCACAGACGATTATACGTCGATGTTTCCCCGTGTGAGCCAGTCACCACCTAACCCTGCCCTATGGTTTGTGGGTTATAACTGGGCTCTTCAGCGGCCGCTCGAGACGATCTTGACACTCCCAGAGCGCTCTCGGCGAGGCGCAGCTGCTGGAAGGCACCCCGAGGCTGGGAAACCGCCGAGAGCCAACAAAACGGGTGGAACGCCTCGGCTTCGGCCCTGTTGACGTCCTCATGAGGAGGCACCCCGAAGGTATGCGCACGTAGCACCCGGGCACGCTGTCCACGGCCTTTGCGGCACGGGCCGCCTGCTCGGCAGCGTGAATCTTCGCCTCCTCGGCCTCAGTGCTCTTCTGAAGCTCGCGCTGCTTGGACTCCAGCTGAGCCTCCAGCCTTGCCGGCGCGCAAGAGGAGGCGGTGGCGAGAGGGGGGCATTTACTCTACACCCGCGCGGGCATCTCATTTTTCCCGATTCTCTTTGTCTGGCGTCATCCCGCAGCTGCTTGCAATTTACGGTGACGAAGCCGGTTTGCATGATACGCAAGCTCTCTCTCTCTCTCTCTCTTACCATCCTGGCGCTGCAACGTATGCGGACTGAAATCCGACCAAGGTAAACGAAACTACTGGGCGGCCATCAGAGAGGGCTGGGTGTGGAAGGGGGGCTTCTCAAAGGAGCTGCGACACGCTTGAGAGGGCCGCTTCGGGGGCAGGAAGGCATCCAAGAAACCACGCGAAACGACTGGGCGGCCATCAGAAGAGGGCTGGGGGTCAAGGGGGGCTTCTCAGACGAGGTGCGACACGTCTGAGAGGACCTCTCCAAGGGCAGGAGGGCATCCAATAAACCCTCGCCATCGCCGTCGCAATCGCCGCCGCCGCCGCCGTCGTCGTCCCCGTCGCCGTTGCCGCCGTCGCCGTCGCCGTCGCCGTCGCCGTCGCCGTCGCCGTCGCCGTCGCCGTCGCCGTCGCCGTCGCCGCCGCCGCCGCCGCTGCCGCCGCCGTCGTCGTCGTCGTCGTCGTCGTCGTCGTCGTCGTCGTCGTCGTCGTCGTCGTCGTCGTCGTCGTCGTCGTCGTCGTCGTCGTCGTCGTCGTCGTCCTCAACATCCTCGTCGTCCTTCTCAGAAGGCCGCCACCCTCGCCCCACCCGAAGACGAGGCCACGACCGTGAACAAAGTCGGACCGGGATACAGTGGAGGCCCGACCTCAGGACACGTTCCACGAGAAACGAGAGAGCGCGTTTCACGGGCGCTTGCCTTGCGACTATTCGGCGGCGCATTTCGAACGGGGGGGGGGCCCCCTCTCCCCCAACACTCGGCGCCGTCGATCAGAACAGGGGGACTCCCCTCCCCCCTAACCCCCCGCCCCTCCCGAACCCCCCCCCTTCCAAAGAGAAGGGGGGGGTTCAACCCCCCCCCCGGGCGCTTGCGCCGGCGCTGGCGGCCGCCGTAGCGCCAACGCAGCGACGATGACCAGAGAAAGCCCAGACGGAGGGGAGGTTCAAACCCCCTCCCCCTCCCAAGGGAGGGGGGGGGCTCCAACCTCTCCCCCCTGGCGCCGGCGACCAGAGAGAGCCCAGGAAGGGGGGGACACAGTGGCGGGACGAGCCGAAGGCCACACCACCACAAAAACCACCAACACCACCGCCACCACAGACCACCATACCACCACCAAAACCACCACAACCCACCATCACGACAACCACCACCATCACCACAAACCACCTCACCACCAGCACCACCAAAAACGCCACCACCACCACCAGCACCACCACCACAAACCACAACCTTCCACAACCACCACCACCAGCACCACAAACCACCACACCACTACCACCACCATCACCACCACCGCCACAACCACCACCAGCACCACAACCCACCACCAACACCACAACGACAAACCACCACACCACAACCACCACAACCACCACCACAACCACCACCACCACCCACCACCCACCACCACCACCAGCACCACTACCACCAGCACCAGCATCACCACCACCAAAACCACAGTCCACCACGCCACCACCACCACCGCCACCACCACGACCACCACCATCACCATCTCAACCCACCACCACCACCAAACCACCACACAACCACCACCACAGCCACCGCCACAACAGCTCACCACCACCACCACCACCAATACAACAACCCACCACCACTAACACCACCATCATTACTATCTGCCACACCACCACCACCGCCACAACCACCACCACTAATACCAGCAGCACAACCCACCACCACCACCACCACCACGACCACCACAAACCACCTCACCACCACCACCAACGCCTCTACCACCACCACCAGCACCCCCGCCGCCGCCGCCGCCAGCCACCGCCGACGCCGGCGCCGGCCCGAGGAGTGGGAGAGAGGAGAAGTAGAGGGGGGGGTCTGGTTCCAACCCCCCCCCTCCAAGCGACCACAGAACGCGCTTTCCAAGAAACCCAACTCTGAGACCCCAGGACGTCCCTTGATTTTCGGCGTGGGGACGTCACCCTTTCCACAACAAAACCATCGAAACCCAAGAAACTCAGGGCACCCTGGACCCAAGCAGGGTGTTATGACCTGCGGGATGCGTCGGCTCAGGAGGAGGTGTGGAGCGCCGCGGCCGCTCCAGCGCTCCCGAGCGATCTGGAGCGGTCTCTCCTGGTCCTGCGCCCGCCAGACAAAAGGCCGTCCCCCTCGCCCCACCCCCCGAGGAGGAGGGGGAGGAGAGGGAGCGGGAGAGGAAGCGGGAGAGGGAGGAAGACGAGGAGGAGGAGGAGGAGGAGGAGGAGGAGGAGGAGGAGGAGGAGGAGGAGGAGGAGGAGGAGGGGGAGGGGGAGGAGGAGGAGGAGGAGGAGGAGGAGGAGGAGGAGGAGGAGGAGGAGGATGAGGAGGATGAGGAGGAGGGAGGAGGAGGAGGAGGAGGAGGAGGAGGAGGAGGAGGAGGAGGAGGAGGAGGAGGAGGAGGAGGATAAGGAGGATAAGGAGGAGGAGGGGGAGGGAGAGGAGGAGGAATGAAGCAGTGGAGTCGGTGCGAGCCGCCGAAGCCTCTGCCGCTGCTCCAGCATCTCCTGCTCGCGCTGCCTCGCCTGCTGCTCGGCCTCGGCCTGCGCGGCGCGCTCCTTCGACAACTCTGACGGGTGTGGTTGGCAAAGGGTGTGGTTTGCAACTCGCACCTGGGGGGAGCATGCACGACGACCTCGACAGCGATCTCTGCCGCGCCCCGGCGAGGGCTCATCAAGCCTTTGGCGCACCGCGATGACTCCTAAGCTCTAAGGGCGCAGATCGCAAACCACACCCCCGCGTAGCCACGCCCCTTGTAGTCGCCGACTCCTGCTCGGCGGCCAGCACCGCGGCTGCCTGCCGAGACTGCTCCTCGCGAGCCTGCGCCTCCTGCGCGGCGCGCTCCCGCTCGGCGGCCTGCGCGGCGGCCGCCTGCAGGGTCTGTTCCTCGCGGGCCTGCGCCTCCTTCGAGGCGCGTTCCTGCTCGGCCGCCTGCGCCGCGGCCGCCTGCCGCTCCTGCACCGCCTTGGCCAGCGCTTCGGCCTCCGCGGCGCGGGCTGCCTGCTGGGCAGCGGCCCGTTCCTGCGCCTGCTGGGCCTCGATCGCCTCCCCGAGCTCGCGCTGCTTGGCCTCCAGCGCAGCCTCGAGCCTCTGCTTCGTTTCCCGCGCCTCCAGCTCGCGCTGCTTGGCCTCTTGCTCGGCCGCAGCCTGCGCGGCGCGGCTCTGCTCGGCGGCCTGCTCGGCGGCCGCCCGCAGGGCCTGCGCCTCGCGGGCCTCCGCCTCGGCCTGCGCGGCGCGGGCCGCCCGCTCGGCGGCAAGCTCCTCGGCCCGCTGGGCCTCGGCGGCTTCCTTGAGCTCGCGCTGCTTGGCCGCCTGCTCGGCCTCGGCCTGCACGGCGCGGGCCGCCTGCTCGGCGGCACGCTCCTCGGCCCGCTGGGCCTCGGCGACCTCCCTGAGCTCGCGCAGCTTGGCCTCCTGCTCTGCCGAAGCACTCGTGGCGAGGGCAGCCGCGGCCGCCTGCGAGGAGGCCTGCTGCTCGGCCCGCTCGGCCTCGGCGGCCCTGGTGAGCACGCGCAGCTTGCCCTCCTGCTCCTCCGCGGCGCGCGCGGCGCGGGCCGCCTCCTCGGCGGCCTGCTCCTCGGCCCGCTGGGCCTCGGTGGCCTCCTGGAGCCGCTTGGCCCCCTGCATTGCCGCAGCCTGCGCGGCCAGGGCCGCCCCCTCGGAGGCCTCTTCCTCGGCACGCTGGGCCTCGGCGGTCGTCGCGAGCTCGCGCTGCCTGGCCTCCCGGGCCGCCCGCTCGGAGGCCTGCGCCGCGGCCACCAGCAGGGCCTGCGCGCCGCGGGCCGCCTGCGCCTCGGCCTGCGCGGCGCGCGCGGGCGCCTCGGCCCCAGCGGCGCGCGTCGCCTGCTCGGCGGCCTGCTCCTCGGACAGCTGGGCCTCGGTGGCCTCCTTGATCACGCGTTCCTTGGCCTCCATCTCAGCTTCTAGCCGGCGCTTCTTCTCCGACAGCTCGCGATCGCGCTGCCGGGTCTCCAGCTCGACCTCCGCATGCGCGGCGCGGTCCTGCTCCTGGGCCTGCGCCACGGCCACCTGCAGCGCCTGCGCGTTGCGGGCCGCCTTCTGGGCGGCCTGCACCATGGCCTGGTGGGCCTCTGCGGCCTCCTTGAGCTCGCGATGCTTGGCCTCCAGCTCATCCTCAGAGGAAAAAAAACAACATGCATAAACAGATACTCTTGGAGGTCCGTGAGGATTTGTTTTGCATCGGCGCTGGATCCCCTGGCTGGCGCGCAGAGCGCGCCAGGGGCGGCGCCCGAGGCGCCGCCAGGGGGGCACAGCGCCGATCCAAGACGTCCGCGCGGAGATCCGAAAATTTATGGTTATCAAGTTTGTTGTTCCTCGATTCCTCAAGCCTCTGCTTCTGAGCACTGACCTGGCAGGAGAGCCCAGAATCGCATCGATCAATCGGATCGGCGATCGAAATTAACCAGATGTGTGGAAACCGGCAGCCAAGTCGGGAGACGCCGAATCGGCGGAAACGGCAGGCCAGAAAGGCCCCCACTGGGAAACCGAAGGCCAAATTGGACTCCGAAGGCGAGACGAAAATTCAGATTGGAGCTGGAGTCGATCGGCATCGAGCCGAACAGGGTCGGAGGAACCCAACCGGGCCCTACCTGGTGCTCGCGCTGCCTGGTCTCCAGGTCGGCCTCGGCCTGCGCAAACTTGGCCTTCTCGGCGGCCTGCGCCACGGCCAGCTCCAGCACCTGCGCGTCGTGGGCCGCCTGCTGGGCGGCCTCCGCCTTGGCAGTCTGGGCCTGCTCGGCTTCCTTGATCGCGCGCTGATTGTCCACCAGCGCAGCCTGGAGCGCCTCCTGCTTCGCGACGAGGTCCTGGAAGAAGTCAGAGGCACAAACAAAAACGTTCGGAACTCCGCGCGGACTTCTTGCGTTGGCGCTTGGTCATGTCACGACTTGCGCCGGCACCGTGTGGGAATTAGCTGTCCCTAGTCATTCCCAGGCGAGGCCAGCGCGAATGTGACGTGACGGGCCCATCCGCCCCTCCCGTCCGCCCCCCGGTCACGCCCGCTGTCGCCAGGGGATAGAAAACAGGTTTCCAGGCGGCCCCCAAAGTCTCGACCCTCCCCAGGGCAGGTGCGTCATCCAGAGTCGTGTCTTTAGAGGCCTCCTAGATGGGGTCGGAATAGATGGGGTCGGAGAATCGCGCCGCATCGCCGATACATCGGCGATGCATCGGCGATGCATCGGCGATGCACCGGCGACGCATCGCCGACGCCGATGACGCATGGACGACGTCGATGTGAAGCAAATCGGGCTTTATATCGAGCCGCATCGGCGATGTATCAGCGATGCGGCCCGATCCTCCGACCCCGCTTACTCCGACCCCATCTAGGAGGCCTAGAGTTTTGACTGTCCCGAGGCCCGGCGAGCCCCCCTGGAAGCCGAAAACGGCCAAACACCGCCCGTCGTGTGTGGCTTTCTCACGACGCTGGGGGATCGATCTGCGGAGACCTCGACAAGCGGTGAACCTGGATATACTAGGGCCACTTCCTCATCCCCCTCCTCCTCCTCCTCCCCCTCCTCCTCCTCCTCCTCCTCCTCCTCCTCCTTCTCCTCCTCCCCCTCCGTCCACTCCTCCTCCACCTCCTCCTCCTCCTGCTCCTACCCCTCCTGCCCCTCCCCCTCCTCCTCCGCCTTACGAAATCTATAAGCATCCACTGCTCCCCTGGCCAGGCCCATCCTGAACCCAACAGCGGTGTATACGCCACGCCCTTCTGGCTTGGCCAGGAGGGCGTAGTTACACAGCTCCTGGTCCCAATGCCCGGGAGGCAATGAATGTGTATAGATTCCGGCGCCCGACATCCTGAGGAAAACGAAGTATGACATAAGCATAAAAACTCGGAGGTCCGCGCGGACTTCTCGGATCGGCGCTGAACCCCCTGGCAGCGCCTCGGGCGCGGATCCGAGAAATCCGCGAGGACCTCCGAGTTGTTATGTTTATGTCATTATTCAATCCCTTATGTCGGGAGCGGCCAATAGGGGGGTGTCCAAGAGGGGGGGTGCAAATCATAACCGGCGGCATGTGCGCGGCCCATGGGGGGGGGCCAGGGACGTAATGAAGCAAGAAAAGGCGCCATGAAATCTGGGGATATATCATGGCCCACGCCATGAGATCCACCCCCCCCTCAGTCATCACCAGCCTCTTTGCCGCCCCCGACTATGTTCCCCTACACGTCGGTCGGAAGAAGTAGATAGAAACATGAAGTAGGAAGGCGGATATAGTAGATTGGGTCCAGGTCCCGCCAGAGAACAACAGACCATAGCAAAAGCATGCCGATTCTTGAGATAGGAAGGCGCTCGAGGTAGATTGGGATCTGGGAATCCGAAAATACCTACTTTCCAACGACCGGCGTGTCTGTTCCTCCTTCGAGATCCTTGAGATCGCGCTGGATGCCTTCCGACTTGGCCCGCAGCTGCTGCACGTGGCCCACCTCGGCCTGCGCGGAGCGGTCCTGCTCGGCGGCGGCGTCGCGGGCCGACTGCTCGGCGGCCTTCGCCTTGGCCTTCTGGGCCTCGAGGAAGTCGTTCAGCTGGCGCTGCTCGTCAAGGAACAAAAAAATAACATACGGCAAGCTCGCGTCGTGTCGACCCCGGCGTTAGTTTCTGACACCGCGGGGATCGTTCAACCTTGAAGAACGGTTGGCCCTTCCCGGAACGTCCGATCGTTCAACATCGACCGATTCTGGGTCGCCAGCGGCGTTCAATGTTGAACGCCGGCGGCGGGGTCGCCGCCGGTCGACACGACGCGAACCTGCCGTACATCGGCGGCGAGCGCAGGGGGGAGGTAAGAGAGAGCAGGCCTTCTCAAAGGCGGCGGGGCTTCTCAGAAGCCCTCTGGCCTTGTGAGAAGCCGTCCCTGCCCTCGAAGAAGGCAAAGATAAAATCTCAGGCTGGAAGGCTTCTGAGAAGCCCCGCCGCCTTCTGAGAAGGCATGCCCCCTCTCGTTTCACCCCTGGGCTCGCCGCCGAGAGACATGACCCTTCGGAGGTCCGCCCGGATTCCTCGGATCGGCGCTGGACACTCTCCCTGGCGTACGGAGCGCGCCAAGGGCGACGCCAGAGGCATCGCCAGGGGGGCCCGGCGCAGATTCAAGAAACCCGCGCGGACCGTCGAAGTTTTTATGTTTGTGTCATTGTTTGCTCCTCGAGCTTAGCAGCCTGCTCGCTTGAGAGCTTCGGAAGCTGGGTCTCGATGTACTCCTCTGAAGGGCCAGGCATCGAGCCGATGAGCCGAGTCGAGTCGAGCCATGCGTCGGGCTGGCTCGAGCCAGCGCGAATCGGGAAGACGACTCGGATCGGCAGAGGTCAGCAGGGCCAGAACAGGATCCGATTCGAAAACGGGCGGGGGAGACGCAGATCGGTATCGAAGTCGAAGCCACTTAACAGGCGAAGAACGGGATGTGCTAAAATGTTTCGCTGTCGGGGGCGACTGTCCCAGGACGGCTGGAAAGTTTATACCCTGACGGTGGCAGGTTAAGGTATAAGCTTTCCAGCCGCCCTGGGGCAGCGCCCCCGGCGATGGAAAAGTTTATGTTATACCGTCCTTCGCCCGCTGAACCACAAGCGTGCGTGGCCCGCAGAGGTACTTCACCACCAGGCGGCAAGAAGCCAAGAGACACGCGCTCGACCGCCCCGAGAGGGGGCCGCCACTGCGTGCCTGCGCCAAACGACGGTGGCTGTCACGTGGTCCTGCGCGCAGATGGCGGCCTCATTGGATCGAGAGCAGCTGGTACCAGACACTCGATTGCCGACCAAAGGTGGTCTAGAAACGACCGGCCGGCTTCCCATGATTTGTTACGCTCGCCCGAAATATACACCATGCTAAGGCGTGGTGCCTGCGCATAGAACCGCGCGCCCACATGGCGCTGCGCAGACGACGTGCCATCTGTCATCGCGTGATTTGACACAGCCTCCGACCCGCCGCCAAAACAAGAATCCGATTGGCCTCAGTGGCAATCAAAAACACAGCCCGCGGTGGTGTGCCGCCCAAGCCTCGGCCAAGGCCGCGGCCAGGCCCCGACTCTGGGGAAACCAAACGGTACCGATGCCGCTACTCCCCGGACCTCTCCCAGGGTGCGTTCTGACCAGAATTTCGAGGCGAATCCAGCCGTGGCGACGAGGGCCTCCCAGGAGGCCCACGAAGGGGAAAACGGGCGAAGGGCAATGAGAGGTACGGGCACCTTTTCCTCTGCCGAGACTCCTTGAGCTCACGCTGCTTGGCCTCCAGCTCCGCCTGCAGCTGCTGCATCCGGGCCTGCTCGGCCTGAGCCGCGCGCTCCCGGTCGGCGGCCGCGTCGCGGGCCACCTGCAGGGCCTGCGCGTCGTGCGCCGCCTGCTCCGCGGCCTGCGCCTCGCGCTGCTTGGTCACCAGCTCGACCTCGAGCTTCTGCTGCTCCAGCGCCCTGAGCTCGCGCCGCTTGGGGCGCAGCTCGGCCTCGGCCCGCGCCGCACGTGCCGCCTGCTCGGCCGCCTGCGCCTTCGCCCTCTGGGCGTCGATGAACTCGCTGAGCTGACGCTGCTTGCCGGCCTGCTCCTCAGCACGCTCCCCGAAGAGCTCCTGGGCCTGCTCCGCCTCGTTGAACTCCTTGTGGGGGGGCAAGAATGACCGATGCCGCTACTCCCCGACCTATCCACGGGTGCGTTCTGACCGGAATTTCGAGGCGAATCCAAGCGTGGCGACGAGGGAGGGGTCGCGGTGTCGGTATATGTTCCTCTTCTGACCTTGAGCTCGCGCTGCTTGGCCTCCAGCTCGGCCTGAAGCTGCAGCACCCGGTCTGTCTGGGCCTGCGCGAAGCGGGCCTGCTCGGTGGCCTCCGTCTGGGCCGTCTGCGCGCTGGCACCCTTCAAAGACGGCGCGGCCTGCTCGGCGGGGGCCTGCTCGTCAGCCAGCTCGGCCTGCTTCGAGAACTGGCCGCTGATCTTCTGCGCCGAGGCCCTCTTCCTGCTCCAGGGCCATGCTGGTTCTGTGGCAACAGAAAGTGAGCTGGCCTGCTGGGCGGTACAGCAGAGGAGCAGGAAGAGAAGGGCGTGCGCCGAACACTGCATTGCAGCAGGCTGTACCTGATGCTGCCAGCCCAAAAAGTTGGAACGAAGACGATTCGGTAGAGTTAAATTACCCACACTTCATATATTTGCGATCCAACCTCGCCTGAGCCAAACGAATACGGACCCTACGCGCTCACCTTTCTGGGACAAAGCCGTGAACTTCCACATCATCATCGCCACCACGTCCACCACCACCGTTATACTCTCTATCCCGTTTCCTTATATATATATATATATAAATAAACTCCTAGGCGTGTAGGTAGGGCGGGCCGGGCCGGGCCTGGCGGGGCCGGGCGCTTCGCCCGAGACTCCCTCACCATTGATGATCCTGAAGCTGAATTCTGGAATGTACAACAGCTTCACGGATGGAGGGCGTGCCGTTTTCAAAATGTGGCTTGTAGCACCGCGCACATGTATTAAACAAAAAACTCGCACGAGTCTCACGGATGGAGGGCGGGTGCTTTTCAAAATGTGGCACTCGCCACAGCGCCGCGCACATTCGTCCCAACAGTTTGCAAGGGTTTTATCGGATGGAGAGTGGTACCTTTTCAGAATGCGGCGCTCGCCTCAGCGCCGCGCACATTCGACTTAAGATTTCACACAGTTCCCAGGACTCTTGTGGCTGACGTCCAGGAGTAGCGTTTTGGCACGATGTAAGGCTTTCAGGGCGCAGCAATAACTTTGGTTCGCGGTGCTGACATCCCAGGAATGTTGTTCTGGCACGGTTCACGATGGCCAGGACCTATCAGTAACTTTGGTTCGCGGTGTTGACGTCCCAAGAATGAATGGTGTTCTGGCACCATCATCATCATCATCATCATCATCATCATCATCATCATCATCATCATCATTATCATCATCATCATCATCATCATCATCATAATCATCAGCACCGTCATCATCAGTAGCATTGCAATCACCATCGCCATCATGATCATCACCATTACCATCATCTACAACATCAACATCAACATCATCATCAGCATCATCATCCTCATCCTCCTCCTCCTCATCAACATCATCATCATCGTCGTCATCATCATCGTCATCACCGTTACCGTCATGTAGTTATCTGCATCGTCAGCATGATCACCATGATCACCAATATCACCAGCATCACCAGAATCGTCCGAACCATCATCACCATGATCACCACCATCACTGTCACTGCCATTATGAGCATGAGCATTCCCAATATCATCGACATCATCATCATCATCACCATCACCATCACCATCACCATCACCATCACCATCACCATCACCATCACCTTCACCATCATCATCATCATCATCATCATCATCATCATCATCATCATCATTCAAGGGGGCGTAAGACCCGGGTACAGGGGACTCGGAAATCCCCGACGAGGTCGTCAAAAAAATGACAAGGCCGAGCCTGCATTTTGACGAGGCCTCCCGCTGCAGACATCCCACGAAACTCCTACTCGTCAAAATCCAAGTCGCGGTCGTCAAAAAACGATGGCAAACCCGAGTCCTGGCAAACCCGGGTCTTACGCTCCCCCGAATCATCATCATCATTGTCAGAATCGTCGTCGTCCTCCTCTTCCATCCTCCCACCCTCCTCCTCCTCCTCCTCCTCCTCCTCCTCCTCTTCGTCATTCTCCTCTGTCTCCCCAGGGGTTCTGTCCTTAACACGCGTGGGTTGGCCCGTCCACCAGAGACAACCCCAAACCATGGATGTTATGAAACTTCCGCGGGATGGGCCACAGGCCCGCCCTCTCCCTCTCTCTCTCTTTCTCTCTCTCTCTCTCTTTCTTTCTCTCTCTCTCTCTCTCTCGCTACTCTGTTCACCTCGCATATCTACCCAACTCCCGCTACTGACCCTTCCCTCACCGGCACGGCAACAACTCTGTCTATCTCTCTCTCTCTGACTTTCACTCTCTCTCACTCTCCATCAATATCTCTTCATCTCTCTCTCTCTCTCTCTCTCCCTCTCTGACCTTTTTGATCTCTCCCTCTCACTCAGCTATGGCGTAGATTCCAAAGTATCTGTTATACACTCTCTACCCGCTCTGTTGACTACTCTCTCACACACTATGATAATGGTCACAGGTACTACCTCTCTTTATCAATATCTAACTCTCTCTGTCACGCACTCTACCTTTCACTCTCGCTCGCTCTCTCTATCCCTCTCTCTCTCTCTCGCTGTATAGGAACAGTTATTTGCACCATATCTGTCTCTCTCTCTCTCTTTCCCCCCATTTCTCTCTCTCTCTCGCTCTCTGTCTCTGTCTCTGTCTCTCTCTCTCTCTCTCTCTCTGTTCATAACCTGTTTGGCAAATCTGACCTCTCAGCCAGCGAAGCTCTCTATCCTCTGATTTGTACTCTCTATTCTCTCTGCTCAATGCTGATCTCTACTATCTGGTGTGTACTCTCTACTCTCTACATCTACTCTCTCAACATGAACGCGTTCCGAAGGATGCCCGGCGCGTGGCAGCGACCAACCAAAAACTCGAGAACCCAGAAACTTTGTTGTGCGAGGAACCTTTGAGCCAGGAACCTGTAAACCCGCCGCCCACCCAAATCGGCCTGGAAACCGGGCCCGGGAACCCAGCTGCCCACCGAAATCACCGAGGAGCTTTCGCCAATCTTTCAGTATCCGCAAGGTCTTGTTGGTCCAAATTGTTGGGGAATGAGTGGCTTGTCGAAAACGTATTTGAGACTCTGATCTGGTGGTTTGGATCTGAAGTGGGGTAGGGCAATCACGCAGTGCTCACTGGCCGATGAGGGGGCTTAGTTGAGCCGTGGCTCATGGCACGCAGGGTGGCGTGGATGCACGTCAGCTGGAAGCCTGGGCATTCGCACCTTCTCGTGCCCCTCCCCCTCCACTCCTCGTCGGACACGTAGGATAGTAATGGAGGGCGGGCTGCTTCCGAAATGTAGCCATCGCCTCATCGCCGCGCACGTTCGTGTGAAGCAAGCATTTGCAATAATTTCACGGATTGACGGCGGGCCGTTTTCAAAAAAAACTTTCGCCGTAGCGCCGCGCACATTCGTGTTAAGCATGTGCAAGAGTTTCACGGATTGAGGGCGGGCCGCTTTCGAAAGGTGGCTCTCACGTCAGCGCCGCGCGCATTCGTCTTAAACAATTGCAAGATTTTCGCGGATTGAGGGCGATCGTTTTCAAAACAGGGCTCTCGCCTTAGCGCCGCGCAGACTCGCGTTAACACTTTGAAGGAGTTTCACGGATTGAGGGCGGTTTCTTTTCAACATGTGGCTCTGGCTTCAAAGGCGCGCATATTCGTCTTAAATAGTTGCAAGAGTTTTACGGGCTCCCATGGTGAACGTGCCAGAAATGGCGTCTTGGAGCGACTCAGGATTGTCAGGGCGGAACAGTTACAATGAGCCGCGATGTCGAAGTCCCAGGAATGGTGTTCTGGTACAATTCAGGGTCGACAAGACGCAACAGTCAAATTGATTCGTGGCGTCAGTCTTGAGAATGGTTTGGCACGATGCAGGATCTCCAAACGGTTGTCTCCCATTGGAACGCTTCCTGTGGTGGAAATGAATGCGTGTAGGTGTATATGAATAGGGAGCTTGGAGGGATGGCTTATTCCAACATCGTTGACGACTCTTGGGTCTACGCTGGTCCTCCTTCTCCTCCTGGTCTTGGTTTTCCTTGTCCTCCTCCTGGCGCGTAGGCGGTCTTTCTTGTCATCCACCTGCTCCTCCTGCGCCTCCTGCTCCTCCTCACTATCATATCATCATCCTCATCTGCACCCTCGAAACACGTCTGAACCCCCTGGGGCACCCTAAAACCGCATGCGACATTCTGCAACCCACAAACAATGCCTTCCACTTGCCCACTCCGACTTCAGAGGTCCCTGGAGTCCCTCCCAACAAACAACTCAAGGAAGCAAAACAACAAACACAGCAAGCAGAGCCCCGAACAGAAAATTAAAACTACGACGGCGGCGACGACGACGCGCCGTTGCGTAGTGGGGGCCGCCTGGCAATAGGACACCTGCGACTCCGAGAAACCAGCGGGGTCCTCGGACGAGGAGGGCGGGATCGTCATCTCTGCCGACGCCAACACCGCCTACACCGTCGCCTTCAACAAGGGCGAGTGACGACGAAGACGACGACGACGGCAACGACGCTGACGAGGGCAACCACGAAGAGCACAACTACGACGGCGACGACTAAAACGGTCAGCACGACGAAACTACCAACCCTGTGCTAATTAGTTTTTGGTCTGGGATACTTCTCCTCAAAAGCAACTTGCTGGTATCACGGAGCACCTCGCGGAGTGCCCCCCCAGACCAGCGCGAGAGATGGCACGCGATACCTGCCAGGTCCGAATGCGTCCCGAAAACGACTCATGCTGGCTGGCTGGCTGGACCCTCCCGGGCAGAACTCAGGTCCGCGGGCAGGGTCTCTTCAGCACGACCTGCCGGGCGGGAGGCGAGGCCGAGGAGCCCCAAGCCCGACCCGGCCCTGGGCACCACCAGACGACCCGAGAGAGGCGAGGAGGCACCGGCGACCACGGAGCAACCACGCAGGGGCCGTCCTCCAGAGCACCCGCGGCGCGCCCCAGGGGGGGGGGCTCACAGCAAGGCCTCCGGCCGTCCCCTGGGGACACCACAGAGGTCGGGAGCGGCCAAGAGGGGGGCGTCCAAGAGGGGGGGTGCAAATCATGGCCAGCGGCACGTGCGCGGCCCAGGGGGGAGGCCAGGGACGTAATGAAATAAGAAGAGGGGCCATGAAATCTGGGGGAATATCATGGCCCACACCATGATATCCCCCCCGCCCTGGTCATCACACCCCTCCTTGCCGCCCCCGGAGAGGTACCGACGCCGCTGCTCCTCGGACCCCTCCCGGGATGCGTTCGGACCAGGATTTCGAGGCAAATCCAGCGGTGGCGACGAGGGCCGCCCAGGAGGGCCAAAAAGGGGAAACGGGCGAAGGGTAGAGGTATGGGTACCGTTTTCCTCGTCTGGGACTCCTTGAGCTCACGCCGCATTCGCCTCGAAATTCGAGGCGAATGCAGCGGTGGCGACGAGGGCCTCCCAGGAGCGAACACGAGGGAAAGGTAGCGGTTCCGAGACGCTCCGCCGCCTGCGGAGAAGGCCTGCTCCTTTGCTGGCCAACTCGAACGGTTCGTCCAGCTCATGGCTGCGTGCTCGTGTTCTGCCTTCGTCAAAGGATCCGCAAACATCGTCGCCCCAGTATCATCAAGGTCCAGATGCACACAGTCATCACAAGCACTTTTAGGCCATTGCTGCCTCCAACTGTTTGATGTGCGCGTGAGCCTGTCGCAGCTGGGTTCGACATATCCCATGGCTTGGCGGCTCCTCCAAGGAGGAGGAGGAGTAGGAGGAAGGATGAGGACGTAGGTGGAGGGGGAAGGATGGCCGCCAGGAAGGAGGAGGAGGAGGAGGGACGGCTTAGGATGGAGGCGAACCCTGGAGGAGAAGGAAGGAGCTGTCTCTTTGCCGCATTTTCTCCTCTGTCCTCCCGCCTGCTGCCTCTCAGGCCACTCATACTCAGACTCGCTCATACTCATACTCATACTCATACCCTCTCAGACTGAAGCCCAATCACACTTAGACCACTCGCGCTCAGGTGCTCTCACACTAAGCTTAGTCATGCTCAGACTCGCACACATATATTCATTCACACTGAGACTCACTCACACTCAGACTCGCTCGCACTCAGACTCACCTGGACCCAGACTCTCAGACTCAGCCTACTCGTACCCAGCCTCTCTCGTACCCAGACACTCGCAGCGGAAATTGCCAGGAAACGAGGTGCACAGATGGGGATGTCCGCGTCGAGTACTTGAGACACTGCTCTGTCCACGAAGGCTGCACTGCTACTGACTAGCCGAGGAGATCAGTAAGAGTGCGACTAATATGCGGCAATCCTCTGCTCCTGGCCTGTCAGCCAAACACGGATTCAAGTATTCTGCGCGCACTGGAATGCCCAAGGAGACTCTCGCGGTCCCACCCGCGTGGGCGTTACACTTGCTCTGGGCTTGTTGCACTCCAGCCTCTTCTGTCGGCTCAGGGGTGGGCCCAGGCTCGCGGACCGCAGTGCAGCAACGGCGGCAATGGAAGTCATAGTGGTGTTGGTGGCAACAACCGTGATAGTAGAATTGGAAGTAGCAGCAGCAGCAGCAACAATACCTGCGATAAGTCTTTAGACCCCCCCGACCACGGGACAACTAATTGTTTATTCGCCCGCCTTATTGAGGGACTGGGGTCTCACAAATAGGGGGTTACATTTTTGTCCAAGGCAACCGCCGCGCAACAACAACGACGACAGCTAAGACTACGATTGCGACTACGACTATGACTACGACTACGACGACAACAACGACAACGACGACGACAACGACGACGACAACGACGACGACGACTTCTACTACTACTACTGCCTCAGGAGCGGCTCCTTAGAAATGGCACGAGGAGGCGCGGGGTGAGGACGAGGAGGAGGAACAAGAGGAGCAGGAAGAGGAGAAGAAGGAGGCGGAGAGGGGCAAGCTAGGTTCGCTAGCGTGACATCTGACGTCCTACCCCTCCCTCACATCCTATACAATGGCGTAGATCTCTTATCTATTCGCACAGTCAGTTGTCGAGCAGGGCAATGATCCCAGGAGGGTGCGCAATGGATGGCAGAGCATGGCGTATGAGACTACGGCAGAGCATAGCATGTCATAGCATGGCGTGGCATTGCGCAGTGAAGTCTTGCATTACAAAGCATAGCAACGCAAAGCATGGCATCGCACAGCGGTGCGCAACACAGCATCGCATTGCATGCCGTGGCATGGCACCATATGATTTGGAGGGTACATGACCCGTCTGCGAAAGGACACGGCCTGTCCAGAACGCTGGCTCCATGTCCTCCGCAACCGTGGCTGCCCGATGAGGGCGCTCTCGAATGCCAAATGCCGGCTGGAGGCGCGGGAACGAGGCCAACGCTGCAGCGGGAGCACGATTTTGAATGACCGCAGCACGGAAATGAGGGCGGCGCTGCAGCGGGAACACGATTTTGGAAGTAACAGAAACGACCGGATTGAAACATTGTTGGAAGAAACAGAAACGACCGGATTGAAACAACACATAGGAACAACAACAAATAATGAAATCCTGTAAAAAAACAATTCGCGGCCAGGACGGGAGACTCTCAGGACAGAGTTAGAGGAGAGATGAGAGTAGTATTCATCTTGTGCAATTGTGAAGGAGGAAGAGAAGGAGGAAGAGGTTTTAGGACCAGTCCTGTTCACCGCCGAGTGAATCGGGGGGGGGATCAACACTAAGCAAGAGCACGTTCTGTGAGCGCTTGGAGGGGAGGGTCCAGAACCGCCCCCTCCCCCTTCCGCGCCTGCGCCAGCGCACGCGTGGGCGTGGGTGTGGGCGTGGGCCTGGGCGTGGACGCGCCAAACGGCGTGCCAGGGGACGTGGGAGCGGGGTTGGGCGTGGGCACCGGTGAGGGCGTGGGCGTGCGTGTGTGCGTGGGCGTGGGCGTAGGCGTGGGAGTGGGCGTGGGCGTGGTCGTGGGCGTGGGCGCGGGATTGGGCGTGGGCGCGGGTGAGGGCCTGGGCGTGCGTGTGAGCGTGGGCGTGGGCGTGGGCGTAGGCGCGGGAGTGGGCGTGGGCGCGGGCGTGGGCGTGGGCGTGGGCGTGGGCGTGGGCGTGAGCGTGGGCGCGGGCTTGGGCGTGGGCGCGAATGAGGGCGTGGGCGTGCGTGTAAGCGTGGGCGTGGGCGTGGGCGTGGGCGTGGGCGTGGTCGTGGGCGCGGGCGTGGACGTGGGCGTGGGCGTGGGCGCGAATGTGGGCGTGGGCGTGCGTGTGAAAGTGGGCGCGGGCGCGGGCGTGGGCGCAGGCGTGGGCGTGGGTGTGGGTGCGGGCGTGGGCACGGATGTGGGCGTGGGCGTGCGTGTGAGCGTTGGCGTGGGCGTGAGCGTTGGCGCGGGCGTGGGCCTGAGTGTGGGTACGGGCGTGGGCGTGAGCGTGTAAGCGTGGGTGTGGGTGTGGGCGTGGGTGTGGGCGTGGATGTGGGCGTGGCTTGGGCTAGGGCTGGGGCGTGGGCGTCGACATGGGTGTGCATGTGAGCGTGGGCGTTGTCGCGGGTGTGGGCGTGGGCGTGCGTGTGAGCGTTCGCGTGGACGTGAGCGTGGGCGCGGGCGTGGGCGTGGGCCTGGGCGTGGGTGTGGGCGTGGGCGTGGGCGTGGGTGTGGGTGTGGGCGTGGGTGCGGGCGTCGGCGCTGCCAGCCGCCGCCGCCGCCGAAGCGCCGCCGCCGCCGCCGGCGCGCCGGGGCTAGCGCCGGGGCTAGCGCTGGGGTGGGTGGGGTCGGGGAGGGGGGGAGGGGGGGGGGGGAGTCCCCCTGGTTCTGTTCGACGGCGCCGAATGTTCCCAAGGCAAGCGCCCTCAAAACGTGTTCCCTCAGAACTAACGACCTCCTGAGATGAGCAGCAGCAGAAAAACCAGTAGCCGCGGTGATGGTAAGAGGAAGAGGGGAAGAGCCTGCGACATGGGTTGTCCCGTGGGTTTCGGGAAGTACCCAGCTCGCGAACCGCGGAGGCGCCAGTGCCGTCCTTGGCGATCTTGTCACCAGTGAAGACAATGAGGGTACTCCCGACGCATCCACACATGAATATGCTGCCGACGAAGATAATCCGCTGGCCCACCAGGACCAATCGGGGACACGGCCCAACGCGTCTTCTGCACTCCGGGCCATTTCCTGCCCGAACATATTTCCTCCTCCCTTTTCCGTCCTGCCTCCTTTTCCATCATGTATCCTTCCTCCCGCCCAATTCCCTTTCTCCTTACTCTCTCACTCTCCCTCTCGCTCTTCCCTCCCTCGCCCACTCTCACCCTCCTCCTCCCTCCCCCGATACCCTCCTCCAATACCCTCTTTCGGCCCGTCCACTTCTCTGGCGCGTGGGAATTAAATTCAACGAACCAAAGGGCGTTCCACGGACTGGCCAACTCGGCACGACCAGGGCACTAAAGGCGACCGTCCAAATGTGACATATAGTGAAGCCATGCTACACGAGACCTGCAATCCCACCAGCCCTCTAGGCGAAATTAAGTGGTCCAGGGAGCTTCCTCTTCCAACCCCCTTTTCCCCCTTCGGGGGGGGTATCCCTTCCCCCGACCCCCTCCCCTGGACCTGGACGGAGCACCCTGCGAGGTGTCAGAGGGTACTTTCCCGCACGAGATGGTTCCAAAAGAGCCTCACAGAGCCCAAGATGACCTCCCAAATGGTTCAATATAACCCAAGATGCCTCAAGTCGTTTCCCAATATGCCCCAAGAGGCCCCTAAGAACACTCCAAGACGGCTCCAAGAGGCCGCCGATACCTCCAAGGAGGCCTCACGATAACTCCAGGAGATCTAAAAGAGCCCCAAGACGGCCCCAAGAACGCCGAAGACCGTTCCAAGAGTGCCCCAAGAGCGCCCCAAGAGGCGACTTTTGAGGCTCCCAAGGGGGGGGGGAAGGCGAATTAGGGAACCCCTCTTCTTTAAGATCGATCTCCCCCAAAATGGCCCCAAGAGCGCTCCAAGATGGCCCAACGAGGCGCCCAGACAGCCCCAAGAGGCGCCCACGATGCCTCCAAAAGGCTCCCAAGAGGCCCCCAAGAGGCGTCAAGAGGATCCCCGAGGCACCCAAAACGCTCAAACACGGCCCTGGGCTCGCCAAGATGCCCCTTCTCCTCCTCCTCCTCCTCCTCCTCCTCCTCCTCCTCCTCCTCATCCTCCTCTTCCTCCTTGTCCACTGTATCTTCCTTTGTCCTCCTCTTCGCCCTCCTCCTCCTCCTCCTTCTCCTCCACCATCCTCCCCCTTCTTGGGGTATCGGACGGCTTCCCCCGCCGTTTGATCTTCGGCATGTTCCCCCACTTGCCTGATCACCTCAACTCCCCTGGGCCTCGTTCCTGGATGGGCTGATGGGGATATTTTTTTGGTCGACGGCCCCGAGACAACGGTCAGGGAGCGGAGGCGACGTGTGGGCCACGGGCGAGGCTTACTGATGGGGGTATTTTTTTTCATGTTTTTTGGTTGTTTGATTGGCGGCTCCAAGGACAGATCCAGGAAGCGGGACGGTCTCGGCTGGGGCACAGGGCGAGATAATTAACGGCGACGGCGCATGAGCCGACGCAGCTAGTGCACGCGCCAAGGACAAAATGCCCCCCATTAAGATGCAGGCGACCCTCAAGCGGGAACGCAGGCATCGAAAAGAAACTGCCGGAGGAGAAGTCGCACAGCGGCGCCAGCTCAGTCCGTACCGACCAGCGCGTAAGGGCGTGGGTCACGCCGCGCTGTGGCAGCACGGGGGGGCCAGTGAGGCCGCACCGTCCAACACGACGAGGAGGCGAAGGAGCGGGGAAAGGCGGCGGGCGCCGCACGGGGGGGACAGCAAAGGGGGGGAACCGAGGAACGCCTCACTCACATGGACTCCTGGAAGTACACGGGCATCCGATGGGTTTACGCGAAGCGTCAAACAATTCCTGCTTATCCCCCTCCTCCCCAAACCTCCACGCGTCGAAAACAAACGCGGCCTAGTTCGCTTGCCATCTGAACGCATGGTAGCAATTTTCGGGAGACCTGGGAGACCACAACAAAAACTACACCGGAATACAAACCCTAAACGACAACTAGACAAGCGCGCTCAACTACTCGCAAAGTAACTACTCGCAAATGGCCTCGATCCACTGAGTGGATTTGCGATACGTTACATCAATGCAGGCGTGTGCTTTTCGGACGTTTGCGAGTAGACGCGTTGCGAGTAGTGGAACGCACTCGGTGAACAACGCTCCCTACATGACGAATCAACATCGAAACAGGCATGCACGGCTCGGGGGCGGCCAAGAGGGGGACGTCCAAGAGAGGGGGGCGCAATTCATGGCGGGCGGCATGTGCGCGGCCCAGGGGGGAGGCCAGGGACGTGATGAAATAAGAAAAGGCGCCATGAAATCCGAGGAAATATCATGGCCCACGCCACGATATCCCCCCCCTAGTCATGACCCCCTCTTGGCCGCCCCCGAACATGGCGAAGCAACATTGAGAACACTTCGCGCAGGCCACAAGAGGTTCTTAGAACATTCCTCGGTGGGCTTCTGGGAAAGCCAGGGCGCTTCGCCACTGCTTCAGGCACGGCACGGCACGCGGGCACGCGACGGCACGCGGGCACGGCACGGGCACGCGCACGCGCACGCGGCACGCGCACGGCACGCCACGGCAGTTGGCCGGCGCGAGGCCCTCGGCACCCCGAAGACCATCGGAGAGGCAGAGGCCACGACACGGCACGCGGGCACCGCACGGAGCGCGGGCACGGCACTCGCACTGCACTGCACGGCACGCGGGTGGCACATCTCTCGCCTTCTACGAGCGCGGGCACGGCAGGGCACGGCACCGCCCGCGGGCAGCACGATCCTTTTTGTTTTGTTGTTTGTTTGTTTTTGTTGTTTTTTGTTAATATATATATATACATGTATACATATAGCGGCCACGGCACGGCACGCGGGAACGGCACGGCACGCCACGCGGCCGCTACACATGTCACACGCGTTCTATATCTCCAGAACGCGATTGTTGGATTGTTGGTGCGACCTCGGCAAAAAGGACCCTACACCGCAACGCTGCACGCGAAGACCCCTGGTGCCTGAAAGCTAGCTCGGCACGCGCACGCGCACGCGCACGGCCCGCGGGTGCGGCGTGGCACTCGCACGGCACCGCGTGGCGTGCGCGCGGCACGGCACGACGCATCTTTCGCATTCTTGTCGGGCGTTGGCAGAACTGGGTTTAGTGGAACCTGGTTTAGTGATTTGTACCGGGTGCGGCCCCCCGTCCCATTTCCACTAACCGGAACTGCCGTCACCCGAAAAACACCAGTTACGGCAAACCTGGTTTAGTGAATCTGGAAAAATGAGGGGCCCCGGGGCCCTACAACTAACCGGGTCCCCTTACCCGGGGTCCTGGCTATACCCTTACCCGGGCTCCCGGGCACGCGCATGGCACGCGGGCACGGCACACGGCACGCGGGCACGGGCACCGGCACGCACGGCAGGGGCACGAGCACGCCCGGCACGGGCACGGCACGCACGGCAGGCGGGCGCGGCACGCAGGACACGAGGGCACGGCACGGCACGGCCCGCGGGCACGCGCACGGCGCGCGGCCCGCGGGCACGGCACGGCACGGGCACGGCACGGGCATGGCACGGCACGGCCCGCGGGCACGCGCACGGCACGCGGCCCGCGGGCACGGCACGGGCACGGCACGGTGCGTGCTTCGCGTTCATGCTTCGCGTTCTGGCTCTCAGACGTGCGCTCTCACGATACGAGCAGGGCCCCTTATCGCATTCGCTGCACAGGGGGTGCGCATGGGAAGTCTAGCGCATCCGCTGCTCGGGGAAGAATCCTGGGGACGGGGTCGGGTGCTCCACAGGGCACATGTTGTGAAGAAGTATGATGCCGTGTCCGACTGAGCAACGTCTGGGTAATCCTCCAACTCCTGATGCCTCTTGTCGCCGTGTCTGAGCGTGCCCCAAACATTTCGCTTCGGTCGTCCTCATCCTCGTCAGCGTTTGATTTTGCTCTGCTCATCCTCTTCGCATTGTCCTGTGACGTCGTGGGCACTGTCGGGTATCCGACGTCGTAAAATTGTGCACCCTCGATCCTAAATATATTCCGTTCCTGAGCCAGGTCAGTACGTGAGGGTCCACGCGCCCGACACGGGGCGAGCAGGGCCCATCCTGAGTTGCTCAACAACGCTCGGATCTGAAAGAAGTGACCAGGCGCCCACCTGGACACCAAAAAACAGAAAAGTCACATGTCACGGCCACACGCCGTGCCCGTCCACACGACTGACCTCCTCCCGCACCCATTCCTGCTCCTCCGCACCCTCCCTCCACCTCCTCCCCCTCCTCGTCCTCCTCATTCGTCACCTCCCGTCCTCATGAACCACTCATGACCGCACCAGCAGACGTGTCGGTTGGGCAAGCCAAGTGTATCGCTTGTAACTTCCTCATGCGATATGGTATTGAAGATTGAACGCGCAGGAGTTGCAAGGACGGCGGACAGGCCGAACACATCGCCTGAGACTTCCTCAGCCGACATGGCATTGCAGATTGAACGCGAACGAGTTACAAGGACGGACCGCGATGTTTCAAACTGTGGCTGTTGCCAGGGCGCCGCGCGCACTCCTCTTCAATACCCACTGGATGCACGGATGGGGGGTGGTCCCTGTTTCGCAATCAGGTCATCCTTCTAGACCTCCTGAGGCTCTGAACTACATGCTTAGTAGTACGGGCCAAATACACGCATGGAATGGGAAGGCGGATCCTTTTTCCAAATCTGGCTTTCGCGTGGATGTTCATCCGGCTGATGATCAGAATTCAGAGATGCAAGAGTGTGCAACAGGCGCTACACGGATGGAGAGGAACTCATTTTCAAAGGAGGGTTATCATCATGAGATGCATACCTCGTGGCACTTACTGTGGCTTGAAAGGTGCAAGGTGATTCATGTTCAAACTGAATGCAAGACCCATGGGCGTCTTTCAGGGCGGCCCCTTCCGTAGTGACAGGGGCTGTCTGTGGTGGCTTTTGAGAAGGGGACTTGCGACCTGAGTATTGCAATATGGTAGATGCACCCTGAGTGTAATATGGTGTTCGCCTTCACACTCACCCACTCAGTATAACCATCAGCGTCAAAGTCATAATCATCACCACCACCACCATCACCATCATCATCATCCGCAGCAACATCCTTACCACTCCTCCTGGTTCGCCCTCGTCCTCCCCATCATCATGCTGCAGCATCCACATCGTGCTCCCCTACCTCCCCTGCGTCACCCATCCCACGTCCAGCTCCACCTCCTTCTCTTCCTCCACCTCGTCGCCTTCCAGCAGCCCGCCGATCCAGTGGCCCAGCAGACAGGTCGTGCCCGCATGGCAGCGCTGCTGAGGGGCCGCGCCACAGCGAGATCAGCCTCCCCGCGTCGACATGAAGACAGTGGACAAGCAGGTGCAAAGACCATGCGCACAGGCACGGCGGGAGAAGGATCGATGGGAGCGGGTGCAGCCGACATCGCCCAGAGAGAGGCTGCTCAGGCGGAGGACACTGCCAGGCAGCCCACAGGGGCCGAGGCTGAGCCTGCAGGCAAGGATGACAGCGACAGCGAGCTTTTGGCTGCTTTTGCTGCCACGTCAGCCGCCGCGCCAGTTTTTCGCTAGGGGCCGTGTCAGAAGCGTCTCGGCCCGCTTTGAATTCAAATATTCCCATCCAAGATCCTGATTTTCCAGCTAGCCCATTCCCCAGTGAAGAGGACAAGCCAAGGGAAAATCGCTCGGAGCACCTCGGATACCATATTCACAGCCACCCAGTGGAATCAACGCCAGGTGCCCCTTACTCTACCATACCGCCGCTCCACTCTACCAAGAAGTTGCTAGAGAAGAAATGGCCCATTCAGCTGTCCAATGACTTGCTGTCGTGGGCACAGTTTTGGCATTCATCTACAGTGTCAGCCTTCACCAGTCTTGTACATTTTGACCCGAAGGCCCAGATCGACCATCTCAAGATATACACAGATGCGACGGCAGGAACCTTCAAACATCAGGGACAGATGTGCTCACCAGCATGGGCTTTCTGTGTTCTTGCTGTCACCACTCTCGGAGTCTCTTTCCTAGGTTATCTTGCTGGTCCTCTGCAGGGGTGGGATGCTTCTGATGCGAGAGCCCCGTTAGGAGCTGAGCTAGAAGCGGCCATTTGGGCCACAGCTTGGCTTTTGCAAGCACCATTGTGTTGCAGACAAGCTCCGATATGTTTTTACACGGGCAACATGGACGTGCTGCGTGTATACCAAGGAGGATATGTGCATGGCGTGCTGCTACCTGCTAAGACGTTACTTGACAGTCTTACGCAGATCATACGCGCGTGTGTGATTGTGGTGGCGTACGAGCACGTACATGGGCACACTGCACATCCGTGAAACGAGTGCGTCGACACGCTTGCGCGCTTGTACGCCATGCGTGTATTACCTGATTTCATTGAGCCAGCGTGGAGATCCCTTATACATCAGGACCCCCACCAAAAGGCCCTACCCTGGATTTGGTTACTTTTCTCCGACTCCAGCATGCGACAGGCTTACCCACCCAACCACGGTACGCCTCTCCCTACGCCTCAGGTCCCCACTACGGGCATTCGGGAAATCTTACCGATCCCTAAGAGACCCCCACGAGGCCGACATGTATTTGCCATGGGCTGGATGGCCATGGCCAATGTGCTCTCGCTGGACCCCCGAGCCTACAAGGGTTCCCGACAGGCACACGACAAGTTTCAAGGTTTCAACGCCACAGGCCGCATGATGCAGCTGGCGGGGCAGTTTGCGCAGCGGCCCTACTTCATAGTAGGCACAGTTGAGACGCGTCTCAGACGGACAGGCACCTCCGAGCTTGGCCCGCACTTCCTGTTGCACGCCCAGGCTAACGACTCCGGAGGGGATGGATGTACTGCATGGATCAACACACACTGGGAGTATCAGGAGGGATGCACGGTACAGCCTTCTCACTGTCAGGTGCTACATGCAGCGCCAGATATCATGATCGTGGCCGTAAGGGCCCCTTCGCTCTCACTTTGTGTATGCGTTGCTCATGCTCCGCATTCGCGCCGACCCCCAGCACATATACGACAGTGATGGAAACAACTACAGCAGCTTATTACACAGCACAGGGGTACTGCAGAGCATGTGGTTACACTGATAGACGCCAATGCAGCAGTGGGATCATACACAGACGCACACGTAGGGCCCATACATGCGGAGCCTGAAAACCTACCGGGGCACAGTTTCCGTATGTTCCTCCAGGGCACAGCCCAATGGGCTCCATCCACCTTCTACGAAGACCCATCGGGATCTGCGGGTACCTGGACGGCCCCAGGAGCACGCACCACACCTAAGAGGCGTGACTACATAGCAGTGTCCTCTGATATACGTGTGCCTGCGCAAGGAGTCGATCACGGCATCGACCTCACAGTCACGCAGCCAGACCACAACGTGGTGGCAGCATGCTTACTTTTCCCACCATCCAGCTTCGTGCCAACGGCACCGAGGCCCTACAAGGTGCAGCACGATCCTGACATGTACAAGGATCCAGTGTCCGCCAGGTTATTCCAACACTTGCGTTCGCAGTTCCGGCAGCCCGACTTTGCAGTACACAGTACAGATCATGTCAAAGCCTGTGAAGAATACGTGAGATACGCCATGGCGACAGCCTTTCCAGTACGTGCGACAGCGACGGGACGGCAACCTCGGCAATCCTGGATCAGCGTCAACACACTTGCTATGCAGGATGAGCGAAGTATATACTTACGCCTAGCTCGCAAGATCGGGCTGCAGGCTCACAGAGCCATGGTGCGCATCATCTTTTTCGCCTGGCAGCTGCATTTTGCGACGACAGAGGCAGAACATGAGAGGCCACGTGGCCCTAGCAAAAGAGCACGCATGCCCTGCCTGCCTACCTTGGTAAGACGCACGCGGAAGCTACAGCAGCCTTGTCTCCTCCTTCCGCAAGCAACGGCATCGCTCTTGTGCCGAGAAGCGGACATACGCAGGCAGCAAGGCAACGGTAGAGGCATAGGCAAACCACGTTTACTTGCTCAATGGGGTCATCAAGGGGTCACGGCCATCATACTACCTCCCCCTTTCAGACCAAAGGAATATCAAACGGGACATGGGATGGAGACGGGAATATGGGACTATATTACCTGCTGCCGGGACTATGCGCATGGAGTGCGCGCTTGTGTCCTAGCACATCGTGAGCTGCTACTATTTCATACTACACTATTGATCCGACATGCGACTACGCAAGATGCCTTGCATCATTACAACAACCTTGTGCAGGGAGTTTCGGACGCATGGGATCGCAGGCAGTATGATCAGGTGTTTGCCAAACTACGTGCTATGGGAATAGGCTCGTCCAAGAAGGAAAACACCAGAGCCCTACCCATCCTGGAGCTAGAGGATGGCAGCATGGCTGCCACACATGAGGAAGCAGCAGATAGATGGCTTCGCCACTTTGCGGCAGAAGAAGTGGGAGTGGTAGTGCCAGTTGCCGACGCCAACACATTTGCGCGAAGTATCCCATCCCTTCCTCAGGATCTCACACATGACATCCCAGATGAGGAAGTGTTTCTCCCTACCCTCTCCAACTACCAAAGAGCTTGCCGCACAGCCAAGCCCTCAGCTGCCAGCTTAGACGGTATCCCAGGGGCCCTTCTCAGAAGTTTTGCCACGGCCCTGGGAGCCCTGTTCTTTCCTGTGGTTGTCAAAGCTTGTACCCGCATCGAGGAACCCTTGCAATGGAAGGGGGGCAACTACTGGAACATCTGGAAGAAGAAAGCTACCCCGGCCATATGCAAGAATCATCGGTCTGTGATGATATCCTCCCAGCCTCGGAAAAAATACCGACAGCTACTGCGAGTGCCGCTAGCAGAGGCCCTCCCTGCTTTCGCATGGGACTCGCAGTATGGAGGAATTGCGGGGAGAGGAGTTGACCTTGCAGCGCTTGCTATGCGCTCATTCCAGGAACTCGCACAGACGCTCAAGCTACCAGCGCTCTTTTTCATGCTTGACGCAGTCTCAGCTTTTTATCGGGCAGTGCGCGAGCTAGTCATGCAGTTGGGCACCTCAGATACGGACCTACACAGCATACTACACACAGCGGGGCTCCCACCTGGTGCCATTGAGGACCTCAAGGCTCATATTGCTGAGCACCACACACTACTGGAACAAGCAGGGATATCACGACACATACGTGCGCTCACAGCCTCTAGCTACTTAGGCAATTGGTTTTGGTACCCAGGAGCGTCAGCAGTTGCTTTCTCGCTTGAAGGAGCGGTACCAGGACAGCAGCTAGGCGACGTAATTTTCAACTACGTAATGGCAGGATGCGTGAAGGAAGCTCAGCAGGGACTGCAGGAGCTGGAGCTAGACCTACGTATACCTATTTCATTACCGGCTTCAATGTCTGACATGATGCAGCAAGCACCCGACACTATGCGAGGAGGATTAGAGGTATGCTTTTTTGATGATGGTGCGATTGTTGTCCTAGGAGCAGCTCTGCACTTGCTTGAAGCCGCGCCCAAGGTAGCGGCAGTGGTCGCTGAAAGCTTTGTGAGAAGAGGCCTCAGGCTCAATTTCGCCGCAGGCAAGACGGAGGTGTTGTTTCAACTTAGAGGAGTTGGCGCCAAGCGTGCCAAACGGGAGCTATGGCTCGAACGTGAAGGCCGCTTCGAGATCCAATCAGAGCTTCTAGGACGCTTCACTCTGCTTGCAGTGAGGACATACCCACACTTGGGCACGCAGCTGGACGAATGGGGATCCATCGGGCCCGAGCTGGCCCATCGGGAAGCGTCTGTGAGGTCGTCTAGTACACTACTGCGTAGACGGGTCTTTGGCTCCCCTATTGGGCTCCCACCACAGGCCACTCTGCACTTTGTGGACACGCTTATTTTCGCGGGCCTCCTCTACAACGCAGGTACATGGCCCGAGCTCACGGAAGCTCAGCACGCGCACATCCAGCACCTGATCATCAACAAATATCGTCAGGTTCTGAGGGCCCCTCAGAAGGACTCCGAAGCAGACCCCGACAAGCTCATACTGGCACGGGTACGACGGGCGGATTTACGTGCGGTGCTTAGAGTACACAGGTTACGCTTGCTGGGTCGCCTCTTACATCATGGCACACCTACGCTACGCAGCCTACTTACGCATGCTTATCGCAAGGCGCACGTACACAAAAATACATGGCTACACAGAGTACTACAGGACTTACAGTGGGTGCGAACTACGAACTGCCGACTTCGTGATATGCCAGATCCAGCTGAGGACTTCCAGGCATGGGAAGTTCGAATATCGCAGTCACTCCCAGCTTGGAAGAAAGTATTGCACGCCACCCTCGCTGCGCACGCAGATGCAGCGGCAAGAGCAGCCTTGGCCGACAAGGCGCAGCAGGATTTCTTTCAGCTTGTGCACCCGGCAGGAGTACCAATACCGATCACGAACGTGAATCACCCTCTCCATCCCCCCCCCCACAGGTGCAAGCCGATCTCCGATGCATGTGGTGTGACTATGTGGGGTAAGACTGCAAAGAGCACGCGACAGCACATCGTGCGCGTACACTACAGCCAGGTACATGTGGTATCCAGGTTCATGGGGGAGGGGACAGTATGCATGGCGTGCTCTATGGCCTTCTCCTCTCGGCGTCTTCTCAGGGATCACCTTGCCTTTGACGCTGCTGTGTGCCAGCTGGCCTACATTTTGCACGGAACCACGGTCCCTCCAGAGAGGGCGGAGGAGCTACGACAAGCAGATCTCGACTTGCATGCGAAGCAGCGACGTGCAGGACTAGGCAGATGGAGAGCAGCATTCCCAGCACATGTACAATATCCAATGGAAGGGCTCTACCCAGCAGCCATGTTTGCAGCAGCCTTTTTCTCTGAGAGTGAGGCCAAGGAACTTCTTCGTACACATGCATACGAAATAGGGCCTACAGCATTATCAGCATACACAGCTCTCTTCACTGATCCCCCCCAGCCAGCAGTGCAGGAAGGACTTACGTACAGTGACAAATACTACAGATATCGACCGCAGGATTTCAGTGGACCAGCCGCCGGGTGGATACCCGTACGGGTGCACAGAAAGGAGATTTTTGTGCTCAACCTTTTTTCAGGCAGGCGACGCGAAGGCGACGTTCAGGCATGGATTGAGCAGGAGCATGTTGCGACAGCCTACCATATTATCATGCTTTCAGTGGACATAGCCATTGACACAGACATGGGGGACCTCATGCGCACAGATACTATCGCACAGTGGGGTGAACACATCTTGGCTAGACGGGTGTGGAACACAGGGGGGGGGCCCCCCTGTGAAACCTGGAGCGCGGCCAGATGGCTGGACGGGGGTCCCCCCCCACTACGTACACATGAGTGGTACTGGGGCGTCCCGTGGATTTCTGAATGACAGGCCCTCCAACTACATGTGGCCAATACGTTACTGCAGAACCTGGTGTTCCTCTTGGGCTGCCACATGGTGGCGGGGACCTCTGGGTGGATCGAACATCCCCTCCCGGCCCACTGGAGGCCAGAAGCCCCCAGCAGCTTCCACTGGGAGCCCCTAGAGGCCCTAGCCTCAGCCCCCATCACGATCACGGCCGACTTTGACCAATGCACGTTGCAGCCGACAGATCGAGACCCTGCGGAGTTTGGAAGAGCTCCCACGCGTCTCCTCGGACTGAGGATGCCATGTTTGCGACGACGCCTGTGCGAAGGACCAGGCAATGGCTGGTGTCACCACGGGAAAGGAGTGCACAAAATACTGCAGGGGAAGGAACTTGTTGGAGGGCGTAAGGTCTTTAAGACGCATGCCAAGAAAACATCTCCAGAGCAGATGTGTGCACGTTTAGCAGCAGCCATTGCAGCCTCTATTCAGAGTATCTATGCAGATGCTGACAACGACGAGCAGCAATTCGACGAGAGCGCGTTGTGCGCCGACCAATGCAAGTTTTACCTGCCAGAGATAGGTGTGGATTTCGAGCCCGCACCAGACTTCGCGGCAGGAACGACTAAGATGCAGAGAGCCGATCCAGAGATGCACAGGTTCCAGGAAGATCCCAGTGAGACTCCTACGGGCCCCATATGTGCTCCGACTCCGGCTACCACCCCTGCTCCGACTCCTGCTCCTGACAGCCCCAGCATGAATATTCCCATGCATGAGCCAGGATCGGATGAGGAGTTAGATGCAGAGAGTTTGTTGGGGCCTTTCCCCTCTCTCCCCTCCTCTCCCCCGCCGCCGTTGCCGCCGTCGCCGCCGCCCCCCCCGCCCCGCCTCACCCCAGAGCAGCTGGCACGCATAGCGGCCAATCGCTCCGAGGCGCTGCGCAGGCGCCAGGCCAGGAGGGCCGCGGCCCACAGGCGACGGGCTCCCTGGTCAGGGAATATTTCCTTCGCCTCCTTTTTCGAGGCGGGACCCACCGCTGCCGCCCCCGCCGCCTCTCTCGGCCTTCCTCTTACAGAACAGGAAGCCTAGGCGGGGAACGCGGCACCACGACGAGAGCTCGCGAACCCTTCGCCATGCCTGCGTCCCACCACCACCACTCATCCTCACCCTCACCCTCCTCCTCACCCACCTCGCCCTCCTCCTGGTCCTCCTCCTCCTCCTCCTCCTCTTCCTCCTCCTCCTCCTCCTCCTCCCCCCCCCGCGCCCTTGTCCCTCTCCCTAACCGTTCCCCGAGGAGGAGGAGGAGGAAGAGGAGGAGGGCGGAGGAGGAGGAGGAGCAGCAGGAGAGGAGGGAACAGGAGGAGGAGCAGGAAAAACAGGGAGCACGGCAGGAGCAGGCAGCACGAGAAGCAGGAGGAGGGAGGGGAGAGGAGGGAGGAGCCGGGGAGCAAGAGGAGGGAGGGAGGAGCAGAAGGCGGGAACGCAATGGCATGGGACCATCCACGATGTCACAGTAAAGAAAGAGAGAAGATTGCCTGCCCGACCCACGCGAACACCTTGAGACCCTCGCGCCTGCCCGCCAAAATGGCACCCACAAAAATGACATGGGCGTCGCCTGGATGGGGTTGACCGCCGTATGTACCCAACACCGCGCTGTATGATTAAGCCAAGCGCGCCCAGCACCGCACGCCCACCGCGCACCACGAGAATCACCCCCGCGGCCATGGCGAATCGCCCGTGTCGTGCGAAAACACAACACGCACCCATGCGAAGGCATGGTGTGCTGGCAGTCACCGAACCTAATGCGTTGGCACTGCGACGGAACTCAAACGTGCGACAAACCAAGCAAACAATATAAAACATAGGAATCGGAAATCAGCTAGGAATGTACTGGTGCCGGTACGCGCTACAGACCCATGGGATACCCTTCGAGCGCAACAAAAAACACTATACCAAACCCGATAGAAAACAACCAATGCGATACCACATAAAAAAAAACTGGATTGAGGATCTTCCAACAAGGACATGAATGCCACTTATCGGCGCGTGCCTAAGCCAACACTGGCGAGGACTTGATCACCTGCCCGGGAGAACATGAAGCACACAAAGAGCAGATGGACAAGACGCCGGTCACCGTTTACCGCACACCTAACAAATTTGTCCAGTCCCGCCACCCGACAGCTGCTGCAAGCCAAATCCGCGGCAGACATCGGAGTCCTCCAAGCGCCTCGAGAAGGCACTGGACGCGGCTGGAGGGCCATCGCCAAGCCAAAAGCCATGGACGAACCTCGAACCGCATGTGCTTGAGAGAAGCCACAGGAGAGAGAAGCGGGGAGCAAGAGTAGAAAAAAGGGTGGACAACAAGAGGAAAACGAGAGCACTTACACGTCTGACCGTGCCGGAAAAAATTAAGATGGGAAGGCAAGACACTTGGGAAACAAACGCAGCAAGAGGAAGGGGGAGGGAGAAGAAGGAGGAGGGACTAGGAGGAAGAGGGACCACTGCAAACCCAAGACGCATCAACGGTACTGAAATATACCCTCCCTCCAAGCTCCCCCTTCATAGGCCCTCACATTGGTTCATTTCCACTGAAGGAACTGCCTCGTGCGGGGACAACCGTTTGAAGACCCTGAAGAATGCCAAGATACTATTGTCGGGGCTCCGATGCCAGAGGTTAACCTGGCTTTTGCGCCTTGGCGATCCTGAGTCGCGCTAGAACATCATTCCTGGGACCCCAATACCGCAATATCAACGTGACTGTTGCACCCTCGCAATCCTCAGTTCTTCGAACACATTAATTCTGGCACGCTGACAATGGAAATCCGTGAAACTCTTGCCAATGTTTAAAACATGTGTGCGCGGCGCTATTGCAAGAACCACATGTTGAAAACGAACAGCCCTCAATCCGTGACCCCCTGCAATTGTTAGAGGCGAGTGCGCGCAACGCTGAAACGAGAACCACATTTTGAAAACCGCCCGCCCTCAATCCGTGAAACTACTGCAAATGGTTAAAACGGATCTGCGCGGGACGGCCCGCCCTCCATGTGAGAAACTGTTGTCGATGTTCAAACTTCAGGGTCATCAGTTGTGAGGAAGTCTGCGGCGAAACGCCTGGCCCGCCCTTTCGACAAGCCTCGGGGTGCGACAGGGAGGAGCTATCCACAAGGAAAAGGAATAGAGCATGGAGGAGGAGGAGGAGGAGGAGGAGGAGCAGGAGCAGGAGGAGGAGGGAGGAGGGCCCCCTGAACGGGATTGCGGCGCGGCGGCGCACGCGGCGACAGCCCGTGGGGACGAGCTTCGCCGCGTTCGCCGCCTCGCCGCCATCCTTCCTCGGGAGCAGCGGCGACTGCTCCCGCGGGGCCGCGCCGCCGCAAGCGCTCATCGCGCCTGCCGTGTGCCGCGGTCCCTCGGCCGCCTGACTGGCCTGGGTCGCCGTCCTGCTCCCTGCTCCTCCTCCGCCTCCTCAACCCTCCTCCTGCCCCTCCTCCTGTCCCCTCCTCGTCATCCTCCTCCTGGTCCTCCTCCTGGACGTCCTCTTGTGTTGTTATGTTCCCGGCCCTTATCATCTTCCTCAACATCAGCATCATCACAAACACCATTATCATCCTCATCATCATGATACTCGACGTCGTCATCGCCATCATCATCATCATCATCATCATCATCATCATCATCATCATCAGCAGCAGCAGCAGCATCATCATCGTCATCATCATCATCATCAGCATCAGAGTCAGCATCATCATCATCATCATCACCATCATCATCATCAACATCATCATCGTCATCATCAACAGCATCATAAACATTTTCAGCATCGTCATCATCATCATCAGCAGCATCAGCATCATCAACAACATAAGCGTAAGCTTCATCGACATCAGTATCATCATCATCATCAAAGTCATCATCATCACCATGTCATAATCATCATCGTCATCATCATCGTCAAAATCGTTATCGTCACCAGTATCGTCATCATCGTCGTCATCATTGCCGTCTACATCCAGACCAACAGCATCAGCAACAGCATCATCACCATCATCGTCGGATCGTCGTCGTCATCAACATCATTATCATCATCATCATCATCAGCATCATCATCATCATCATCAGCATCATCACCGTCATCGCCATCCTCATCGTCAGCAGCATCACCAGCCAGCATCGTCATCATCAGCAGTATCAGTATCATCGCCATCACCATCAATTGCCTAACCATCATATTCGTCATCATAATCATCAGAAGCATCATCAACATCATCATCGTAATCGTCGTCAGCATCATCATCCACACCATCCTCATCATCAGCAGCAGCAGCAGCAACATCATCGTCGTCGTCAAAGTCGTCCTCGTCGTCTTCAGCATTATCAACATCATCAACATCATAGTCATCACCAGCATCATCACTATCATCATCGTCATCATCACCATCATTAATATAATCGTCATCGTCGTCATCGTCCGCAAAATCATCATCATCATCATCAGCAGCATCATCATCATAATCATCCTTCTCAACATCGACCTCATCATCATCGTCGTCGCCTTCGTCGTCGTCGTCGTCGTAGTCGTCTTCGTCATCATCAGCATCATCATCAGCATCATCAAAGTCATCATCAACATCATCACGATCATCATCAGTATCACGATTAACATCAAAATCATCATCATTATCATCATCGTCGTCGTCATCATCGCAAGAATCATCATCAGCAAAATCATCCCCTCCTCTTCCCCGCTCCCCGTCCCCGTCGTCTTCGAACGATGAAGAATGAGGAACGAGGAGGAGAGGAGAGAAGAGGAGGAACGTAAGGAAAGGACCCAGTCATAGTTCTGGAGACTCGAAACAATGCCGCGCAGTGGCCAAGTTTATTTGCCAACTTCTGGCGTAAAGGAGAAGCCGTTTCTGGACTCGGGGCAGCCATCTTGAGGGACCCACGAACACACTAAGGAACTTGAATCAACTGTAATGCTGACATGGCTTCTGCACGCGTGTTACGCAATTCGCGTTAAATTTATATCCCGACTAGTATGGATGCGCATGTCGGCGTTCATTTCGATCGCATTATTTTCAACTCGATGTGCAATCCGATTGCATTTCTAACAACATTCCGATTTGGATTGTGATCTACCTTCCGGTCGCACTTTCATTTGCATTGCGATGTGCATTCCGATGTGAACTTGAATGCTCATTTGTATGCTCATTTCGAAGTGAACTTCGATGTGCACTCAGACTTGATTTGCAAAACTCATTCCGATGTACCATTCGGTTTTCATTTCGAATGTCATTGGATTTTCATTCCGATGGGCATTAAAGAACTCATTCGAATTTACAGTTCGGATTGATTGACGACTTCAATTGGAGATGCATCTCTATTTGAATGCACTGTTGCATTCCGATGTGCATGTTGATTTGCAATTCGGTTTGCGCTTCGACTTGCAACTCGATTTGCATGTCTATTTTCATATGGCTTTCAATTCATATTGCATTTCAATCTGCATTTCTCCAGGGATATCCCGCGGGACAGCCCTCGGGAGAACCCAAGGCACACAACCCGCGGGACAGGCACGGGAGAACCCACGAGACGACCCGCGGGGAAACCGCGGGACAGCCCACGAGACAACCGCGGGACAGCCAAACAACAGCGGGACAACCGCGGGATAACTGGGGGACGACCACGGGAGACGGCCGTGGGACCACGACCGCGGTCGGGTCAGGCGAAAGGGGGGGATATAGCAAAGAGGGGGTTCGAGAATCAGCTGGCGTAGCTGCTTTTCCCGGCGCCTCACGGCGCCAGAGGCGGCCACGTCTCGAGGAGTGAGCCCCTTCGGTGGGGCCGAAACCAGCTGCATAACGCAGATTTTGTAACCCCCCCTTTCCCAATCCCCCCCTTTTCGTCCGGCCCGAAAAGGGTCACTCTCACGTGTTGCCGATCAGCTACACAAAAGCTAAGGGCCACCTCACGTTTCTTGTCCTCTGGCTCGCGGGTCATAGCTCGGGTCTCTGGCCGCGGTTCGGGACAGCCCAGGCACCTCCGAAAATCTCCCGGCGAGGCGCAATTGCTGCAGAAATCGATGCGGTGTTTCCGTGCCGTCCGGCCCGACACGGGGAGGCACCGCGCAGCCGCAGGAGCGGAGCTGCCTGCGCGCGCTCTGGACCCCCAGAGCGCGCCGGCATGTGTGAAGGGGCCCTGGGACACACAAATAAATACACACAAATAAAAAGATTCCGTATCTTTTCTCATATTTTCTGGGTTTCTGTATTCCCCCCACTTGCCATCTTTTCCCATATTTTCTAAGGAATCGACGATTAATTGTGTCTGTGCGTTTTTATCCCTCCTGAACGTGGAGCTCCCCCCCTTCGCGCGCGGCCTCGCCTCGCCCGCGCACGGCGCGGCGCGAGGCCGAGGCCGAGGCCGAGGCGGCTGCCAAGTTGGGGTCGCCCTGTGCTCGGCCCCCGCATTCCGACCGCCGTGGATGCTGCGCCATGCTCTGCGTGGTGCTTCCCTTCTGCATGCTGCGCGGTGCCGTGGCGTGTCCGGCCGACGTGTGGCGCACCTTTCCGTGCCCGGGTGGCGTGCGACGTGGTCCCATTCCTCCATCTCCCCGCCCCCCCGCCTTCTCCTCCTGCGCCCTCTCGCTCCTCTTCCTCACTCCTCCTCCCTCTTCCTCCTCCCTCCTCTTCCACACCCCTCCGCTTCTACGTCCCCCTCTCCCCCCTCGTCCGCCTCCTCCTCCCTCCTCCTCCTGCTGCCTGCTGCTCATCCTCCCCATTCTCCCTTCTGCTCCTCCTCTCCGGCCCCCTCCTCCCTCCTCCCTGCTGCTCTTCCGCGTCCTTCGTCTCCCCGCCCGAGGTGGCGACGCAACGCGTCGCTCAAACCGCCCGCTCCCCGCCAGGCGGTTGCCCCCCGCCCCTGCACACATTCAATACGTGCCAGATGCACGCGAGCCGAACCCATGTTCGACACCTCGCCCCATCCGCGAACAGACAAGGCATGAAGAGTACGCCGGCCGCATGTTCGACGACATCCCCCACCTGGGCGCCCATACTCGGGCCGCATCCTCGACGCATACACATTTGAAAACGCGTGCCCGACGCGCAAGTGCCAGACGAATGTTCGACACCACCACTACGCAAACGTATGCGCACATGTGAAGTATCCGTCGGCCGTATGTGAAAACACGTGCCATATGCACATAAGCCAGACCCATGCTCGGCATCACCCCCTCTGGGCACGGGTTCGCACGTGTGGGAAATCTACTGGCCGAATGCTGAACACCCTCTCTGGAAGTCCGCACGCGTGAAAGCACGTGCAAAATGCACACGTGCCGAATGCACGTTCGATACCATCCTCTCGGCGCATGTATGTTACACGTCTTGCCACCAGCACATGGGCACATCAAGGCACTGCGCAGACAGTGTGGAGACGAGACCCCAACGGCAAGGAAGACGGGGGCTGTGAAGCGGGATCAGCTCCATCACACTCCTTCGCTCATGGACGGCGGGGCAAAATCGTAGATAACGGGCCCGTGCATCCTGGCGATTGCGACGACTCCGCCAGCCCTTTTCGATAACCCTCAGGGGGCCCTGGCGCCTGCACGCGTGAAACCACATGCCAACTGCAAGCCGAGCCGCATGTTGGACACCCCTTCGGCGCCTCCCCCCACCCTTCGCGTACATACTTGCACGTTCGGAAGGACTCCGACGCAACCTGCTTTATACCCTGTCCAGTTTAAGGGCAAGAAGACCCGACGCAAAAAGCACACCCTGAGCCAGAGGCCTTACAAGGAAACTTGAAGGATCCACGAACCTGATCAGGACCTTCGGCCAGACTTCCTTCTGACACGTCTGCTTTACACTCGCGGTGGCACGCTAGGGTACAGGAGGAGCTCGACCACAAGAAGCCCTCCCCAGGAAACTCAACCCTGAGACCCCAGGACGTCCATAGGTTTCTGGTCTGGGAACGTCACGCTTTCCATAGCAAAACCATCAAACCCAAGAAAACCAGGGCAACCTGGAGGCAAGCAGGGTGTTTCTTGGAACGGATTTCCTATGTATTCTCTTCAATGGTTGGCTGGTCTCTACGGAGCGGTGTGCTACGCCATGCGAACCACGCGCTGCGTATGAAACTTCGTCACGAGGCCCGTCGCCGGAATGACCACCACAATCGGGCATCACAGGGCCTAAAGCATGCCAAGTATCAATCGGACACCCCAGACGCCTGTCGAATAATCAGTCCGAAAGCGTATTCTTACGTGCAAATAATCCGCCGACCACAAGTTCGATAACCCCCTTTACGCTGGCCGTCCCTAACGCGCGCGCACCCGGGCCAGACGTATGTTAGACACCCTTCTCCGCACAAATACTTTCACGCGTGAAGGCTCCGACGACAACAGGGTGGATACACCCCTTGGCATCCACCCGCGTCAAAACACATCTCAAACGCGCGCGTGACCCAGATGCATGCCGGCGCCTGCACACGTGGAAACACGTCCTGGATACGCAAGCGCACAACAAAATTGGATTCCCCTCCCCGCCACATTTCACGTGTAAAGAATCAACCGACCACATGCTCGATACACTCCTTAACCCCTGCACATGTCAATACACCCTCATGTGCACGCGCAAGGCACATGTCCGAGACCCCCCTCAGCGCACGCATTTTTTCGTCAGAAGAATTTGCCAACCAGATGTTGGGTACCCCCCTTGGCGCCTACACGTGAAATCACCTCTCAAACGCTCACGCGCCAGACGCTTGTTGGATGTCCCCCTCCGCGGACTTTCTACGGTGAAAAAATACGCGGAGGGGGATTCTTCATATATCCAAAATTCACATGTGAGGAATCCGCCGACCACATGCTTGATAGCCCCCTTGGCGAAAGCATATCCCAAGCGCGCTCAAATGCGCATGCGCCAGGCGCATGTTGGATACTCCCTCCGCGCACGTGACCACATGCTGGATGATTACCGCTTTTGGCGCCTGCACACTTGCAAACACGTCTTGTGAAGAATGCGTCAACCACATATTGAATAACCCCCAAGGCGCCTGCACATGTGCAAAACACTGAGAAGACTTGCCAAACGTGCACGCGCCAGGCGCATGTTGAATATCCCCTCCGCTCAAGTAACTAATTCTTCATGAGGACAATCCGCCGACCACATGTTAGAAACCTCGCCTGTGGCTCCTCTCGCGCAGCAAACACATGAGAACACGTGCCAAACGCCTGCATGCCGACACGCATGTTGGCTCTCCGCCCAACTCAGACGCCTTCTGCTCGCCACCCTTGGACACCGTCGATTCGTGGATGATCCTCGCAAATCGGCGACGGCCGGCATGGATCATCACCAAGATTGGCGTCGACAAGATCCCGCGAGATCTTCGCCATGGTTTGAAGGCAGCCTGGGTGTCTGAACTGGATGGTCCCCGAGAACATCTGTCAAGAAGGGGGGATACGGGCAAACCCGCTGAAATTTTGTTCCTGGACCCATCCTGGAATCCATATGGTGCAATTTTTCACCCTGGATACGTTTTGATGGTGCCAGGGCCCAGGAAGGGCGCTGGGAAGCCAGAAGTGGCAAGAAGCCTGCTCGAACGCAAACCCTCGAACTTCCCCCTCCCCAACCCCTTTCCTTTCCTGCTCGCCGGAAGCAATGCTGGGCCACCTCCGACCACCAGCAAACTCCAAGCCACGGTCAGCGTGCTTCTTCCTTCAAGAATCTGCAGCACCATGTGAGTCATCTCCGCGGCACCGATCGCCCACACGCAAGAGTGACCCGGGCAGGAGTGACCTTTGGCGCGCAGCTCTCGGGAGCTGCGGGGGGCCCAGATCCAAGCTCGCAGGCCGGTGCTGGGGGGACCCTTGTGAGCCCGCACCAGTCACCCTGGCGTCAGGTCGGGCATGTCCCCCTACAGGCGGATTCTCGACGAAGCAAACCCAAAAATAAGCCAAAACAGTAACAGAATCGTCCCCAGTTTTTTTTTTAACTATCTTGGAATCTTCCTCCTGTAGAGGGACAGGCCCGACTTACCCCTGGCGAAGAGTCACTCATACATGCCGCCAACCGCTGCCAGCACACCTCGGGCCCCCTGGGATCGTCGGGGGCGCACAAACGTGGATCGGGGGGAGGTGCCCTCCCAAAAATGCGGCCGGTGCCGCCTCGCTCGGCGGCGGGAATCCGCGATTTCCAATGGAAACGGGACCCGTCGCTAATCCACGCCCCCTTGATCCATGTTTGCGATCGCCTGACATACCTGCCGCCGAACCGCTGCCAGCACACCTCGGGCCCCCTGCCGCGGGCGACCTCGGAGGCGCGCGAGGGGCCGAGGGGCGGCCCAGCAATACATAAAGACATCTCTCCTCCTCCTCCTCCTCCTCTTCCTCCTCCTCCTCCTCCTCATCATCATCATCCTCCTCCTCCTGCTCCTGCTCCTCCTCCTCCTCCTCCGCCTCCTCCTCCTCCCCCTCCCCCTCCTCCTCCTCCGCCTCCCCCTCCCCCTCCCCCTCCTCCGCCTCCTCCGCCTCCTCCTCCTCCTCCACCATGCCTTTCTTTCGAAGCTCCTTGCAGGCGCATCCCGAGACGTGCCGGCAGGACGGGCCGGGCGTTTCGCTTCAAACTCACTCGCAACGTCTACATCCTGAAGCGTGGACATTGCAGCAGTTTTCAGCACGTGGAGTGCGGGCCTGTTTCAAAATGTGGCGCCGGCCTTAGCACCGCGCGCACCTGTCTCTACATGTTTTTCAGCAGTTTCACGGATGGCGGGTGGGTCGTGTTCAAATTGTGGCTCTTGCCTCAGCACACCGCACACTCGTCTGAAACACTTGCAACTGTTCACGGATGGAGGGCGGGTGGTTTTTAAAATGTGGCTCTCGCCTTCGCGCGGCGCATTCTCGTCTTAATACAGCAATGTCAAGAATGGTGGGCGGCTCCTTTTCAACATTTGGTTCTCACTGTAGAGCGGGGGGCAGATTCGGTTTAATGATGGAGGGCAACTCATGTTCAAAACGTGGTTCTCGCTTTCGCGCGGGGCGCACATTCGTTTTACACGTTTTGCAGCGGTTGTAAGGTTGGAGGGTGGCTCATTTTCAAAATGTGGCTCTCGCCGCAGCGCCGCACACATTCTTCTTAAACGCTTACAACACTTGCAAGGACTCGTATGGTCGAAGTTCCAATGGTGACACGATTTAGGATTGTCAGGACGCAACGGTCACTTTGATCCGCGGCGCTGAAGTTCCAGGAACAACGTATTGGCACGAGGGGGGATTCTCGAATGGCTATCTTCTAATGGGCCACTGGCCGCAATGAAAATGAATTCTCTTTCAGAGGAACATGTGCAGAGAAAGCTTCGAGGGCGGGTATTGCAACATCGTTGATGCGTCTTGGGTTTACACTGGTCCCCCCCCTCCTCCCCCTCAACCTCCCGTTCGTCGGGCACGCGCCAACATGGACTGAGGATCCGTGGATATGGTGCCGCGCGGTTTGGCTACGCAGCACGCAGGCCTGGCATTGAACAGGGATCCGCCGCTCGCCCGCTCGCACTGACCCGTGCTCGCGCCCCCGAGGTCCGACGTCGTGAACAGACACCACGGCGTCCCGAGACATCCCGTCCGTGGCCCCCGGCCCCGCCTCCTCTCGCTGTGCTCGGTGGATCCGGCAAGCTCCGCCGCCCCGGGGAGCCCGAGACGGGGCGACACCGCCCGTGGTGACTCTCTCGGCCCGCCCATCCTGGCCCGTGTTCGGAGCCGGGTCCGGCCGTGGCCCCGGGGACCCCCAGAGACCTCCAGCAGAAGACCGGGGAAGCTCCGGGAGCTGGCGACGGCACCCGAGGAACTGCCCGCGGGAACCTCCGGACGCCGTCCGAGGCCCCCGAGGGCCTCCGACGAGCGCACCCCACAAAAACGCCCGAGGGCCGCCGAGGGCCTCCCCGCGGGTGCGAGGGCCTGCCGCAACGGCCTGCCCGAGCGCCTGCCTGCCTGGGCCCGCTGGCCGTGCTGGGCGACCGCGGCGCCTGGTGAGATATGGAGTCTGTCAGGTTGGGCGGCGGACGGGTGCGGGGGAGTGCCGACCAGACACCCGATGGCTCCGCGCTTGGGAAGGAGCTCGGTGGCTCAAGGATGGGCTCCTGAGGGACTGGGTCGGGTCCTGAGGATAGGAAGGGGTCCAAGGGTGGGCCCACGCTGTTTGCGGGGCACCTCGTCCTCGGGACCCCATCCCTCAGGACCCCATCGTTGGACCACTGGTAAGCGGGGGGGGGTTGGGGGGGGCGCCACCCCCGCCGGCAGCCCCAAGTCGATGCCCGCCGCGGGCACACGCTGCCGCGCCCCAAATGACCCCCCTTTATTCGCGCGGTGCGCCGATGCAGCGAATCTGACGCGCCTCGCGGATAGGTTGACGCTGACCTCCGACGGGGGTGGACCCACCCATGCTTCTTACCAAACGCAGAGCTGTAGTCAGCCAGATCTCCGACGAGACGCTTTTATTCACATCGGCTTCGGCCTCCGGGACCATGAACCATGGATCCAAGACGAAAAGAGGGTCCTGCGGAATGGGATCGGGACCTCTTTGGCCGAGCATCGAAGCCTCATCTCGGTGGATGTCGGGGCACGGCTGGCTCGCGCCACGCGGACGCCGGCGCTGGCCTCTGCCCGCTCGCGGCCCAACCGACCGTGGCTGCTCGCGGCCCTCCGCTGGCGCACGTCGCTCGACCTCGGCCGGCTCGGGGCAGCCGGAGGCGCTCAGCCTTGGACGCCGGCGCCGCGCCAACGCGGCCGCCACGTCAGCGCAGCGCAAGACTGCCGCGCGCCGAGGGGGGCGAGGGCGGGCTCCCGGGAGGCCCTCCCGCCTCCGGAGAAGCCTTCTCCCGGGAGCCTCCCCGATCCGCTCCCGAGGAGCACCCTGCCTTCGCTCGTGCGCGCCAGCCACGCGCTCGTCAGACCGGCCCTGGCCCCGAGGTCCTCACGGCCCTGGTCACGAGGCGTTCCCCAACGTCCGCCGATCTGGTTTGTCCGATCCGCGGCCCCTGACCCGACCCCTTCTCTCCGAGCAGGGGATCGACCACAGGATTAATGCACCCCCAAATGAAGCATCTCGTCGAAACTCGATCTCTGGGGCCAGGGTTTCGCCCCGATCCATTGTTGGGTGGCCTTGCGTCGAGCATGCCCCCCTATAGGAGGAGTGTTAGGGCAGTGGAGAAATAGTCGGTCAGGCGACGATTGCCTGCGCTCCTTTCGCTCTTCTTTACGTGTCTCCCAGACTCTGCCTGTAGGAGGACATGCCCGACCCGAGCCTTGCCGGGAGCGGCGCGGGTGTACAGTTGGCACCCTCCGACAGGAGGACGCCGACGGGGCCCCAGCGACGGAGCCAGCGCCCCTGGCCCTGTGCTCCCTGGCCGCCCGGCACGGGCACGGAAACCGTGTGCAGACCGCGGCCGCTGCTGGGCAGGCGGCCTTCGGTCTCGAATGGACGGCGTCCGCGGTGACACCGGCGGCGAGCCCAGTTCAACATGCACAGACAAATGCTGTCGGTCGCTGTACGTCAGACTCGTGTCGTGCCCACTTCGGCGTTGGTTTCGGACACCGCGGGGCTCGTTCAACCTTGAACGATCGGCCGTTTCCGAGACGTCCAAATCGTTCCACATCGAACGATTCTGGGTCGCCCGCGGCGTTCAACGTTGGACGCCGCTGGCGGGGTCGCCGCCGGTCGACACGACACGAACCCATTCTGTCCGTACCCGTTTCGATACTCCAGGTGTGCCCAGAGAGGGCCCACGGGGCCAGAGCGCGGGCTCGGGCGCCGGCGACGGCGCTGGCGGCCCAGCCGGCCCCTCCGCGCGGCAGGGGGGCCCGCGTCGGAGCCCCACGCTGGCGGCGCGGCCCCTTCCCCCCTCGAGCCAGAGGGCGCTGCGGCCGGGCGCGAGGCTCTCGAAGAGCGAGGGCCGGGGCTGGGCCCCTGGCGGCTGCTGGATCGGGGATCGGGGATCGAGGAAGCGAGGAATCGGGGAAGCGAGGATCGGGGATCGGGGCTCGGGGCTGGATCCTGGGCCGAGGTTCGAGGCTCGAGGAAGCCAGGGATCGCTGGCAGCCGCCTGGGGCCCTCTCTGGACCCCCGTCAGGCTCCGGGGGGGGAACGCCGCCCCCCCCGCCCCGAGCCAGCGGGACGCCGCTCGACGATCTCGGGGGTCGTCGTCGTCGCCACCGTGGCCGCCGCCGCGGCCTCGGCGGTTCACTGATGAGGCCTCCTCCTCCTCCTCGTCCTCCTCATCGTCCTCCTCCTCGTCCACGACCTCCTCCTCCTCCTCCTCCTCTTCCTCCTCCTCCTCCTCCCCCTCCTCCTCCCAAAAAGTATCGGAGATAGACCCCAGGCGGAACCCCCACTGTTGGAGGCCACTCGTTCTTGGGGCCCCATCCCTCAGGGCTTCTCTCTGAACCGCCGACAATCGCCGTCGCCGTCGCTGACTTCAGGCTCCATCGGCTCTGACCCAGGCAGCAGCCCCTGCGACGGTGGGCGGCGGACTCTGCAGTGTGCTGCTCGACACGGGCCTGCCGCTGGCGTGGGGACAAGAAAGGGCGACACCACCACCACCACCAGCGCGAGGCGCCAGGAAAGGTCTCCGTTGTGGCACACCTCCCCGCCTCGCTCGAGACACCCAGGCGAGGCATCGTGGACCACCTCGCTGGAGGTGGCCCCGCTCTGGTGGTAGCGGAGGCGTCGCATGTCCTTCCTCTGGCAGTGGCCCTGTCGTCGTGTTTGGCTCCTGGGGCGGGGGCGCGGAGCAGGTTTGAGAGGCCCCGCTGCGCTCGTGGAGTTCTGGCCGCGCCTCTCTGGCCTGTCACCGGGGAAGGAGAGACGGCAAGGGCAGGAATTGGGAATCCCGAAACGGTGCGGTGACGGACCGTGCGGTGACCTCGGAACCTCAAGAGACCTCACCGCACGGTCCGTCACCGCACGGTCTTGGGACCCTGGAGACCCCTGTCGCTCGAGACATCCTCGGAGAACGACCCGAGTCCCAAAACCGTGCGGTGACGCCGAATCCCAACCGACTCACCGCACGGTGTGGTCACCACACTGTCTGGGGGCCCCCAAGCAGGAGGAAAGGGACAAGGATTAGAGGAAGATTGCAGGAGCAACGCACCACAAGAACAACAAAGGTTAAGAAGTGGGTCGAAGAGTAGGTCAAGACACGGCCATGTGCACCGTAAGTGCATTTGCTTAAAATGATAGGGTCCGTAGCTTTTCGGACCCAAGGGGAGTAGGTCGAAACACTGCCGTGCGCATGACGGCGAACGACGACAGCGCCGACCCTTGCCACTTCGACCGCTGACGGGACAAAATGTCCATGTAAACAACTACCATGAACACCAACGTCCACAACTGCAACCAAAAGAGTTGCAATCCGAACCACAGATCTCTGAACGAACACACCCAAGGAAAAATCATCGACGCCGCTGGTGCCAGCAATGCCAAGAAACAAACAAACAAACCGACAACCTGTGAGAGGAGCAGAGCGACTGCTCTTTACCAGCACAACGACGCGGAACTCCCGATGACGACCTTCAGGCCCCCACACAGCTGCACAAACTCATACAGCAATGAATCAGCGCTCAAAAGCGGAGGACTCGACGAGCCCATCCATCTAGGGCATGTGCTCGAGCTTTTCAGGGATTGGAAGAGCACCACGCGAATCATACCACGCGGGAAACATATTCTCATCGCGCACGTGACAGACACGGACGACGTTAAACGCGCGACCCAGCAGGAAATTGCAGACGTGGTCGTCGAATCTTGCGAACACCTCCACGATTCGACGACAGAGCCGACACAGCGGGAACAGGCCGACGACGACCTCCCAGCTTTCAGAACGACGGAGTTGGACAAGGCGATCAGAGGGCCACGCCCGGCCTCCGAGCAGAGATCAAAGAGAGTACGGAAGAACTCAAACGTGCACTTCTCCATCTCTACCATACATGTATACAATTTAACGCCCCGCCGCCAGCCAGCTGGAACAGCACCGTTGTCAAGGTGATCCCAACACGTGGCAGGTCCCGCAGTTCCTAAAAACTACCGCCCCGAATGTGCGACACCACAGCTTGCAAGCTCTTCAGCACACCTCTCTACGACCGATTCCAGCCAACGCTTGACTCTCGGCAGGAAGCTCATCAGGCGTCATACCCGGACATTCGACCATTGAACATTTTGTTCGCTTCCCACATCCTCCGAGAACGCGCGCGCGAACGGAACCAGAACCTATGGGTTGCAGCACTCGTTTCGTTTAAGGCTTCTGACGCGATCGAACACGCGTGTCATGGTCAGATGATCGTGAGAACCTGACGCATCAATGATCCATCTTCTCCTAAGCCTGGGGATCCCTGGCGCGATACTCTTCAGGTCGGGACGTCCCTTGACGCTGACAGACGACATGGCGGCGCGCGTGGCCAGCGCGCGCTCCTCTTTTCCAACTACAGTGCGCACGATGAGCCCCGCCAGTCGATCTTTCGGCGACCTCCACTGAGGAGAAAAAGACAAGTTGAGCCAAACGCGTGCGGCGGCACGTGGGTGGAAGGCCCAAAGAACACAGGCGTAAGCGACGAGAATCGGCTCAGCCCGCGACGGGCACTGGGGCAACCGCATCTCCGCTTCCCAGCGTTCAGCACACCGCGTCAGGGAGCGCCGATCCCAAACAGGTTTTCACAACGATCACCATCCCCGTAGAGCCCAGTCCCGCTGCAGCGGCGAAGGCGCGGTCGCTCGACGGACCCCTGACGCACTTTCCTCCGTTAGGTTGCGCACGCTGTAGTGAGAAACTTGTGCGGCCATGCACCGCGGTGCTCATCCTGCCTGAAAGATGAATCTATTTTAGCCAACCTTGCGCAAGTAGACGCTGTATGTCGACTGGCGTGATGGAGCCCGCACCGCTCCAAGCCATCGAGGGCGAATTCCTCCAAGCGTGCCGTGCTGGCTTCTTGAAGCAGCTACCTCAGCGCGGCAAGACATGATGGCGGGTCGTCGATCAGACCAGCCAACTGTTTGTTCCAGACGTGCCTCCCTCTTGAATTGCACACGTGTGGATGTTTCCGAAACGATGGACCCACCGACCACCAACTCAGAGCCGAAGTGCTTGGGATCCTTACTCAATACATGCAAGCGCCTAGGATGAGCTTGCCGTTGTTTCTGACCCCATTTAACAAACGGTGTTGGTCACGTTTCGGCCTTGCGTTTTGTGCGCTAAACGTCCGGCGAGACAAGCAACTCTCATCCAGCTCAGGGGATGCTTGTGCGAAAGAGGCGTTAACCCATCCAACCCCGCGAATTTTGCAATGCTCATCGTCAACATAAGTGTTGATGTCTGCGTTGTCAGCTGTTGAACTTGTCGAAGCAGATCTTGCCTGTAATCCTCTGGTTATTTGGTATCATTGTGGTGCCGATTGAGGGCGACGCGTAGCAGGACCAGCGTGTGCACCACGCCCCACCGCTATCCAGCGGGATCGGCCATTGAATCCTGCTAGGAACTGCACGAGAGCGCTGCCACTCCAAGGACGGACTGACGCTGCAACCATGAAAATCGGAAACCTCCACCGAATGGTGGGTCGCAAACGCGGCCTCCATCTTGGCCACAAACTGCATGAGGAGGGGACCGTCTCGTTGCCAGACGGATTGAGATGGCCAAGGAAGTATCGGAGTGATTACGGCCACCCTGACCGAATACTAAGACATCGGCGCACGACCACGAGCACGATCGGGAGTTCTTTTGCTATCAAACCTTGTGGTCGTCCGGACCGAGGAAGAGGTCGAGGCACGGCCATATGCACCTCAGCGTAGTCTCCACCAGATATTGTGGCCACCAGGACAGGGGAAGCAGGTCGATACACGGCCATGCGCACCTGCATTGACTTTTCATGTGGCATCGTGGCCGTCGGGACCGAGGTCGGGAAATCTATGTTTCGTTCGTCAACGGCGAGGCGGCGAACTCCGCTCCAACGAAGAGCTGGATAGGGGCACTGACTAGCAAACCGTCCGGCGAGCAAAGAGGGGGCGGGGACGGCCGAAAGGAAGAAGCGACGCTCAGACGCCCAAGGCTTCGACGATGAGCAGCCGGGGGGACAGCAGCAGCCAGGCGCGCAGGGCCAGAGCGCGGTGGGCGGCCGTGGCGAACCACGGAGGCAAGGGTGGCGGGGACGGAGGTCGAAACACGGCCATGTGCACCTCATTGTTCTGTCGGGCCTCTCCCCCTGCAGGGGGATTTTTGCAGAAAAATTGCAAATACCCCAAACATGACCCCAAAAAAGTCCAAGCATAGTCTGGAGATATATGTTTTTTACCTTTGCGGGGCATCTTTGGGGTATTTTTTATTCATCATCGAAAATCCCCCTGTAGGGGGACAGGCCCGACTTGACCTTAGTGTTTTTTTTGTGGCTCCGGGAGCGCGGCCGTCGGGACCGAGGCGCAGAGACGCGGCCGTGCGCACCAGAGCTGCCTGCACCAACGAGATCGCGGTCTTGGGAACCCCGAATCGGTGCGGTGACGGACCGTGCGGTGACCTCGAAATCCCCCAGGAGACCTCACCGCACGGTCCGCCACCGCACGGTCTTGGGCCCCCGGAGGCCCCTGTCGCCCGAGACGTCCTCGGAGAGAGGGACTCGAGTGCCAAAACCGTGCGGTGACACCGAATCCCCACCGACTCACCGCACGGTGTGGTCACCACACCGTTTGGGGGCCCCCGAGCGGTCGTCCGGTCCAGAACTCTGGCCGGGATTGGGGCGGGAGCACGGTTTCTGCATACGCTGCGACATAGTCTTCGGACATCCGTTCCCCCTGCAGGACTTTCTGAAAGGGCCCTGGGACACACAAGTAAATACACACAAATAAAAGGATTCCCTGTATTTTCACATATTTTCTGGGTTTCTGTCTTCCCCCCCACTGCCCATATTTTCCCACATTTTCTGGGGAATCGACGATTCATAGTGTCTTTTTTTTGGGACCCAAGGGGCTCAGGGGGCTCCAGGGGGTCCCAGTTGAAGGCGGTCGACTCCTTGGTCGAGCAGTCCGAGGTCACCGTGGCGAGGGGGGGGGGGCCCACTGTCCGTGAGGAGCGTCTGCCTGTCGGACGACAGGCAGGGCACGAGACAGCCGCGTTCCCCCACGCGGAGCCCCCCCCCGCCAGCTGTCGGAGCCCAGGCGCGGGAGTCGCACCAGGTCTCTGGAGAGAAGAGCTCCTGCGCCGTCCCACGAAACACAACCAGTAAACAGAAAAGCACGAACAAGAATGTCCAAAGCTCCGCGCGGACTTCTTGGATCGGCGCTGGGCCCCCCTCCCGGGCGCGCGGAGCACGCAAGGAGCGTGCTGGAGGCGCCGCTCGGGGCGGCCCAACGCAAATTCAAGAAATCAACGCGGAGCTCCGAACGTTTCTGTCTATGTCGATCTTGTTATTCGAAGGATGGGGAGGGGAGGCAGCCTGTGGAGGAGGTTCGGCGAGGTTCGGCGATGACGACGATTCACGCAGGCAAGCTGGGAAAGCGATGGCTGGAGGAGGAGAAACAGGAGGAGGCGGACCAGGACAGGGAGGACGATGAGGGATGGGTGGAGACATGAGGGAGGAGGCGGAGGAGGACGACGACAACGACAATGACGAGGGTGGCAAAAAAGATCATCAGCGGCCCCCGGAAGGCGAGAAGACTGGTAAAAGGTGCCGTCGGCAGCGTCACAAACGAGTTCGAAGACGGGCTTACAGAGGCCGATCGCGACCTTCAGAGCGGCTGCGGGACGCCACCACGGCATCGACCAACACCCACAGAGCTCCCCTGTCCACGTCGCCGTGCGACGCGATGACCCGCTCGATGGGCTTCGGCGTGGAATGGGCGAGGCGCTGCAGGAGCTCGGCACGATCCAATGCAGCATCCTCGCCCCCAAATCCAGAGCCGAAAACGGCGCCCGCGCCGCCGGCAATGCCACCGCCGCGGTCGGAAACGCCACCGCCCCTGCAGCCACCGCAGCAGCAGCAATCGCAGGCCCATCAGCACCGCCGACAATGGGAGGGCTGTCGGCCCACGAGTCGTTCATGTCGTCGCCTGCGTCCTCCTCCTCCTCCTCCTCCTCCTCCTCCTCCTCCTCCTCCTCCTCCTCCTCCTCTCCCTCCTCCTCCTGCGCCATGGACGCCTCGCCCGCGCCAGCAGCTGCTGGCCTGCCGCGCCGCGCGCGACGGCGGCGCCTCCAGGACGAGGCTGTGCCGTCGGGGCGAAGGCGCTCCGCGGGCGCCGCGGGAGCTGCCACGGCCGCCTCGGCGGCATGCTGCAGAGGCGCCTCCCGGAGGGAGGCGGCCGCGCGGCACCGCACGGCCTCTGGCACCGCCGCCGCAGTGCGGCACAGGGCATCTGACTGCCTACCAAACAACCCCAACCCAACCGAAAGATCCGAATTTCGCTCGAATTTCGGGTAGGGGGGGGGGGGTGTCCGGGCTCCATGCGTGTTTTTGTCCGTGTCCCCGACCCCCCCCCCACAACTGGAAACCGAGGGCAAATCGTGGCCTTCGGGTCAGGTTGGGGAGTCTTGGTGGGCGGTGAGCATCGGACATGCGGATGCTGCGCCGCGGGCCAGCCCCGCCGACGCGTGCGCCGCCTGCGTCGCCCCGCGGACGACGGCGATCGCGGCGCGAAGACCCGCTGCCGACATGGCTCGTGGGGAGGCGAGCCTCGCGGCGGCCCGGCGATACCGATTGAGCCAAGATGGTACTGGCGAGGGTGGCAGAAGAGGATGGGTGAGCCCGGCGCGGCCGCCTCGCGCTGGCGGGCCTCCTCCTGCAGGCGCTCCTGCGGCGCCGCGGGGCGGGCAATGACGCTGCTGCCAAGGGGGGGGGAAGGAACAGGGAGAGCATTGATCAACCCCCTTCCCCTCCTCCTCCTCCTCCTCCTCTTCCTCCTCGGCCGCATCCTTGTCCTCCCACTCCTCCTCCTCCTCCTCCTCCTCCTCCTCCTCCTCCTCCTCCTCCTCCTCCTCCGCATCCTCCACATCATCATCAGCCGCGTCATCATCAGCAACAACATCACCCCCACCACAACCACTATATGCGTCATCCTCATGATCCTTATCAGCAACAACGAACACAATAACATCATGAACAATTACTCACTGCGTGGAGCTCCCCATATGTGCATCCTTTTTAAAGGTAATATTGTATATGGGTCTACAGGAACACACGTAAAACACAAAGGACTCGTGCCCCAGGAGAGGCCCAATATATAGGAACAAACGTAAAACAAGTAGGATTGCTTACCCAGGAGAAGGACAATATATAGAAACATACGTAGAACATCAAAGAATCGTGCTCCAGGTGAGGCCCAATCGATAGGAGCATACGTAAAACACATGGGATTGGAGCCACTCCTGTTGCCTTCTGAGGCCTCCTGCTCCTGGGGCCTCTCGGGGCCTCCTGTTGCCTTCCGAGGCCTCCTGGCGCTTCCTGTTGCCTCCTGGGCCTCCTGTGGTTTCCTGAGGCCTTCTGGAGCTTCCTGGGGCCTCCTGGAGCCTCTTGGGACATCCTGTGGCCTCTTGAGTCTTTCTGTGGCCTCCTGATGCCTCCTGGGACCTCATGTGGTCTCCTGGGGCCTCCTGGAGCCTGTTGGAGCCTCCTGTGGCATCCTGAGAAGAATCTGCGCCCACGAGCCTGGCCACCAAAACAGGCAAACCGATCGAGACATCCTCAAATCTGGCCCACCTGGGGGGTGAAAATGAGCGCCTCGCTCGAGACATCCTCCAAATCTGCTCCGAAAGCGAAGGATGTTGGGCACAGAAACAAGCAAACCGCCTGAGACATCCCCACAAAATGGCCGCGAACGAGCCCGTGCAACCACCCCTGGCGGCTCCCCTTAGGGGTGCTGAAATGAGCGCCTCGCTCGAGACATCCTCCAAATCTGCTCCGAAAGCGAAGGATGTTGGGCACAGAAACAGGCAAACCGCCTGAGACATCCCCACAAAATGGCCGCGAACGAGCCCGTGCAACCACCCCTGGCGGCTCCCCTTAGGGGTGCTGAGTATGAGTAAGTCTGTGTATGAGTAAGTCTGTGTATGAGTAAGTCTGGGTATGAGTAGGTCTGTGTATGAGAAAGTCTGTGTATGTGTACGTCTGGGTATGAGTAAGTCTGAGTATGACTAATACTGTGTATGAGTAAGTCTGGGTATGAGTGAGTCTGTGTATGAGTACGTCTGGGTGTGAGTAAGTCTGTGTATGAGTAAGTCTGTGTATGAGTATGTCTGAGTGTGAGTAAGTCTGAGTATGAGTAGGTCTGAGTATGAGTAAGTCTGAGTATGAGTAAGTCTGTGTATGAGCAAGTATGAGTATGAGTAAGCCCGACAGGAGGGGAGGAGAAAAGAGGAGGAGGAAGGAGGAGGAGTAGGAGGCGTCCAAGTAATAACAAGAACCCCATCTTAGGATATGGGGAACACAAATCATGTCGGAACTGTTCGCTCGTACCTGATCGTGGGTCATTCAACACGTGTATCCCAAACCGATACCCGCCCTCTTCGTGTTTGATCGTACCCCCTGGGGGGTAGATCTTTCTTACCGGCAACATGTACTTCGTGAAGCCCCTGAGGCAGAGGAAGAAAGGACGGATGGAAGGAAGGGACACGAGGGAGGGAGAAGGATGGAGCACGAGATAGAATAGCAAGACGGGAGGGGGGCCAGGAGCAGAAAACACGTGGCAGAACCAGACGGGAATATCGGGCGGGTAGACCCTAATAAGCGGATCGAGAAGGCGGGCCCAGGCGACCATGTCGAGCAGGCAGGTTGCTGAAGCGTGCGTTCTGCATGAATCGCGAGGAAGTCTGCAGCGACAGCGCGATTCCCAAATAATTCGTGAGTGAAACAACAGCGAAAGCGTGATTCCTGAGTGTCGAAAGCGCGGAGCCTGAATAAATTGCAAGGAAGTCCAACGCGAGAGTGCGATTCCTGCATACATTGTGAAGAAGTCCCGCGCGAGACCGCGATTTGAGAATTCACTGTGAGGAAGCATCAGGCTGGAGCCGCTGTTGCTAGAAACCGGGGGCCAACAACCCAGTTTGGTGACACCCAACTGTTCTTTGTAAAAAACAGGGTGCGGACCCGGGAGAAGCACTTCAACTGACAAATACAAGAGGTTACTCGGGAGGGGGAGATCAACACACATTATCATTTAGAAATGAAAATTCAACACCGCCAACAGCAAACACATCAAGCAGCCCAACAACGACGACGACAACAACACCAAAAGCAACAATCGTTTTCAGACCGTTCGCTCTTATCTGCTCGCGTGCCATTCAACATGTATATCACAAAACCTCGACTCCCGCTCTCTTCGTGTTCGATCGTTTCACCATGGGGGTATATCTTCCATACCTGCCACGTGTAGTTCGTGCAGCCCCGAAGGCAGGGGAAGAAAGGACGGATGGAAGGAAGGGGCACAGGGGCGGGCGGGTTGCTGAAGCGTGCGTCGTGCATGATGTCGAGGGCGCGGCGTCTGAATAAATTGCGAGGCGGTCCAACGCGAGAGCGCGACTCCTGCACAAATTGTGTGGAAATCCCACGCGAACGCGCGATGTGGGAAGCAACTGTGAGGAAGCATCCGGCGGGAGCCGTTGTTTCTGTAAGCCGGGGGCCAACGGCGCAGTCTGGTGACACCCAGTTTTCCTTTGCAGAAAACAGGATGCGAGCCGCGGGAGAAACACTTCAATTGGAAAATGCAACGGTTACTGGGCAAGGGGGATTCGACCATATTTGTAGCAACGGAAATGCGCGGGGGGGCCCGCGATTCCCTTACCCAGAACTTCCGCCCGGGGAGGTATTAACAACACCTCTGCCGAGGCGCTTCAACATCTCCAGCCCAGTTGACACATCGTTTTCGCAATCGCCCTGCCCACGCCTTCCTTCCTTAAGAAATTATTGCAATGGGACGCCCTACACCTGCACTGGCTCTCTCGCCTCGGCGCTGCCTGCATCTGGTCTGGCAATCAAGTTAAAACTCTGGCGTTTCGGGGCTGCGCCGGCACAGGCCCCGAACAACAACAACAACAACAACAACAACAACAACAACAATCATTTTACCCGAACGCGTGGTGTTCTCCCCAGTGCCAGGGTTTTCATACGACACCAGGCAATACCCCCACTTCGTGGGGGGGCATTACAAGCTCTACCAAATATCCAAACGACTCTTCGCGACCACCCAAACCCAGCTTCCCGCCCTATGACGTTGGGACACTTCACTTCGTGGCGTGCGGACGACCGTGGCTACTACACTGGCGTGGGGTACACACCCACAGAACTTGGTCACTTATTCGGGGCGCGCATGTGCCCAGCATGGTGCAATTGTGCCATACAATACATAATACAGAGAGACGAATGTGTCCCGCATGGTATTATTTGACAGGGATGATGGCCCTGGCAGGTGCGCAACCGTTGTCGCAGAAGTTCGAAAAAGTTGCTCGCAAAAGCCCGTTTGACAGAAATGTTTAAAAAGTGTTGGGTTTCCTACGAATCCGCAAGAGCGCGCGGGATGAGATTTTGACATTTTTTTGTTGAAAAACCATTGGTTTTTTGATGTTTTTATGTTAAAATCGCTCCGAACACTAAGCTTTTGGAAGGATTTCGTCTTGCGCGCGCGAATGTCCACTTTACCTTATTTTTTGCAAGGGATTCTTGAAATTTGATTATATTAGAACAAGAAATGTCATTTTATAGTGTTTTTTGCAAGGGAAAACGGATTACAACAAAACAACCGGATCTTGATCAACTCGAATTACCTGAGGCTTCCTCACGAAAATGATGAAAATGTAGCTGCGGCCTAGGCGCGGCGGGGGGGGCGCGCACCAGGGGGCCCAACAATAATTATTCTTTAACCAACAACAACAACAACAACAATTACTAGCACGTGGGGACACACCGTTCTCACCAGTGCCAGGGTTTTCATAGGAGGCGGGCAATACCCCCACTTTGTGGGGGGGCCGGTTCAAGCTCTACCAAATTTCCAAACGACTCTTCGCCACCACCCACACCCAGCTTCCCGCCCTATGACGTTCGGACACTTCACTTCGTGGCATGCGGACGACCGTGGCTACTATTCAGGGCCCCGCGGCCGACGACGACGGCGTGCGCGCGCGAAGAAAAAACGAATGTGTCCCGCATGGTATTATTTGACAGGGATGATGGCCCTGGCAGGTGCGCAACCGTTGTTGCAGAAGTTCGAAAAAGTTGCTCGCAAAAGCCCGTTTGACAGAAATGATTAAAAAGTGTTGGGTTTCCTACGAATCCGCAAGAGCGCGCGGGATGAAATTTTGACATTTTTTTTTTTTTTAAAAAAAAACATTGTTTTTTTGTGTTTTTATGTTAAAATCGCTACAGAAACTAAGGTTTTGGAAGGATTTCGTCTTGCGCGCGCGAATGTCCAGTTTACTTTATTTTTTGCAAGGGATTCTTGAAGTTTGGTTATGTTAGAACAAGAAATGTCCACTTTAGCTTATTTTTTACAAGGGAAAACCGATCGTAACAACACAACCGGATCCGGACCAACCCGTTTTGCCTGAGACTTCCTCACGAAAATGATGAAAATGAGGCTGCGGCCTAGGCGCGGCGGGGGGGTCGTGCACCAGGGGCCCCAACAATAATTATTCTTTAAAAATAATAATGTTCAACAACAACAACAACAACAACAACAACAACAACAACGGCAACAACAACAACAACAACAACAACACCAGCAGCAGCAGCAACAACAACAACAACCATTTTAAGGCTGTACGCTCTTACTTGCCCGCGAGTCATTCAACACGTATACCCTACACCCTCGAAGCTCGCCTTCTTCGTCTTCGATCACACCCCTTTCGGGGGGAATATTTATCATTGCTGGGGCCGGCGGGCTTAGACGTACGGGAAAACCGGAACGGGCGGACAATCCTTCGGGGGCGTACATCTCTCTGCCCGCCATTGGAATTGGCGCGGGCCCTGCAAGAGGAGGAGGGGAAGAACGAGGGAGAGTGGGAGGAAGGGGAGGGGGAAGGACGAAGGAAGAGGGAAGATACCACGTTGTGAAGGCGTCCTTGGCGCGTGCGTGGTTCCTGAGCGCCGAAACGCAATTCCAGAATCATTTGCGAGGACGTCGCACGCGAGAGCGCAGTCCTGAGTACATTGTGAGGAAATCTCGGGCGGGAGCGGGGGCCCTGAGTAAGTCGCGAGGAAGTCTCAAGCGGGAGCGCCGTTCCTGAGCAAATTGCACGGAAGTCTCAGGCGGGAGCGGGGGTCTTGATTACATTGCGAGGAAGTCTCAAATGGGAGCGCCTCTCCTGAGTAAATTGCGCGGAAGTCTCAGGCGGGAGCGGGGGTCCTGAGTCAAAAACGAGGAAGTCTCAGGCGGGAACCGTTGTTGTTGTAGCCCGGGGGGCAGGGGCACAGTTTGAGCAGGAAGACTTTCCTTTAGAAAAAACAAGGTGCGAGCCCCGGGGGTGGCACTTCAATCGAAAAAAATAAATGTGCACCGGTGGGGGGGATCAACAATAAATATTCTTCAAGAATGAGAGTTCAACAACAACAACAACAACAACAATTACTAGCACGTGGGGACACTCCGTTCTCACCAGTGCCAGGGTTTTCATAGGAGGCGGGCAATACCCCCACTTTGTGGGGGGGCCGGTTCAAGCTCTACCAAATTTCCAAACGACTCTTCGCCACCACCCACACCCAGCTTCCCGCCCTATGACGTTCGGACACTTCACTTCGTGGCATGCGGACGACCGTGGCTACTATTCAGGGCCCCGCGGCCGACGACGACGGCGTGCGCGCGCGAAGAAAAAACGAATGTGTCCCGCATGGTATTATTTGACAGGGATGATGGCCCTGGCAGGTGCGCAACCGTTGTCGCAGAAGTTCGAAAAAGTTGCTCGCAAAAGCCCGTTTGACAGAAATGTTTAAAAAATGTTGGGTTTCCTACGAATCCGCAAGAGCGCGCGGGATGAGATTTTGACAATTTTTTGTTGAAAAACCATTGGTTTTTTGATGTTTTTATGTTAAAATCGCTGCGAACACTAAGGTTTTGGAAGGATTTCGTCTTGCGCGCGCGAATGTCCACTTTACCTTATTTTTTGCAAGGGATTCTTGAAATTTGATTATATTAGAACAAGAAATGTCATTTTCTATTGTTTTTTGCAAGGGAAAGCGGATTACAACAAAACAACCGGATCCTGTACACACCCTCTTTTCTGAGGCTTCCTCACGAAAATGATGAAAATGTAGCTGCGGCCTAGGCGGCGCAGGGGGGGCGCGCACCAGGGGGCCCAACAATAATTATTCTTTAGAATAAATAATGTTCAACAACAACAACGACAACGACAACGACAACGACAACGACAACAACAATAACAATAACAATAACAACAACACCGCCAACACCAACAACAACAGCAGCAACAGCAACAATAATAACAACAACACCATCAACAACAGCAACAGCAGCAGCAACAACAACGACCACAACAACACCAACAGCAACAACAGCAACCACAACCACAAACACAACAACAACAATCATTTTAAGACTGCTCGCCCTTATCTGCTCGAGTGTCCAATAACGCGAATTTCCCAAACCCTCGTTACCCGCCCTCTCCGTCTTCGATCGAATCCCTTTTGGAGGGTATACGGTATACCTTTCTTCCCTGCAGGCCGGGCCCCGACAAGCGGCGGGGCGGCCGCGGACCGTCGGCCTGGCCAGCGGCAGCGCTGATCGGCGGGGCGGCCGCGGACCGTCGACGCGACCCCAAGAGGGACGGACAGGGGACCGATCACGACGACGACGACGACGTCGACGTCGACGGCGACGACGACGACGACGACGGCGACGACGAGCGAAAGCGAAAGCGAGAGAAAACGACAGCAGGGCCACGAAGGACACGAAGTAGGCCACGAAGGGCGACAGCGGGGACACGAAGGGAATGCGTATGGGGCCACGAAAAGCGCGAACGAGCGGGGGCCACGAAGTGCAGATGATGCGGGGCCACAGAAGGCAACGATGGGGCCACTGAGGGCAGCAACGGGGCCACGAAGGGCAGCGAGGGGACCACAAACGGCGACAGCGGGGCCACGAATGGCATGCACATGGGGCCACAACGGGCGCGAACGAGCGGGGGCCACGAAGGGCATACGTATGTTGGGCCGCGGAGGGCAAGGACGGGGCCACTGAGGGCAGCAACGGGGCCACGAAGGGCAGCGAGGGGACCACGAAGGGCGACAGCGGGGCCACGAAGGGCATGCATATGGGGTCACCACAGGCGCGAACGAGCGGGGGCCACGAAGGGCATACATATATGGGGCCACGAAGGGCAGCGAGGGGGCCACGAAGGGCTGCAACGGGGCCACGAAGGCCACCGAGGGGGCCACGAAAGGCTGCAACGGGGGCCACGAAAGGCTGCAACGGGGCCACGAAGGGCAGCGAGGGGTCCACGAAGGGCTGCAACGGGGTCACGAAACAAAGCGAGGGGGCCACGAAGGGCTACAACGTGGCCGCGAAGGGCAGCGAGGAGGCCACGAAGTGCTGCAACGGGGACACGAAACAAAGCGATGGGACCACGAAGGGCTGCAACGGGGCGGCCACGAAACAAAGCGAGGGGGCCACGAAGGGCTGCAACGGGGCCACGAAGGGCAGCGAGATCACGATTCCTAGGTGATCTGTGAGAGAATCCTAAGCGTGAGCGCGACTCCGGAGTGCCTGGGTGTCGAGCGCGGCGCTTAAATAAATCACAAGAAATTCCAACGCATGGGCGCTATGCGTCAGTAAATTGTAAGCAAATCTCCAGCGAGAGCGCGACTCCAGAGCGCCGGGAGAGCGAGTCCTGAATAAATTGTAAGGAAGTCCCAGGCGAGAGCGCGATTCCTGAATAAATGCGAGGAAGTCTCGGGCGGAAGCGGGGGTCCTGGCTAAATTGTGAGGAAGTCTCGGGCGGGAGCCGTTGTTGTTGTAACCCAGGGGCCAGGAGCCCAGTTTGAGCATCAAGGCTTTCCCTGACAAAAGACAGGGTGCGAGCATCGAGGGGCACACTTTGAGTAGAAAACAGTATGCACCGATGGGGGGAACAAAATCAATTATTCTTCAGAAGTGAGAGATCAACAACAACAATCATTTTACCCTCATGCGAGATGTTAAACATGCGACCGTCATGATAACCATCCACATCGTGGGGGACTCTTGCTGTATAGCGGGATCCGTTATTCCCATTCCCAGATTTCCCGCCCAATGAGGTCTTGCAAACACCTCCTCCGAAGAATTTCAACATATTCCGCCTCAAAAACACATGCCCACGCCTAGCTGCGCCGATACGAGACCACCAGTGAAACCCCAGCGAAGGGTTAAGCACAAGGAAGTATCGAACGACAGGATTGCCTTGGTGGGGATGGGGGCTGTCGGCGGTGAGGCCAGGACCTGGCCCTGAATAGAAAGAATTTAAAAACAGGAAGTCTCGAACAGGGCTGCTGTTGCTGCTGGGAGCGGCGCCAATGCTGAAGAGAGCAAGGCGCTAGTCCAGCGTAAGACAAAACGGAGTCTCGAACGGGAACGCTGCTTTTGTTGGGACGGCGGCGTTCGGCGGCGAGGAGGAATACCGCCTTGAGTAAGAAAGGGGGAAGCATCGAAGGGGAGCCGTGGTTTTGTCGGGACGGGGGCTGTCGGCGGCGAGGAACAGCACCGTCCCGAGGAAAAACAAAAGAAATCTCGAGCGGGAGCGTTGTTCTTGCTGGGAGCGGCGCCAATTCAGAAGAGAGAAAAGAGTAGGGCGCCGATCCAGCGTAAAACGGAAGGAAGTCTCGGGCGGGAGCACTGGTTTTGTCGGGGCGGCGGCTTTCGGCGGCGACGAGGAGCACCGCCTCGAGTAACACAGGGAGGAAGCCTCGAGCGTGAGCGTTGTTTTTGCTGGGGGCGGCGTCGATGAGAGAAAGACTAGCGCGCCAGTCCAAGGTAAAACGGGAGAAAGTCTCGAGCGGGAACGCTGGCTTTGTTAGGACGGCGGCTAACACCAGCCCTGAGTAAAAAAGGAGGACGTCTCGAGCGGGAGCGTTGTTGTTGTTATTGTTCGGGGGCCGGTTTTGGCGGTCCCCAAAACCGCTCGAGCGTGATCCTCGTTTCAATTGAAAACGTAGCCGGCGCCTCAGCGAGAGAGCCAGGGTGCCTTTAAGGGGCCCAACAATAATAATTGTTGAGTAATTAACACTCAACAACAGCAATAACACTAACCAACACAACAGCAGCAACAACAGCAACAACATCAACAACAACAACGGCACAAACAGCAACAACAACAATCACAACAACAACAACGGCAACCACAACAACACAAACAACAACAACAACAACAACAACAACAACACAAACAACAACAACAACATCAACAACACCAATAACAACAACAACAACAACTACTACAACAACAACAACAACAACATCAGCAACAACAACAGCATCACCAACAACACCTACAATGACAACGACAACACCAACAACACCACCGCCACCAACAACAACATCAGCATTAACAACTACAACTACAACAACACCGACAACAACAGCAACAACAACGACAACGACAACAACAACAACAACTATCAACGCTCAACAACAACAACAACAACAACAACAACAACGACAACGACAACGACAACAACACAAACAACAACAACAACAACAACAACAACAACAACAACAGCAACAACAACAACAACAACACCAACAACAACACAACAACACCAACAACAACACCAACATCAAACACAACAGCCGCAACAGCAACAACAACCACAACAACAACAACAACAACAACAACAACAACAACAACAACAACAGCAACAACACAGGATTGCTAGGAAACGTTCGGAATTCCTAGGAATGCTTTGGAATTCCTGGGAATCCTTAGGAAATCCTGGAAATCCTTGAGAATCCCGGGGAATCCGGAGGAATTTCAAAAAAAAAAAAAAAAGGAATCTTTGAGGAATCCTTAGGAATTCCTAAGAATTCGTAGGAATCCTTGGGAATTCCGAGGGATCCTTCGGAATGCGTAGGAATCCTTAGGAATTCATAGGGATCCTTGAGAAAACCTAAGAATCCTTAGGAAGTCCTAGCAATCCTTAAGAAGTCCCTAGGAATCCTTGGGAATGTCTGGGAATCCTTCGGAATTCCTAGGAACCCTTAGGAATTCTTAGGAATCCTTCGGGATTCCTACGAATCCTTCAGAATTCCTAGGAATCCGTAGTAATTCTGAGGCATCCTTCACAATTCGGGTTGTTGTGAATGTTGCGGGTGTGTGTGCGTGTGTGTGTGTGCTGTGGGACACGGGTCGGGGCGCCCCGCCCTCACTAACAAACAACAACAACACCAACAACACCACCAACAACAACAAAAACAATAAGTTTAATATTGTTCGCCGTTGTATGCTCGAGTGTCCAATAACGCGTCTTTCCCAAACCCTCGATACCCGCACTCTTCGTCTTCGATCGATACCCTTTTGGGGGGGATACCTTTCTTCCCTGCAGGCCGGGCCCCGGCGAGCGGCGGGGCGGCCGCGGACCGTCGGCCTGGCCAGCGGCAGCGCTGATCGGCGGGGCGGCCGCGGACCGTCGACCCGACCCCAAGAGGGACAAGCAGGGGGCCGACCACGATGACGACGACGACGACGACGACGACGACGAGCGAAAGCGAGAGCGAGAGCGAACGACAGCAGGGCCATGAAGGGCACGAAGTAGGCCACGAAGGGCGACAGCGGGCACACGAAGGGAATGCACATGGGGCCACAAAGAGTGCGAACGAGCGGGGGCCACGAAGTGCAGATAATGCGGGGCCACAGAAGGCAACTATGGGGCCACTGCGGGCAGCAACTGGTCCACGTAGGACAGTGGGGGGGCGCAAATGGCGACAGCGGGGCCACGAAGGGCATGCGCATGGGGCGAAGCCGCCTAGCATAGGGAAGTCTATTCCAGACATGCATCGCGCGCAGGGACCTTGAAAAAATGAAACAGAATCCGAATGCAGTCGGCGCCTCTGGACGCGGTCCTGCGCCTGCAGAGAGGGAGGCGCACTGCCAAAATAGAGTCCTAATTCAACCATGAGCGCGAGTCGATCTTCAACAGCTGCTCGGAGCTTCCACTCGCGCTGCCCGCTGCAATGCTCGCGAACTCGAGGGGGGGGCGTCGATTCGGCGGCGCCCCAGCGCGCCGGGCGCGCTGGAGACCACCACGACCCCCAGCGCTGCTTCGCCCACGCTGTCCCTGCATCATCGTTGAGGGTCTGGCAGGGCGAGCGCCTCCTGTTGGCAAGCGTCATGGCCTAAAGGCGGCGCGGCAGGCGGATGAGCTGTTGAGGCGGCCCCGATAATCAAACTTGAGCCCAAAAGCGACGCGGGTTATTGTTGTTCCTGTTTGTTGTTTCTGCATGCACAGCGGCGGCCTGACCGCTTTAAAATACGGCTTTGAATCACGCCCAGAACGTTGCTTCCAATGGAAGAGGACGAGGCGGATGAGAATGAGAAAGAGGGGGTGAGAAGAGGGAACAGGAGAAAGAGGAAACGAAGCATGAGGAGGAGATAGCCTGGGCAAGCGGTCGCGCCGCTTCCGATAGCGATAGCGACGATGGTGATCGCGGTGGCGATGTTTTTTTTTTTTTTTTTTTTTTTTTTTTTCAAGCTTCGCGCTGGCCCTGCAATGACATCAACGCTCTAAACCAGCAGTTCGGAAGACACGTCGCAATCGGTACCTATGCCATATCAACAAGTAGGAACGCTCCAGGACCCTCCTCTGTCCACAGCGCCAGTGGCTTGTAACTTTCGCAACGCAGGGGCCGAGGGGCGCCGTCCTTCAGCCAGCGCGATGCGCTGGGGGATACCTGACAAACAAACTGCAAAGTGTGGGCAATCAACGCCACGGTGCCGCCTTCTTCAGCCCCACCGATGATAAAATGACGCCCACCACCAAAGTTAATCATATCTCAAACTTTGACGTGCGATCCTCCAATAACGACCATCGTCGAAATTATCATAACTTCGCTGTGCCTGACGCTATTCACCAAGCCACTTCCGATTGACAACTGCGCCTCCTTTGCATTGTAGCAGCGAAGAGCAACATCGTATCATAAGTGATTTCTCAAAGGTGCGGGTGTTGCCGATGTTATCAGCGACAGCCAATGATTCGTTGTGGCATCGCTCGGTTGCCAGCGTGTCCAGGGCGAAGCCATCCCTCACAACCTGCCGCGGCAAGTGTCGGCAGAAATGGAATTTGGGGATGTGCATGCCGCAACCCCCGCACGCGCGTTCGAACAGTAGGGCGTGGTCGCGCAAAGCCACAGCCCAATCATCTGCCTGAGCAGGGCCTCTCTTTGCTTCTAAACATAACGAAAAACATGTGGCCAGCGCTGTAAAAAGACGCCATTTCCCTCGCAAGGTCTGCCTTGAACTGCGCGCTTCCATCGGTAAGTACATCCAGGGCGTATCGAAGTAACGGCAGGAGCGATATTATATCACTCGCCTTAGCAGTGTATTTTTGCTCTTGCGCAAATGCTTCTCTCGCTCATCGCTGAAAAGTCTGTTTGCGTCAAGCGGCCCACATGCCGAGCAGGTCTCCCACTGCGCGTTGGCGACTTCCCTGGATCTGTCCAAAATCAGGCCGGCGGCAGCAAGGCGGCACAGCAACTCGCTCAGTTCAATCTACGCGATCCCATTTATGATCATGCAGTGTGCTGGATCGTACGCGCGCATGTCCAGCGACACGTGCTGGCGAAGTTCAGTGTCCAATAGCAAACCATCTGGCACGTAATTAATGCCGTGCATCTTGCATTGCTCATCGAATGCGCCCGTGGGTAAAGTTTCCTTCAAACGCTGCAGTGGACCAGCGCTGAACCACAAATCGTCTGCGCTGCGCGCGTCGAACCGATCCGGGTCAGCGCGAGAAATGGGTGCCAATGTTCCCGTCGCGTCGAACGCTGAGAGCAAGGTCTCCGTTGAATCGTATATGCCGTGGACATTCTTGCACAACGCGCATGGAACAACGCCAGCCACACCCTTTAAACGCAATGCATTGTGAGCGCCATCTTCGTCATCAAGTAGGTTCGACACATTGAAAAGATCAGCGCATGGGGCACCGCCAGGCCTAATGCCATCAATGAGGGCGCCCCTCTGCGACGCGCTGTCTGGGCCAATGAATAGTCGCCGCAGTAATTGGCGAACAACTGCAGACATCTTACCACGTGCCTTATCGACTATCGTATGCCGTTTAAATGCGAATGGAAACCACGCATCCTCAGATGTCAACGCAGCGGGGCCGAACGTGCGGAAGCTTGCATAAAAACGTCAATGTCTTGCGCTTGTTATCTTGCCTCAATGCATTCCCTGGCGCAAATTCGTCGAAATATAAAACAAAATCCCAAGGTGTGAAAGGGGGGCACGGGCTCTGGCTGAAAGTTGTTGATCCGACGCGCGAAATGAAGCCGCCGGCAGGGCCAACGTGCGTGACCTCTTCGAAACGCGCTCACTACCATCGGTGTTTGGTCGCTCCATTGGGGCTGGAACTGATCCAAACAATGCGGTTTGGGCCAAAGCTGGTTGCGCGCGAAGCGGCAATGAGCGGAAGCATTGGTATACCAATGCTTCCGTATATATAAGCATGGCTATGCATATATATATATATAAGCATGCATATCTATAAGCATACAAGCGTAGCAGCGCGGTCAGACCGCTGCACACGTAACGAAAGCAATGACCGAACAAGTAAGATTGCTACGCAAGCACACGAAGCGGCCAGGCCGCCACACGGCGCACAACGACGACGAAGCGGAGGAGGGGGGCGAGGGGAGGGAGGAAGGAAGTGATTCTTTTGCGGTTGGGGGGGGGGGGGGGGGGGGGTTGGGGGGGGGGTGGGGGGGGGGGGGGGGGGGAGAGGAGGGGAGGGGGGGGGGGGGGGGAGGATTGGAGGGTGAAAGAGGGGGTCTGCAACAGGGGGTCTTCAATGGGGGCTGAATGGCCCATGTATGCTCAATGCATCGTTCATGTATGTGAACGGGTACGATTGGCATCCAATGTTGGCGGTCATTGAGGGCCAGTCGTTCGTGCCCGCGCGTTGCCCGCGCGGGCACACGCGCCGTCCATCCATTAACGTTCATGCGTGCGGGGGGTCTTGCGTATTGCGCGTGGGGCAGCGAAGTGGGGTGCATGTGTCTTGATTGTGCGATTGATGATCGTGTATGTTCCCAAACGATGCCTTCTCGACCCCCAAGACAGATTTGGAATAGGGCCCACTTTTCTCCCAAAATGTGAATTCACATTTTCCGTTTTCCCAAAATGTGAATTCACATTTTCCTTTTTCCCAAAATGTGAATTCACATTCTGGCCCCTTTCATAAAGAATCCTACACAAAATTACAAAATGTGAATTCACATTTTCTTTTTTTCCAAAATGTGAATTCACATTTTCCTTTCTCCCAAAATGTGAATTCACATTTTGCTTTTCCCCACAATGTGAATTCGCATTTTGCCCTGGCCTTCAAGATCCCCAACACTGAGGCGTTTTGTTCCGCATGTCAGATTGGATGGGCAGATTTCGACACTCACCTGACCGCTCTCGTGTGTTCCAGCCTTTTCTTTTTGCGCCCTCAGCGCACGTTGCCTTCGTCGCCTTTCCCGAGCCCCCCGCCCCCTTGCCTCCTTTCCTTTCAAGTCTCGCGCATGGGTGCAGGCGGGGGGCTTCCATTAGTTCCCCCGCCGAACACAGCAATCGAGGATGCATCGCCCATTCATGGCCCATAAAGACATCATTGCCGGGACCCTGCGGCCGACCCCCACTTTCACCCTCCAAGAGGAGAGGTGCGCTGTTGCTATGGAACTGCACCGGCTTCCATCCGCGATGCCGAATTTTGGGCTACGGGGGCAACGCGCTCCTTGTATATCCGATGCGAAGAGGAGCAATGAGCTCCTTTTCCTACGTGACAGCGGTTGCATCCGCTGCGTGCACTGGCACGCTCGCTCAGACGTCGAATGTGGAGACTCACTCCGAAGTGCGCAGGCCAGCGCCCCCGAGCCTCCGCTGCCCAGCCCCTCGCTGGATCACTTTGCCCACGTGCGGGTCTCGAAAGCAGCGGTCGTGGTCTTCATCCACGTCGTCATGTAGCTGACGGCCGTCTGAACCTCGTCCTCCTTGATCTGTGGGATCCTATTCTCGTCCTCCAGGCAGCTATTGCAGAACGTCACAATTTCGTTCAGGAGCTCCTGCTTCTCGTTGGACATGTCGGTGCACATCTTCGGCGCCTGGCGAGGGCGGGGGTGCTCCTCCTCCCCCATCCTCTTCATCCTTCTCACCCCGCCCCCCCCACCTCCTCCCCCCCCCCCCCCGTCCTCCTCGCTGACGCCTTCTTCAAGCGATCATCTGCCAGCAGCGTTGCCGTCTTCCTCACCAGCGGCTTCGCCGCCGCCAGCGCCTTGTGAACGACCTGCAGGCCCTCGGTGCGCTTCTTCTGCCCCCTCCTCTTCTGGGCTGCCTGCTCCTTGGCCAGCCCTCTGTCAAGCAGCCTCTGCTGCACCTCAGCTGTGCGGGCCGCCTTTTTCTCAGCTGCGACCTTGGCCCTGCGCTTGGCTAGCAGCCCCTTTGGCGAGAGGCCCGCGTCCGACCCCGATAACTCATCAGCCCCCTTCTTCGACTTCTTGCCCTTCTTGGACGATTTGCTTTTCTTGGACCGCTTGCCCTTCATGGACTTGTTGCCCTTCTTCTTTTCTTCTTGCCGGAGCTCGAATCGCTGGAGCTGCTGCTGCTGTTGCTGGCGCTGCTCTTGCGCTTCTTTGAGCTGCGCTTCTTCTCTGGCTTCTGCGCGGGCGGCCCGTTGTCTGCAGCTTCTGCGCCCTCCTCAGGTTTTGAGGCCCCCTCGAGGAAGGCTGCCGCTGTGCGCTTGCGACTGCGGCCCAGTGTCTTTGCCACCTCCTGCAAGATGACCTCCTTGATCCTGGCCTCAGAGATCGAATGGATCGCAACTCGGTGCGTCTTCCCGAGAACGGGGTGCTCCTCGATGTCTTCCGCTGGCGTCTTCTGTTCGATGTCATCCGTATTGTAACCCAGCTTCTCGTACACGGACAGGGGCAAGTATTGCCCACTCTGGGTTCCCGCGATACGCTTCATGCGCACCTGCATGAGCATGTGCTTCATTGCGTCGCGGCAGGCGGCAGCAGTGGGGCCGCATTCCTTGTAAAACTCATCCTGCTCCTCTGTGCTGAGCTCGTCGAACTCCGCAATCGGGCGCCCGCCGAAGATCCTCCGCAGCGTCTGGTCGCGCACCCTGCACTTGGCACACGTGATCTGCGCGTGCCGTTGTGGGTGATCCTACAGCTCTTTTCAAGCGGATCGCACTCCTTCTTGCGCAAAATGCATATCGGCGGCTCTTGCGATGCGATCAGCTCCGCAGTCTCACCTTGCGTCAGCGCACCTTCAAGGTCTGCAGGTGGCCCCTCCTCAGCTGGCCCCGCCTCAGGTGGCCTCTCCTTCTCAGCTGGCCGCATCTCAGGTGGCTGCCCCTCAGCTGGCTGCTCCATGCCTGACTGCTCAGCTGGCACCTCTTCTTCAACTTGGGTGTCTTCGGCCACGGCTGGGCCAACTAGGCTGGGCTGGGCCGGGGCTGGGGTGTCGGGGCGACCGTCGGGCTCGCCCGCTGCCTGGCCGACGGAGTGGGTCCCGTGGGCCCCCTCTGCTGGCTGCTGGCTCTCTGCGCTGGCGCCTCCTCCTGGCTGCAGGCTGCCTGCCGCCCACGTCGGCCCCTGGTGGTTCTTGTGGTTCTGCGCGTTCTGCTTCTGACTCTGCTGGTTGGAAAGCGCACGGGGCACGTTCTGCGCTGCAGCTGGTTGCATGCTGGGCGGGGCGTCGTCCGCGGAGGGCGAGGTCGTCATCGCCGCGTTGGCGATGGCAACTGCTGCGTCTCCTGGACCAGTAAAGTCGCCTCGGGGGGGGCGCGGGGGCGGGGCTGAAGGTGGCGGCGGTGGGTGGGGGCGGGGGGGGGGGCGGGGGGGCGGTGCAAAGCGGCCATGCCGCTGCGCGTGAGTGGAGCGACGTCATGGCCCGAGGATAGGGCATGAGGGAGGCTGGCCACCGTCAGCTTCCAAAGCCTCCACCGAGGCCGCTGCAGGCCGCTTTCCGACGAAGCGCCCCTTGCCCATGGCGCGCACGCGGGCGGGCCCCCGACGAAGCGGGAGCGCGGAAAGCCGCGCGGAGAGTCAAGTGGCTGCGCGTGGAAAGTCGCGCGCCACGCGCAAGCAATCGCAATGGAAGCGGTCGGCCGCTGAGAGGAGTGGCCCGCGCGCAAGCCGGTTGGCCCGCCCCCCCCCCCCCCCCCCCCCCCCCCCACCCACCCACCCACCCACACGCACGCGCGATAACCCATCAGATCTCCCCAGCAGGAGGGGGGGGGGGCAGGAGGAGGAGTAGGAGGAGGGGGGGAGGAAGGGGGAGGGGGAGGAGGGGAGGAGGAGGAGGAGGAGCAGGAGGAGGAAGAGGAGGAGGGGCGGGATGGGGGGGGGGGGAGCAGGAGGAGCAAGAGGATGAGGAGGAGGAAAACACCAGAAAGAAATGCCAGAGAGGAAATAAACTTTGGAAAGACGGGGGGTAACAAAAAAATGAGAGGGGGGAACAAAACGCAGGAGAGAAAAAAATGGAGGGGGGAGAAAAAATGGGAGGGGCAAAAAAAATGGAGAAACAAAAATGGGAGGGAAGAGACAAAAATGGGACGAAACAACAATGAAAAACGCCGACGAAAAAAAAAAAAAAAAAAAAAAAAAAAAAAAAAAA
>CAUYUJ010006847.1:462271-464771 GCA_963575745.1 Prorocentrum cordatum
GCCACCTGCCTCGAGGGAACCCACTGCGCTCCGCTGCTCTTCGGGGCGTCCACGACTGCAGCCCGACCTGCGCGATGGCGCATCTTCGTGGCCTTCTTGAGGACGGTCCATTGGATGGGGTCGAGATCGAAGCGGTTCGGCGGCTGCAAACTGCATGCCCGCATGTACAGGGCGGGATGCTTGGTCTGAAGAATCATCGGCGCCGTCGGCAATTTCATGATGACAGGAACTGGGAACGGCTGCTGAGCTGCCCTCTGTGCGAACAGCGTGCCGACGGCCAACACCGACTCTGTCCTTGTGCCCGTTTCGACATGAAGAGCGCCGTCAAGCCCTCTCCCTGCTTGCATGAGCAGGCAGGCCATCACGTGCCGCGTCGGCTCCGAAGCTTTGCGCAGCCCAGGTCAATCAGAAAGTCGAACAGTATGTTCGGATTTCCTGACGGAAGTGAATCCCACACTGGCTGCGGCAAGAACTTGATGGGCGTCTCCCACTCCTGGTAGTTCGCGATGGCCATGCAATGATCGCCACCGGCAGCAACCAGCTGCGAAATGGCGGTGTTGATGCTCGCCTTATCGCATTCGAGAAAGCTCCGCGATCGCACCCAGACTCGGCTGAAGCTCCTCTGGGGGCAACCTCGCCTTCTTGAGCTCCCGAATGAACTGCCCCGACTGCGAGCGCGACGCCGCGGCGAGCTGCAGCTGGTCGACGGTCAGAGCCAGGATTGAACCGACTGCGGCGATGCGCCGCAGGGCACCTGCGGAGTCCATCCCGCGCGCGCCGCCGCCGCCGCGGGACTGGCCGGCGCTCGAACCGTCGTCGCGGCTGCGGCGCGTTGGCGCGGCGCGTCGAAAGAGATTGTAAAGCGGTCAGACCGCTGATGCGAGGGGCCGCTCCTGCTGCTCCTCCTCCTTCTCCCCCCCATCACCCCTCTCCACGCAAGCAACAGGCGGGCGGGCCACAAGCCGATGCTACGCACAAAGATGTTGCGCACGGGCGAAGCGGTCAAACCGCTTTGCGCATTGCCATCGCCCTTCAGATATTTCGTAAGAAGGATAAATGCATATGCAAAGCGGCCCTGGCGCTGTCGAATGGGGAAGGAGAGCTGGACTAATAATTACTATTGATATGCCAAGCGGTCTGGGGCCGCCTGAAAAATGATATGCCAAGCGGTTGGCCGCTGTAGAAAGTGAGAGGAACAGAGGATATGGTCTGGCCGCTGTAGAAGGGGAGGGGGGAAGGCAAAAAAGTCGCTAATGATACTATGGCATGGCAATTTGCGGTCTGGCCGCAAACGGGGGAGCGGAGAGCCGAATAAAACACACAATGATATGCCAAGCGGTCTGGCCGCTGTAGAAAGTGAGGAGGAACATGAGGATATGAGGAGGTGGACGAACACCTCCTCGTTTCTCTTGGAAGCAACGTTCTGTCGGCGGCGAACGCTTTTGTTTTGAAAAAATAGTAAATAATGAGCAAATGCTGGAAACAAAAAATAATAAACAATCGTGAAAACATAAAATAACATAGCGACAAATACTGAACGATAGTAAAAATAGCAAAACAATAGCGAAACATATTGAGAAATAGTGAAAACATGACAAATGGTTGTTTTTATATGAAAAAATGAAAAGTAGAACAAATATGCAGTTTTAGGCTTCGCAACTTTCGCTGATGATAGGGCCCTGTATCCCCTATAGGAAAAGAAATTCCCCGAGTCGTCGTCACTAATACTAATGGCCACCCTATAGAACCCTAACCTATCTGAAATAGCATCCTAACCTATCCTAACACCTCCTATAGGATTCTAACATAGCATCGCTATAACCATTTATAACTAATTACTTCTTCGCGCTCACCAAAGCAAGCCAGAGCGCGATTCCTGAACAAGTGGCACGCGTGCCCTGGCTCTTGCATCAAGGAGCTGCGAAGGACAGGAGGCCCTCCTTTTCGTCTTTCAGGACGAGTTTACGAAGAACCAGGAAGAAAGTGGAGGAGGAGGAGGACGACGATGACGAGGACAACAACGACGAAGACGACGACGACAGTCGTCGGCGGCGCCACGCCGCGCGGCTCTCCGCCGGCGGTCGCCCCCGCGGCGCCGCCGCAGGGGGGGGGGAGCAATCCCGGGAGGCTCGGGGGAGGGGGGGCCGCGGCCCAGGGGAGCCAGAGGGGGCTCAGGTGGACGAACCACAACGACGAAAATAAATGGGTTCGAACTCCAGAACACAGCTTTGCAAGAGAATAAACGGTTCCGTGGCCCAGGGGGGCTGCCTTAGGAAGCCTTGACGGAGGGGGGGTTCCCAAAGGCTCCCACGGGGGGGGGCCAGAGGAGCTGGGTCTCAAGGGGAGGGACCCAGGGGGACGAACGAACCACGACGAAAATAAAGATGCCCGAGCTCTAGAGCACAGCTGTGCAAGAGAATAAAGGCTTCGGCGGCCCAGGGGGGCTGCCCTGGGAGGCTCGGGGGGGGGCTCGGGCAAGGTTGATCCTGGACGTCCTCTG
>CAUYUJ010006847.1:474771-526111 GCA_963575745.1 Prorocentrum cordatum
AGGTTTTGGAAGGATTTCGTCTTGCGCGCGCGAATGTCCACTTTACCTTATTTTTGCAAGGGATTCTTGAAGTTTGGTTATGTTAGAACAAGAAATGTCCACTTTAGCTTATTTTTTGCAAGGGAAAACCGATCGTAACAACACAACCGGATCTGGATGACATCGTTTTACCTGAGACTTCCTCACGAAAATGATGAAAACGTGGCTGCGGCCTAGGCGCGGCGGGGGGGCCATGCACCAGGGGCCCCAACAATAATTATTCTTTAGAAGTAATAATGTTCAACAACAACAACAACAACAGCAACGACAACAACAACAACAACGACAACAGCAGCAACAACAACAACACCACCACCACCAACAACAACAACAACAACGACAACAACAACAACAACAACAACTACAACAACAGCAACAACAACAACAACTACAATAACAACAGCAACGACAACAACAACAACAACGACAACAGCAGCAACAACAACAACACAACCACCAACAACAACAACAACAACAACGACAACAACAACAACAACAACAACAACAACTACAATAACAACAACAACAACAACAACAGCAACGACAACAACAACAACAACAACGACAACAGCAGCAACAACAACAACAACACCACCACCACCACCAACAACAACAACAACAACAACAACTACAATAACAACAACAACAACAACACCAACAACAACAATAACAACGCTCCCGCTCGATACTTCCTCCGCTTGTGCTCGGGACCGGGGGGCTCCTGCTCGCCGCCGGAAGCCGGATTTCCAACACGACTGGCGGTCCCGGTCGATCCTTCCACGGTTTTTTCACCAGGACCGGCGACCAAGGCTTCCGCCTCGGCGCCGCAAGCGGCCCCCCTGCAAACAGCGATGTTCCCGTTCGATACTTCCTCTTTTTTCCCCAAACTCCCGCAGGCCGTGAAGCTTGCACACTCCATGCCGAACAGCACTACTAGAAAACATGCGCGCACGCCTCGGCGCCGGGCGCTTTTTTTTCTCTCGGGAATTAAGGTCACGCTCGAACGACTCGGGGTTGCGCCGAGACCGGTCCCCAGCAACAACGCTCCCGCCCGATATTTTGTCCTTTTCTGCTCGGGGCCAGGGCTCTTGCTCGCCGCCGAAAAGCCCGCTTTCCAACAAAACCTGCGTTCATGCTCGATCCTTGTTTGCTCTTTACTCTACCTCCCCGCAGCGGACCCAGAAAGGCTCCCAAAAAGAGGCTGGCATCCCCAAATGGGGGCATCCAAGGAGGGCCGTAAAATTATCCCCGCAAGGCCGTCGCCCTCGGCGACCGGTCTCTCTCTCTCTCTCTCTCTCTCTCTCTCTCTCTTTAAGAGGGACGACAGGGGGGGTGACAAGGAGGAGGAGGAGGAGGTCGGAGGAGGAGGGGGATGAGGAGGAGGAGGGGAGGAGGAGGGGGAGGAGGAGGAGGAGGAGGGGGAGGAGGAGGAGGAGGAGGAGGAGGAGGAGGAGGAGGAGGACTGGCTCAGGGGGGGAGCGTCAGGCTCGAATCGGCGGTACATCATCGATAGGTGGGCGATAGGCCCCAGTAGCGAAAGACCACATTTGCCTGGGACACCCCCCTCGATCGGTGAAGAATGCGGAGTTGTGGGGCGAGGCCCCCCTCCCTGAGCCAGCTCCCGCTGACCTCGCCCCTGTCCTCTCTTCGGGGATGGGCACAACCCCCTCCAGTAAGACGTGATTTGGGGAAAACTATACCTCGGGCCCAAACCTGGCAGGCGCAGGCCTGGAAAATGGCGGCCGCGGCGCCCTCTCGAGAACCGAGCACGGACAGTTCACTGATCGACTTGTCATGGTGGGGATTCTGTCACTGTCCACCCTCGAGACCTCTCCCTCTCTCTCGGGATCCGGCTGCTGCTGCCCTCTCCGTCCACGGCAGGCCCGCGTCGCGAGGACGCCGGCGCTGCTTCCCGACACCACGCGGATCAGTCAAGCTTGGGCGGGCCACAACTTTAAGGTCTCCTCGAGGAAGGAAGGAAGCGCCTCCGCATGTCCAGAGAGCCTGGCAAGCAGCCAGCTGGGAAGCCCTCGCCTGGGTCAGGTGCGAATCGCCCAGCGTCGCCTGCGCCATGCATGTCGAAAGATATGCCCAAGCTCGCCCCGCCCGCTTTCCCATGTCGCAGCTCGTGCAGCCTCGTGAGGGGGGCGAACGGTAATTCACTGTCCCTGGGCGCGTGGCTGACGTGGGGCTCCGCGCTGCGGATTGTTGCTGCGTGGTTGCGTTGTTGCGTTATTGCGTTGTTGAGCTCTCATCCCTAAACAATGTTGATCAGCGTGGACCCCAAACAGTGTGTTACTAACATTCAATGGTGCGCGAAATATGTGAAGCAATAGCTGTGGTGCAATCTGCGTCGTGCAACATGGGTTGTGTAACATAAAAGTGTGCAATATTAATGGAGCGATCTACGTGGTGCAATCTATGTGGTGCAGATGATTGTTTTTTTTTTTAACAACAAAACGAACTGACACATCCCGCGCTCTTGCAAACATCCCGCCCACCCACCCGCAACTTGGTTTACAAAATCTGTTAAGACCGTGACGGTGGGTACCGAATGGCACTTGGCAACGACAGCGACGCCGACGACGACAGCGACATCGACGACGACGACGCCGCCGACAACGACTACGACGACACCGACGACGTCTCCAATGACTTCGACGACGCCGACAACGACGACGACGACGACGACGACGACACCGACGACGACGACGACGCCGACGCCGACGACGACGACGACGACGATGACAACGACGACGACAACGACGACGCCGACGACGACGACGACAACGACGACACCGACGACGACGACGCCGACGACGACGACGACGACGACGACGGCGGCGGCGACGACGCCGACGTCGACGACGAGGCCGACGACGACGACGAAGACGACGACGACGTCACCAACGAAGACGACGACGAGGGAGGAGGGAGGACGACGACGGCGACAACGACGACAACGACGACAACGACGAGGGAGGAGGGAGGACGGCGACGACGCGAACGACGAAGAAGGAGGAAGGACGGCGACGCCGACGACAACAACGACGAGGGAGGAGGGAAGACGACGACGACGACAACGACGACGACGGCGACGAAATAGGAGGGACGACGACGAGACGCCGACGACGGACGACGACGACGACGAGGGAGGAGGAGGAAGGACGACCACGGCGACAACGACGACGGAAACGACCACGACGCCAAAGAGGACGACGACGACGAACACGAGAAAGACAGAGGACGACGTAGGCGACGACGACGACGACGACGCGGGAGGAGGGAGGACGGCGACGACGACGACGACGACGACGATGCAAGAGCGCGCGCGCACGCTTTTGTTGAAAATCAGTGTTGCGGAACCGTGTGTTTTGTAGGTTTTTTGGACACACGATTTTGAAGTCCTTCCGAAACCGCTGGGTTTTGACGGATTTCGGCATACGCGCGCGACGACGCGAGCGTCTGCACTTCGTCCCATTTTTTGCAATGGAGCCTCGCGACGGCACACGCGCAAGGGCGTGCGACAGATTTCGACATGCGCGCGCGCGGAGCCCGTTCGGTAGAATGTTGTGAAAATCTTGAAAAACCAATGGTTTTCTTAAGATTTCGCAAGAGCTCGCGCGTAAGCTGTTTTAGCAAATCACTGTTGCGAAACCCTGTGGTTTTGCAAAAAGTTTGGTAACTCGATAGCGAAATCCTTCCGGCAACCAGGGTTTTTGAAGGATTTCGGTATGCGCGCGCGACGACACGCGTGTGTGCACTTCGTCTCGTTTGTTGCAAGGGATTCGTGAAAAACTGCTATGTTAGAACTAAAGATGTCCCCGCGTATCGCTTTTTACAAGGGAGCCTCAGGGGGGCCGATACCGGTCCCCCTGGGACATTGTAAATCCCACCAGCCCTTTAGGCGTGAGTGGTTTAGGGAGCCCTCTCTGTCCTCAACCCCCCTTCTTCCCCTTCGGGGAGGGGTTTACCCCTCCCCCTACCCCCTCCCCCTGGACCTGGAGAGGGCGCCCCGCGGGTGGTCAGGGGGGTCCTTTTCGACGCCTGGGAGGGCCAAAAAACGACGACCCTCACGAGGATTCTCGCCCCGACGGGGGGATAGAGAAAAAACCCTCTCCTCTTCTGCGACGCCAAAATTATTGATTTTACTACGGTTTTGGCCCCATTTTGGCATTCTGAAGGGGGCAGCGCTCCTCTTCCTTCTTCTCAGAATCATTGATTTTACGAAGGTTTTGGGCTCATTTTGTCTTTCTCAGGGGGTAGCGCTCATTTGCGCTTCTGAGGAGGTCGCAAGAGGCCCCAAGATGGCGCCTTGATGTCCCCAGGAGGCTCCCAAGAGGCCTCCAAGAGGCCCCCAAGAGGCCCCCAAGAGGCCCCCAGAGGCCCCCAACAGGCTCCCAAGAGGCCCCCACGAGGCCCCCAGAGCCCCCAAGAGGCCCCCAAGAGGTCCCCAAGAGGCCCCCAAGAGGCCCCCAAGAGGCCCCAAGAGGCTCCAAGAGGCCCCCAAGAGGCCCCACGAGGAGCCCGAACGACTCACACCAGGGCGAGGGGCCCGAACGACTCACACCACGAAGAGCCCGAACGACTCACACCACAAGGAGGTTCCCGAACGACTTACACCAGGACGAGGCGCCCGAACGACTCACACCACGAGGAGCCCGAACGACTCACACCACGACGCGGGCCTCGAACGACTCACACCACGAGGAGCCCGAACGAGTCACACCATGAGAAGGGGCAGCGCTCATACAAGCCACCACGAGGAGCCCGAACGACTCACACCACGACGAGGGCCCCGAACGACTCACACCACGAGAAACCCGAACGAGTCACACCAGGAGGAGGAGCCCGAACGACTCACACCAGGACGAGGGGCCCGAACAACTCACACCACGAGAAGCCCGAACGACTCACACCAGGACGAAGAGCCCGAACGACTCACACCAGGAAGAAGGGCCCGAACGACTCACACCAGGACGAGAAACCACAAACGACTCAAACCACGAGGCGCGCTTTCTCTCCCTCCTCCTCCGCCTCGTCCTTCTCCCGCTCCCCCCACAAGGAGGATGTACAAGGAGGCGGGAGGAAGGAGTAACAGGGGAGATATGCGGGGGCAGGCGGAAACACGCCTGAAAAACACGACTGTCGGCACGCTTCGCAAGAGTTGCTGTTGAGAGATGGGCTGGTGGGGATACGCGAAGCGTAAAGAATTCACATTTAAGATGGACATGTGGTCAGAATCATTCATATCTACATATCCAAAAAGGGGGGCGGCGAACGCAGGGGGTGGGGGGGGGGTAGAGTCTATTCTGATTTGAGAAAGGAGAATGTATGTGGTGCGCAATCTACGTGGTGCAATCGAGGAGGTGCAATCTGCGTGGTGCAATCTAAGTTGTGCCTTGAGGCGCACCTTCATGGGCCTCTCCTCGAGGGTCCAGTGCCCCATGAAGGGTTCTTCAAGGGACGCTTCTCATGGGAAACCAAAGGACGCCTGGAAAACGGACCCTTGAAGGTGTGCTGGAAGGGTCCCTGGCTTCATTCAGGTCAAGGGCAGAAACATACTGGCGAAGGGTACGACCCACGTCAGTCATCAGGCACACGATGACGAGGCGGCCGTTTTTTTCTGTACGAGAACGGCGCCCATGCTCATGTCTACACTCCGTTCAGGCCCCGCTCCAACACGGTACGGTGCATAGCTTGTTCGGCTCTGGGGGCCGGAAAGCTTGCCCAAGAACAAAAACATCAGCGCGGTAGCTACGGCCCCGTCAGGCGAAGGATGCTACACCAACTGAGCCCCTAATGCGGTCAAGGCCGTGTGCTTCCGACTGGACGCGCCAAAGAGTCACACGCTCCGCACATGCCGCTGGGGAATGCATTACGTCTTCGTGGTCGTCCTCCCCCAGCAGACCTCCAACGGCAAACCCTGCTCGTCCCAAATGCTTCGCGTAGACATTTAGATACAAGTGGCCACTGTCAGTACGTCCATGAACGACTTTCAGCTGAACCGGACCAAACGCAACCCACTGCGGAATCTCGACTGGACTTTGCAATGCGCGGTAATGATACCCTCCCATTTGTTTGGCCTCTGCCCAGAACCCCGTGATGTTCACTTCTTGGAAGTACATATCCGCACAATGTCCACCCAACCGGCGCGCATCGGCCTGCACACGAAGCAATGCGTCTTCAGCGCCCATTCCACGAGGGATGCTTATCAAAACGTGTTTCCCCGCCTTCATCAAGTCGAACCGCTCACCATGAAGGTTTTGAAGGTGGGGGTCGCCAGTGGCAGCCACGCCGGCGCTAGCTCCGCCCGCCATGGGAGCTGCAGGCGGAAACGTCGGATGTGGCGTCGGCCAACCAGGAGGATATGTCGGGCTGGGAGTCGGGCTGGGCGTCGGGAAGGCCGTCGGGTATGCCGTGGGGAAAAGCGTGGGGAAGGGCGTTGGGAAGGACGTCGGGAAGGCCGTCGGGAAGAGCGTCGGGAAGGGCGTCGGGAAGGGCGTCGGGAAGGGCGTCGGGAAGGGCGTCGGGAAGGGCGTCGGGTACGTCGTCGGGTACGGCGTCGGGTACGGCGTCGGGTTCGGTGTCGGGTTCGGTGTCGGGTTCGGCGTCGGGTTCGGCGTCGGGTTCGGCGTCGGGTTCGGCGTCGGGTACGGCGTCGGATTCGGCGTCGGGTTCGGCGTCGGGTTCGGCGTCGGGTAGGGCGTCGGGAAGGGCGTCGGGTCGTCGGGTCGGCGTCGGGTTCGGGCTCGGCGGGCGGGTCGGCTCGGCGTCGGGTTCGGCGTCGGGTAGGGCGTCGGGTAGGGCGTCGGGTAGGGCGTCGGGTAGGGCGTCGGGCGTTGACGCTACGCCCTGGCACACCACACCGTGAAGGGAATTCCCCGTTTCCCAATCGTGCCACCAACCGTCAGAAAGGTACGCAATCTTTGTCTCGCTGTAGCCAGTGAGCCCGTCGTTCAGCGGACTGACGTAGTCCCATGGTGTGCCGTCTCTCCACGACCAGGTGCCGGCTCCGTTGGACTCAGCGCCGATGTACGCGCTGCATCCCTGAGATTGGAGCAAGCTCAAGACCGCGTTGTTGTCGGCATTGTTGTGGATACTGGCGATGGACAGTCCCTGCGACTGGCAGTATGCCACCTGGTTGTTGTAAGTGCGACCGGTGCAATCGACCGTGAAAGGGTTACAAGAGGAGTCGCGGCGTATCAGCCGGTACTCGATAGTGCCCCAGTATGCGTTCCAGCTGGTGTAATGATTGCCTGCGATCATAGTGCCACTCTGAAACAAGCACTCGTACTTGCCAGTCCCGTGCGAGTTCATGATGTAGAACTGAGACGAGGGGAGGAGGGGGCACTGGGACGACACACTAGTGAAACGAAGGCGATCAGTGAAAATTCCAGGCTGCGTCACGGTGCAGTCGCAATAAATGAACATGTTCGTAGAGCGCTGCGCCCCCTGATACCACACCTGGTACTCCCCAGCGTATGCCGCGCACGCCGATCGCTCAGCCTCCGTGCGGAGAGTCTCATGGGTGCTGATGTTCACTCCCGCGCTGATGGAAGTCGCGGTGGGTAGGCTGCAGAGAAGTGGCACCACCCAGCGCAAAGTCAGGCATGCCTTCTTGACTGCCATCCGACGGAACGGCACAAGAGGAGATTGCCTGCGTGTGCGATATACAACGTGTACGTGTATGCGGATTGCACTACAGAAGCCTGAGCCGCAATGCTCCGAGACGCCAAAGTGAACAATTACACATGGAATCGACGAAACCAAACGGGCATTCGACGCTGAAATGCACAGAGCGATAGCTCTGGTACATCTGCACCCGGTCAAGCTGACCGACCAGCCGTGATTACGCAAACTTTGAACCTGTTCCGGCTCCTCTCCCCCTCATAGGTTTACGCGTGGGGCAGTGAATTGGCACATGACTCCAAGGGGCTCCAAGGGGCCACCGGGGTCCACAAGCAGCCAAGGGTCACAGAAGGAGCGCCACGAGGGGCAGCACCCACTACTTCTGCCCGCCGCCATCAGCAACACTACGAACCCATCAATACTGTCATTGCAACTCCGATCTCCGCCGCGCCCCGACGAGGGCTCCTCGAACCTCCGGCGCAATGCTGTGACCCCTGAAGCCCCGACGACGCCGATGGCAAACTGCACCCTGAAGCTCCGACGCCCTCTGCGCAGGGCGTCACTCTGCTAGAACCCCCAGCAGCCCTCGAAAGTGGCGACGGCGTCGCACTTCGCAGCCCCCCCAGGGAATGGCGAGGTCGAATCGCAATATGCGCAAAGCGTCAATCCACTGGACCCCCTAGCAGCCCTCGAAAGTGGCGACGGTGTCGCAGACTGCTGACCCCAGGGACGGCGAGTTCGAATCTGAGTCTGCGTGAGGCGTGACTCCGCTGGAGCCCCCAGCAGCCCTCGAAAGCAGCATCGCACTTCGCAGCCCTCCAGGGATGGAGAGGTCGAATATGCATCTGCGCAAGGCGTCACTCTGCTGACCCCCCAGCAGCCCTCGAATGTGGCGACAGTTTCCGATTTGCGGCCCCCTGGGGATGGCGCCCCCGCCCTTGTGCCGCAAGTGGACCCCCTGCAAACAACGACGTTCCCAGTCGATACGTCATCCGTTTTTTACTGAGGATTCCCAGAAGCCCTGAGGCTTACCCGGTCTATGTTGAACCTCAGTGGAATCCCAGCGAAGGGTTAAGCACAAGGAAGTATCGAACGACAGGATTGCCTTGGTGGGGATGGGGGCTGTCGGCGGTGAGCCCCTGGCCCTGAATAGAACGAATTTTAAAAAAGGAAGTCTCGAACAGGGCTGCTGTTGTTGCTGGGAGCGGCGCCAATGCTGAAGAGAGCAAGGCGCTAGTCCAGCGTGAAACAAAACGGAGTCTCGAGCGGGAACGCTGGTTTTGTCGGGGCGGAGGTTGTCGGCGGCGAGGAACAGCACCGTCTTCAGGAAAAAGGCAAGCGGCCCCCCTGCAAACAGCGATGTTCCCGTTCGATACTTCCTCTTTATTTCCCAAACTCCCGCAGGCCGTGAAGCTTGCACACTCCATGCCGAAAAGCACTACTAGAAAACATGTTCTTATGGGGCACCCTACATACGCACTGGCGCGCACGCCTCGGCGCCGGGCGCTTTTTTTTCTCTCGGGAATTAAGGTCACGCTCGAACGACTCGGGGTTGCGCCGAGACCGGTCCCCAGCAACAACGCTCCCGCCCGATATTTTGTCCTTTTCTGCTCGGGGCCAGGGCTCTTGCTCGCCGCCGAAAAGCCCGCTTTCCAACAAAACCTGCGTTCATGCTCGATCCTTGTTTGCTCTTTACTCTACCTCCCCGCAGCGGACCCAGAAAGGCTCCCAAAAAGAGGCTGGCATCCCCAAATGGGGGCATCCAAGGAGGGCCGTAAAATTATCCCCGCAAGGCCGTCGCCCTCGGCGACCGGTCTCTCTCTCTCTCTCTCTCTCTCTCTCTCTCTCTTTAAGAGGGACGACAGGGGGGGTGACAAGGAGGAGGAGGAGGAGGTCGGAGGAGGAGGGGGATGAGGAGGAGGAGGGGAGGAGGAGGGGGAGGAGGAGGAGGAGGAGGGGGAGGAGGAGGAGGAGGAGGAGGAGGAGGAGGAGGAGGAGGACTGGCTCAGGGGGGGAGCGTCAGGCTCGAATCGGCGGTACATCATCGATAGGTGGGCGATAGGCCCCAGTAGCGAAAGACCACATTTGCCTGGGACACCCCCCTCGATCGGTGAAGAATGCGGAGTTGTGGGGCGAGGCCCCCCTCCCTGAGCCAGCTCCCGCTGACCTCGCCCCTGTCCTCTCTTCGGGGATGGGCACAACCCCCTCCAGTAAGACGTGATTTGGGGAAAACTATACCTCGGGCCCAAACCTGGCAGGCGCAGGCCTGGAAAATGGCGGCCGCGGCGCCCTCTCGAGAACCGAGCACGGACAGTTCACTGATCGACTTGTCATGGTGGGGATTCTGTCACTGTCCACCCTCGAGACCTCTCCCTCTCTCTCGGGATCCGGCTGCTGCTGCCCTCTCCGTCCACGGCAGGCCCGCGTCGCGAGGACGCCGGCGCTGCTTCCCGACACCACGCGGATCAGTCAAGCTTGGGCGGGCCACAACTTTAAGGTCTCCTCGAGGAAGGAAGGAAGCGCCTCCGCATGTCCAGAGAGCCTGGCAAGCAGCCAGCTGGGAAGCCCTCGCCTGGGTCAGGTGCGAATCGCCCAGCGTCGCCTGCGCCATGCATGTCGAAAGATATGCCCAAGCTCGCCCCGCCCGCTTTCCCATGTCGCAGCTCGTGCAGCCTCGTGAGGGGGGCGAACGGTAATTCACTGTCCCTGGGCGCGTGGTCGACGTGGGGCTCCGCGCCTGCGAGGGATGGGGCCGTAGGTTGCCGTGGTTGCGTCATTGACGTTGTTGAGCCTCGATCCCTAACACAATGTTGATCAGCGTGGACCCCAAACAGTGTGTTACTAACATTCAATGGTGCGCGAAATATGTGAAGCAATAGCTGTGGTGCAATCTGCGTCGTGCAACATGGGTTGTGTAATATAAAAGTGTGCAATATTAATGGAGCGATCTACGTGGTGCAATCTATGTGGTGCAGATGATTGTTTTTTTTAACAACAAAACGAACTGACACATCCCGCGCTCTTGCAAACATCCCGCCCACCCACCCGCAACTTGGTTTACAAAATCTGTTAAGACCGTGACGGTGGGTACCGAATGGCACTTGGCAACGACAGCGACGCCGACGACGACAGCGACATCGACGACGACGACGCCGCCGACAACGACTACGACGACACCGACGACGTCTCCGATGACTTCGACGACTCCGACAACCACGACGACGACGACGACAACCGACGACGACGACGACGCCGACGCCGACGACGACGACGACGATGGACGGACGACGGACGACGACCGCCGACGACGTACGACAACGGTACGACACCCTCCTCGACGACGACGGACGGACGCGACACGACGGACGACGACGACGGCGGCGGCCGACGACGCCGACGTCGGACGACGACGAAGACGACGACGAGGCCGGACGACGGACGGACGGACCGACGAAGACGACGACGACGTCACCACCGAAGACGACGACGAGGGAGGAGGGAGGCGACGACGGCGACCAACGAAGACAGACGCCGACAAACGACGACGGGAGGAGTGTCGAGGACGGCGTACGACCGCGAACGACGAAGAGAAGGACGGAAGGACGGCGGACCTCGCCCCGACGACAACAACGGGACGAGTGGAGGAGCGAAGACGACAACGGACGACGCGACGACGGCAACGAAATAGGAGGGACGACGACGAGACGCCGAGGACGGACGACGACGACGACGAAGGAGGAGGAAGGACGACCACGGCGACAACGACGACAGAAACGACCACGACGCCAAAGAGGACGACGACGACGAACACGAGGAAAGACACAGGACGACGTAGGCGACGACGACGACGACGACGCGGGAGGAGGGAGGACGGCGACGACGACGACGACGACGATGCAAGAGCGCGCGCGCACGCTTTTGTTGAAAATCAGTGTTGCGGAACCGTGTGTTTTGTAGGTTTTTTGGACACACGATTTTGAAGTCCTTCCGAAACCGATGGGTTTTGAAGGATTTCGGCATACGCGCGCGACGACGCGAGCGTCTGCACTTCGTCCCATTTTTTGCAATGGAGCCTCGCGACGGCACACGCGCAAGGGCGTGCGACAGATTTCGACATGCGCGCGCGCGGAGCCCGTTCGGTAGAATGTTGTGAAAATCTTGAAAAACCCATGGTTTTCTTAAGATTTCGCAAGAGCTCGCGCGTAAGCTGTTTTAGCAAATCACTATTGCGAAACCCTGTGGTTTTGCGAATTGTTTGGAAACTCGATAGCGAAATCCTTCCGGCAACCAGGGTTTTTGAAGGATGTCGGTATGCGCGCGCGACGACGCGCGTGTGTGCACTTCGTCTCGTTTGTTGCAAGGGATTCGTGAAAAAGTGCTATGTTAGAACTAAAGATGTCCCCGCGTATCGCTTTTTGCAAGGGGGCCTCAGGGGGGCCGATACCGGTCCCCCTGGGACATTGTAAATCCCACCAGCCCTTTGGGCGTGAGTGGTTTAGGGAGCCCTCTCTGTCCTCAACCCCCCTTCTTCCCCTTCGGGGAGGGGTTTACCCCTCCCCCTACCCCCTCCCCCTGGACCTGGAGAGGGCGCCCCGCGGGTGGTCAGGGGGGTCCTTTTCGACGCCTGGGAGGGCCAAAAAACGACGACCCTCACGAGGATTCTCGCCCCGACGGGGGGATAGAGAAAAAACCCTCTCCTCTTCCGTGACGCCAAAAATATTGATTTTACTACGGTTTTGGTCCCATGTTGGCCTTCTGAAGGGGGCAGCGCTCCTCTTCCTTCTTCTCAGAATCATTGATTTTACTAAGGTTTTGGGCTCATTTTGTCTTTCTCAGGGGGTAGCGCTCACTTGCGCTTCTGAGGAGGTCGCAAGAGGCCCCAAGATGGCGCCTTGATGTCCCCAGGAGGCTCCCAAGAGGCCTCCAAGAGGCCCCCAAGAGGCCCCCAAGAGGCCCCCAGAGGCCCCCAACAGGCTCCCAAGAGGCCCCCACGAGGCCCCCAGAGCCCCCAAGAGGCCCCCAAGAGGTCCCCAAGAGGCCCCCAAGAGGCCCCCAAGAGGCCCCAAGAGGCTCCAAGAGGCCCCCAAGAGGGCCCCACGAGGAGCCCGAACGACTCACACCAGGGCGAGGGGCCCGAACGACTCACACCACGAAGAGCCCGAACGACTCACACCACAAGGAGGTTCCCGAACGACTTACACCAGGACGAGGCGCCCGAACGACTCACACCACGAGGAGCCCGAACGACTCACACCACGACGCGGGCCTCGAACGACTCACACCACGAGGAGCCCGAACGAGTCACACCATGAGAAGGGGCAGCGCTCATACAAGCCACCACGAGGAGCCCGAACGACTCACACCACGACGAGGGCCCCGAACGACTCACACCACGAGGAGCCCGAACGAGTCACACCAGGAGGAGGGGCCCGAACGACTCACACCAGGACGAGGGGCCCGAACAACTCACACCACGAGAAGCCCGAACGACTCACACCAGGACGAAGAGCCCGAACGACTCACACCACGAAGAGCCCGAACGACTCACACCAGGAAGAAGGGCCCGAACGACTCACACCAGGACGAGAAACCACAAACGACTCAAACCACGAGGCGCGCTTTCTCTCCCTCCTCCTCCGCCTCGTCCTTCTCCCGCTCCCCCCACAAGGAGGATGTACAAGGAGGCGGGAGGAAGGAGTAACAGGGGAGATATGCGGGGGCAGGCGGAAACACGCCTGAAAAACACGACTGTCGGCACGCTTCGCAAGAGTTGCTGTTGAGAGATGGGCTGGTGGGGATACGCGAAGCGTAAAGAATTCATATTTAAGATGGACATGTGGTCAGAATCATTCATATCTACATATCCAAAAAGGGGGGCGGCGAACGCAGGGGGTGGGGGGGTAGAGTCTATTCTGATTTGAGAAAGGAGAATGTATGTGGTGCGCAATCTACGTGGTGCAATCGAGGAGGTGCAATCTGCGTGGTGCAATCTAAGTTGTGCCTTGAGGCGCACCTTCATGGGCCTCTCCTCGAGGGTCCAGTGCCCCATGAAGGGTTCTTCGAGGGACCCTTCTCATGGGAAACCAAAGGACGCCTGGAAAACGGACCCTTGAAGGTGTGCTGGAAGGGTCCCTGGCTTCATTCAGGTCAAGGGCAGAAACATACTGGCGAAGGGTACGACCCACGTCAGTCATCAGGCACACGATGACGAGGCGGCCGTTTTTTTCTGTACGAGAACGGCGCCCATGCTCATGTCTACACTCCGTTCAGGCCCCGCTCCAACACGGTACGGTGCATAGCTTGTTCGGCTCTGGGGGCCGGAAAGCTTGCCCAAGAACAAAAGCATCAGCGCGGTAGCTACGGCCCCGTCAGGCGAAGGATGCTACACCAACTGAGCCCCTAATGCGGTCAGGGCCGTGTGCTTCCGACTGGACGCGCCAAAGAGTCACACGGTCCGCACATGCCGCTGGGGAATGCATTACGTCTTCGTGGTCGTCCTCCCCCAGCAGACCTCCAACGGCAAACCCTGCTCGTCCCAAATGCTTCGCGTAGACATTTAGATACAAGTGGCCACTGTCAGTACGTCCATGAACGACTTTCAGCTGAACCGGACCAAACGCAACCCACTGTGGAATCTCGACTGGACTTTGCAATGCGCGGTAATGATACCCTCCCATTTGTTTGGCCTCTGCCCAGAACCCCGTGATGTTCACTTCTTGGAAGTACATATCCGCACAATGTCCACCCAACCGGCGCGCATCAGCCTGCACACGAAGCAATGCGTCTTCAGCGCCCATTCCACGAGGGATGCTTATCAAAACGTGTTTCCCCGCCTTCATCAAGTCGAACCGCTCACCATGAAGGTTTTGAAGGTGGGGGTCGCCAGTGGCAGCCACGCCGGCGCTAGCTCCGCCCGCCATGGGAGCTGCAGGCGGAAACGTCGGATGTGGCGTCGGCCAACCAGGAGGATATGTCGGGCTGGGAGTCGGGCTGGGCGTCGGGAAGGCCGTCGGGTATGCCGTGGGGAAAAGCGTGGGGAAGGGCGTTGGGAAGGACGTCGGGAAGGCCGTCGGGAAGAGCGTCGGGAAGGGCGTCGGGAAGGGCGTCGGGAAGGGCGTCGGGAAGGGCGTCGGGAAGGGCGTCGGGTACGTCGTCGGGTACGGCGTCGGGTACGGCGTCGGGTTCGGTGTCGGGTTCGGTGTCGGGTTCGGCGTCGGGTTCGGCGTCGGGTTCGGCGTCGGGTTCGGCGTCGGGTACGGCGTCGGATTCGGCGTCGGGTTCGGCGTCGGGTTCGGCGTCGGGTAGGGCGTCGGGAAGGGCGTCGGGAAGGGCGTCGGGAAGGGCGTCGGGAAGGGCGTCGGGTAGGGCGTCGGGTAGGGCGTCGGGCTCGGTGTCGGGTTCGGCGTCGGGCTCGGCGTCGGGTTCGGCGTCGGGTAGGGCGTCGGGTAGGGCGTCGGGTAGGGCGTCGGGCTGGGCGTTGACGCTACGCCCTGGCACACCACACCGTGAAGGGAATTCCCCGTTTCCCAATCGTGCCACCAACCGTCAGAAAGGTACGCAATCTTTGTCTCGCTGTAGCCAGTGAGCCCGTCGTTCAGCGGACTGACGTAGTCCCATGGTGTGCCGTCTCTCCACGACCAGGTGCCGGCTCCGTTGGACTCAGCGCCGATGTACGCGCTGCATCCCTGAGATTGGAGCAAGCTCAAGACCGCGTTGTTGTCGGCATTGTTGTGGATACTGGCGATGGACAGTCCCTGCGACTGGCAGTATGCCACCTGGTTGTTGTAAGTGCGACCGGTGCAATCGACCGTGAAAGGGTTACAAGAGGAGTCGCGGCGTATCAGCCGGTACTCGATAGTGCCCCAGTATGCGTTCCAGCTGGTGTAATGATTGCCTGCGATCATAGTGCCACTCTGAAACAAACACTCGTACTTGCCAGTCCCGTGCGAGTTCATGATGTAGAACTGAGACGAGGGGAGGAGGGGGCACTGGGACGACACACTAGTGAAACGAAGGCGATCAGTGAAAATTCCAGGCTGCGTCACGGTGCAGTCGCAATAAATGAACATGTTCGTAGAGCGCTGCGCCCCCTGATACCACACCTGGTACTCCCCAGCGTATGCCGCGCACGCCGATCGCTCAGCCTCCGTGCGGAGAGTCTCATGGGTGCTGATGTTCACTCCCGCGCTGATGGAAGTCGCGGTGGGTAGGCTGCAGAGAAGTGGCACCACCCAGCGCAAAGTCAGGCATGCCTTCTTGACTGCCATCCGACGGAACGGCACAAGAGGAGATTGCCTGCGTGTGCGATATACAACGTGTACGTGTATGCGGATTGCACTACAGAAGCCTGAGCCGCAATGCTCCGAGACGCCAAAGTGAACAATTACACATGGAATCGACGAAACCAAACGGGCATTCGACGCTGAAATGCACAGAGCGATAGCTCTGGTACATCTGCACCCGGTCAAGCTGACCGACCAGCCGTGATTACGCAAACTTTGAACCTGTTCCGGCTCCTCTCCCCCTCATAGGTTTACGCGTGGGGCAGTGAATTGGCACATGACTCCAAGGGGCTCCAAGGGGCCACCGGGGTCCACAAGCAGCCAATGGTCACAAAAGGAGCGCCACGAGGGGCAGCACCCACTACTTCTGCCCGCCGCCATCAGCAACACTAGGAACCCATCAATACTGTCATTGCAACTCCGATCTCCGCCGCGCCCCGACGAGGGCTCCTCGAACCTCCGGCGCAATGCTGTGACCCCTGAAGCCCCGACGACGCCGATGGCAAACTGCACCCTGAAGCTCCGACGCCCTCTGCGCAGGGCGTCACTCTGCTAGAACCCCCAGCAGCCCTCGAAAGTGGCGACGGCGTCGCACTTCGCAGCCCCCCCAGGGAATGGCGAGGTCGAATCGCAATATGCGCAAAGCGTCAATCCACTGGACCCCCTAGCAGCCCTCGAAAGTGGCGACGGTGTCGCAGACTGCTGAACCCAGGGACGGCGAGTTCGAATCTGAGTCTGCGTGAGGCGTGACTCCGCTGGAGCCCCCAGCAGCCCTCGAAAGCAGCATCGCACTTCGCAGCCCTCCAGGGATGGAGAGGTCGAATATGCATCTGCGCAAGGCGTCACTCTGCTGACCCCCCAGCAGCCCTCGAATGTGGCGACAGTTTCCGATTTGCGGCCCCCTAGGGATGGCGCCCCCGCCCTTGTGCCGCAAGTGGGCCCCCTGCAAACAACGACGTTCCCAGTCGATACGTCATCCGTTTTTTACTGAGGATTCCCAGAAGCCCTGAGGCTTACCCGGTCTATGTTGAACCTCAGTGGAATCCCAGCGAAGGGTTAAGCACAAGGAAGTATCGAACGACAGGATTGCCTTGGTGGGGATGGGGGCTGTCGGCGGTGAGCCCCTGGCCCTGAATAGAACGAATTTTAAAAAGGAAGTCTCGAACAGGGCTGCTGTTGTTGCTGGGAGCGGCGCCAATGCTGAAGAGAGCAAGGCGCTAGTCCAGCGTGAAACAAAACGGAGTCTCGAGCGGGAACGCTGGTTTTGTCGGGGCGGAGGCTGTCGGCGGCGAGGAACAGCACCGTCTTCAGGAAAAAGGCAAGCGGCCCCCCTGCAAACAGCGATGTTCCCGTTCGATACTTCCTCTTTATTTCCCAAACTCCCGCAAGCCGTGAAGCTTGCACACTCCATGCCGAAAAGCACTACTAGAAAACATGTTCTTATGGGGCACCCTACATACGCACTGGCGCGCACGCCTCGGCGCCGGGCGTTTTTTTCTCTCGGAAATTAAAATCACGCCCGAACGACTCGGGGTTGCGCCGAGACCGGTCTCCAGCAACAACGCCCCCGCCCTATATTATCTCCTTTTCTGGTCGGGGCCAGGGCTCTTGCTCGCCGCCGAAAAGCCCGCTTTCCAACAAAACCTGCGTTCATGCTCGATCCTTGTTTGCTCTTTACTCTACCTCCCCGCAGCGGACCCAGAAAGGCTTCCAAAAAGAGGCTGGCATCCCCAAGTGGGAGCATCCAAGGAGGGCCGCAAAACTATCCCCGCAAGGCCGTCGCCCTCGGCGACCGGTCTCTCTATTTCTCTCTCCCTCTTTAAGAGGGACGACAGGGGGGGTGACGAGGAGGAGGAGGAGGAGGAAGAGGAGGTCGGAGGAGGAGGGGGATGAGGAGGAGGAGGGGGAGGAGGAGGTCGGAGGAGGAAGAGGGGGGGGAGGAGGAGAAGGAGGAGTGACGCGCGAAAACACATCGAATGATATCCGAAAGGATGGTGGCGATAGGATATTTTCCTGTAGCAAGCAACAACCTGGGGCCAAGAGGGTGCCTACGGATAAACACAACACCGAATATCAATACTGGGATTTCAAGATCAGATGGATAGTATACACTGCATGAACTCCTTTACTCAGTCCGCCCCATTTTAGTGAGCTTGAAACTCCACTAAATCAAACTGAGGAGGGGCACCCTCTGACTGAAATGACATCGGTAACTCTTGGCCTGTCGCCAGCTAAGTGCGCAGTGCATTCGACCGGGTCGGTTCCACCGACGAGGCCTCAAGTGGGAGATGGGAGGGGAACGAAGACAACGACGACACGAACAACGAACCAGCCGACTCGGCCGCCAGCTGCCTGGCGGACGCTGCTCGAGAACGACCCTTGAACGACGGGTCCTGCCGTCTGCTCTCCAGGGCCTTGCTCTTGGAAGTGATCTTCTGGAGACCTGAGCGCAGCAACTGCAACTGCGCGGCATTTGACTTGGCAATGCCGGCTTTTGTCATCACGTCTACGGGCATCATGGGATGTGGTACCCATCGGACAACTCCCCCTACTCGTCCTAGAGAGTCTCTACACACTGCGAGATCAATGGCAGCTCTTCTGTCGTTCTTGCTGCCAGACGTCTCTTTATCTAGCGTGTCGAAGATCCCCTTGGCATCCACCACGCTCATGTTCCCTTCGGGAGTCAGGTCCAAGGTGCAGCTCTTGCGCAGCACTGAAGCGAACGGGCCTATGTGGGACCTCCAGGAGTCGTCCAGAAGATTACCCCGGAAAACGTAGTAAAACAACATTTGGAGCCACCCGGCCTCCGCGAGGGCCGCGCTCAGCGACAGAACCTCTCCAGCCAGCGTCGAAGGAACCTGGCGCATTACTTGGTAGTCCCCAAACGTGGTGGTGACAACACCTGGCGGTGAGTCTCAGGCGATTTGGTGTCACCACCCGGTTTGGGGACTCGTGCGGTTTTCCGAGGATGTCCCGAACGTTGGTGGGGCCAGGATTCACAAAACCTGGCGGTGACCCCGCGTCCCCAAACCCAGCGGTGACTTTTTTGGGGATTCCCGGTCGCCACTTGGCATTTCACCACCCGGTTTGGGGGTTCCCAATTTACCCTGCACGAACGCCACGCCAACGGGGTAACACGGGCCCGGGACCCGAGAGATAGGGCAGCATCGGCAGCATATACCTGCCACGCCTATTGGGGCTTGTCTCCGCTGTTTGCAGCAGCGCCGCCGCAGTCGGATGCCGCGGCGAACAGCATAGACTGAACGTTGAAACGCCAGACTATTATCGGCACATTGGCGGTCTGCCGGAGATGGTCGACCATCTTGTTCAAAATCACGGCGTCCCCGACGGTGGGATGCGTGACCCTGCTCGCGAGCATGGATGCAGTACCTGACGCCTCCGCTCGCGTCTCTTGCCCAACCCAGTTGAGACGGTACACCATGGATCTGAAATCCGAGATCTCGCGACCAATGAATGGCTCATCGTGGTTGGAGCGACGGGCGCGGGGGAGGGGGAGACGGTGAAGCTGCTCCAGGATATACTTCTCCTGGTCCACAAGAATCCTATCCGGAAACCTCCTCAGCCTACGACCTATGTAGTCCACCCCCGAGGCGTCGAGCCTCACCATATTGTCAAAATCAAAGCGTTCCCGACAGCACTTCAGCTCCTCGGCCTGGACCGACGGAACGTGGGCCATGCACCAGTCGCTTCCTTGGCATTCCATTCCTTGGCATCGGATTCGTCAAACACCGCTGCCTCCTCTGGACTCAGACGCTTCTTCGAAACCTCAGAACCCCGGGAAGCAGCCAACGTCAGAGACCCGACCTCAGACCCCTCCCCCGGGACGAGCTCCACGTCGGCGTGCCCATTTCCGAACTCCACCCAAGATCCACTCCAGCCTCTCTCGGCCATACCTTCGTGCAGAGACATGAAGTACTGGCCGAGCTGTGCTTCCGAAAGAGACACAAGGACCAGGTCCGTCATGGCTTCGGGCCTCTCGCCAGGTCCGGCTGGGCCCCGACCGGGAGACCGAGACCTGTTTCCCCCCGGGTCCGAAGGGGGAGGAGCGCCCGAACCGAGCCTATTCCAGTCGGCGATCATGCGACCGATACGCCCTTCCGAACTCCTGCTCGGATCCACCACTGGCCGAGGGAGATTGTCCAAACGGGCCCTGTGACGCCTGGTCTGTTCCTCTCGCATTTGCTGAAAGGCCGCGTCTCTATCGCCCTGAGGGCGTCTTCTCATCTCCCCGAAGTCCAGAAGACGGGCCCTGCGAACGGCTTCCTGCCCCTGCAGTTCCAGATCGCTTTCCGAGGTTCCGGGGCGCGGGCCGATCGCGCTCTGGGCCCCCGACCCGGAGGGAGCTATTGAGGGGGCGGGGGAAGGTCCTGACAATGGCGCCCCGGACCGAGTGGACTCTCCGACCGAAACTTGCCTCTCGAGCGGAGGCGGTTCCTCGTCTCGAGGCGGGCCCGTCTCTCTGGCGCCTGCTGGAGCGCCCCCCGCTCGCTGAGGAACTTCGTCGCGCCCTGCGTCGCCAAGGGGTCCCGGCGGCTCGGGGGGGAGCATAGAAGGAAGAGGAGCCGCGCCAGACTGCACCTCGCGAATCATGGAGGCCACTGTTGGATCCTGCAAAATTTCAATCCCCCGAGCCTCGGGCCCGGTGGCGGGTCTGAGTTGCTCGCTAGCGCATTTCCACAGGCGGGGCCTCGTCGACACCCAGACACTGTTATGATGCTGGAGAACCACAACTCCCGGGCCGGTCCACCTGTCACGTTGCAACGCGAAGGTCTTGCGCTGGGCCCTCGGAGCCCTGCGCCACACGTACACCCAGCCCCCGGGGCTGTACTTGGGGTCTCGGTGTCGTGGGGCCCTCGCGGCATTCGCTCGGGCTTGGCTTCCCTTCTGGAACAACTGTGTCCAAGCGAAGCGTCGGATGCCCATCGCCCTGGCGAAATCCGCAGCAGCGGTATCCTGATCCCACGCCGTCTCGTCGAGATCCTGTTGGCCAACTAAACCGAGAGGGTCATCAGACATCAACTCACGTGGGACGCGTGGGTTGCGTCCAAAGACGAGTTGATTCGGAGAACCCCCCTATGCAGATAGTTATTCTTCGAGGCCGCAACCTCGCGCGCCAGAATCTCGAGCTCCGTCTCCGCGGCGACGACGGTTTGCTCCGACCCTTTGCCCAAAAGGTCCATGACACATCCCCCGTGCCTCTCCGCCCGACCGTTTTCCCAAGGGGCCTCGGCATTCACGACGTGTTGGCACGCGCCCTGCTGCTCCAGTCCCCTGAGAAACTCAGCCTGGAATTCGGCCCCGCCGTCGGAAAGCACCAACTCGGGGGGGCCGACAGATCGGATCCACGAACTGACAAAGGCTTCCCACGCTCCTCGGGTTGTCGGAGTTCCGCATCCGCTACACCTGGCTACCACTTGGTAGTTTGTCCCGTGGCACACCGCGTTCAAGAAAGGAATGGAGCGGCCCTCAAAAGAAACGTAAAACACGTCTATCCCCACGACACGGTTGAACTGGAACGTGTGGGGCATGGCCGCTCTCCGTCCCTGCTCGGCCTTGGGGTTGGCGTCGCAGTCGGGGCACGAGGAAGACGCTTTCACGTATTCGAGAACCTCAGGACGAACATGGGCCCCCCTCAGGGCACGAACGAAGAGGGGGGGCGGGGGTGTCCCAGGTTCACGTGAACCTGGCACAGCAGTTCTTTGACCCGAGCGTCGATGGCGAGGGGAGGCTGAGCTTCGTCCGGCTCGTCTTCCTCGCCTTCCTCATTACCTTCGGGGATCGGGTCGAGATCTCCAGGGCCCCTGTCGACGTCCTGCTCCCCCGAGTCCATTTCGATCTCGCCTTCTTCCGCTAGCGGGGTCGCTTCTTCCGCCGTTTCCACCGGGAACGAGTTGATCTGAGAGATCAATCCCAAAAAAGATTCAGGGTGGGCCGATTTGCGTGCCAAAGACGAAACGATATTGGCCACGGTCTCGGCCACGTGCTTGCAAAATGCCTCGGGGTGCACTTGTGCTTTTCGGGTCCTCGCCTGACCTTCTAGAACGAAGTGCCCGTGGTCCCTGGAGCATTGATACTTCCTGAACATCTCGACCACGATAGGGTCGTTCGTCAACAGCCTAGTTCGTCTCCTGGACAACTTGCCCTCGGGGTCCACCGAGAGACCGAAACAGCGCATGTCGAACGAGACCGCTTGCACCCCCGGTAGCGCTGCCAGCTGGGCCACTCTGGGGCCCTCCCATGACGAGGCCGTGTCTGGATGCTCCAGCGCGAAGGTACGCCCTCCGCGGTACTGGATGAGAGCCAGGTCGACGGCGTGATGGAGGTGCAGGAGGCCCTCCAAGACCAAAGCCTTGCGGTGCTCCGGGTCCATGGATCCCTTGCTGACCCTAAATATGGCGCTGTGCGTCTGGCACGGAGGCTCCAACATGGCCGCTGCTGGCTTCTCTTTTCTCAGTCGTTGCCTGGCCGCGAACCTGTCTCCCCCTTTCCTGAAGTCCCACCCGGTCTCCAAGTCCCAAATCCCAAGACATCCCATCCTCCGCCTCTGGATCTCGGGACCGATCCGAGGGGGGGAGTACACCTCCACGAAAGCTCGGTCGGCCCACTGTCGTCTTCTAGAAGCCTCGAGTCTCTCGGGCTTGGGGTTCTGACTGCGGAAAGCCGCTAGGCTGGCCGGGGAGCGGGTGGTCGCCCCCTGAAGTCGACCTTCGGAGAGTCCCTGAACTGCATGCTCCGAATGGGGAAGCTGTCCGTCTGGTGGGAGTTGCTCCACACTTGGAAGCTGTTCTTCTGGTGGAAGCTGCTCCACTCCTGGAAGCTGTCCGTCTGGAGGAAGCTGTCCCACCCCTGGAAGCTGTTCTTCCCCGCTGGAGGGCCCTGCCGAGAAGCGCGCGGCCCTCTCGCACGCTTTCTTCTCTCCTCTAGTGGCGGTCACCTCGAAATTATCATTAAATTCGCCTGAGAGCAACAGATCGCGCCAGGCTGGCAGGGACATCGCCACCAGGCGCTCGGCCTAGCCACGCGGGGAAGCGCTCCCTTCTCTCGTCCACCCTCCTCCTGGCTTCCTGATCAGGTTCATTCTCTCGTCCTCCCCAATGTCTTGGGGCGCATCTCCCCGGAAAAAGAAAGTCTCGTGTGCTCTCCAGCCAGCGTCGCTCAGGGTCCGCTCGAGGCTCTCCCCGCCGGACACCTCGCTCAGGCCGCGCTTGCAAATGCCATTCTTCAGTGGTGATCGGGACTGCTCGGACCGCTGCCGGCACTGCCACGTCCCGGAGGTGACTCGGGGCCGACCTTCCCCCCGTCGGTCGGGAACGCCGCCTGGGCCGGGACCTGCCGCGGCGTCGTCTGCGACCCGTCCTCGGTCGAGATCTGCCTCTCCATGCTGATCGGCTTCTCCTGGAAGGCGAGCTGGGTCGCCTGGATGTTCTGAATGGCTTTTCCCTGCTCGATGACCAGAGCGAGCAGGCCGCGATTCTGACTGGCCATCTCCCCCCTCATGTTCTTGATCTCGGTAGCCCGCGACGCGCGAGGCGCGTGCCGACGCGGGCGCGTCGGGCCCGCGCCGTCCACTTCCATGGGCGCCTCCAGGACCCGGTACTGCGCATCTCCTCGGAGCGCTTCTGCACCCTCCTCGGCTCTTCCGAGGCCTGCGCCGATCCCTGATCGCTCGTCGTCGTCGTGAGAGCGGCCCTGGCGCACTCCACTGGGTCCCTCCCTGAAGCCCTGCCTCCCGGCGGCTCGGTGGGATCGCTCACGTTCGGCACTGTCGAGCCGCTCTGCGCCGACTTGCCCTTCCCCTTGTAGATGCCCGGCGCCTTCACGAAGTGCGAGATCCTCATGTCGCAGCCCCCGCAGTCCTCCCAGTTTCCGTGTGCATTGCCGAAGCTGAAGAGGTTGGCCCAGGGATGGTTGCACCTCATCGGATGCCCCGTGTAGAACTTGTCCGCTTTCGTGGCTTAGAGTGGCCACTGGTGGTCGTTGCGGAACATGCGCAGCAGCTTCTGCCCCTTGTGCTGGTGGTCGGCCACGACTCTGGAGCTCAGGTACGCCCAGAACGTGCCCCCTATCGACAGTCCGCTCGGATATTCGTTTCCGGTCAGCAAGTGCTTGACGGACTGCCGCTCGCCACTGCCTCTCGCCGAGGAGCCTGTCATCGCCTGTAGGAACGTCTCCTCGGCTCTGTTCCAGTACATCCCCATGGCATCTGCACCTCGGATGAAGGAACCCTGAGGATCCGTTCTGCCTTTTTGTTTGTCTTCCTGACATCAGGAAAGCGGTTTGTCATTTTTCGGGGCGGGAATGCGGATCTGCTAAAAAAGAATGTTGGCATCTGACAAAAACCTACCAGAAGTTGTCGGGAACCGGCTAAAGAATTCGGGAGACCGCGTTCTGCCCACCACAAGAATTCGGGAACCTACCAAAACGAATTCGGGAAAACATACATGTTATATATACATTTATTCATATATGCACATACTTATATTTATATGTATACGTATATGTATATGCATATGTATATATGTATATGTGTATATATATGTTTATGTATACCGATAAACTCTCCTCTGTCTTGCGCCGGTACCCCATCAAACATTCGCGGCCGGCTCTTCTCTTCTCGTCGTCTATGCGCTGCCCGCTCATCACATCCAGTCTCTTGATGATTGTCATTGGTCCTTCGGCCGATTGCAGTACTGCGTCCGCAATGTCCTCGAACTTCCTCTGCAAATCTCTGTCTAGAACTTTCAAAAGCTTGTCTGATCTCTTTTTCGGCTGGACGTCTGTTTGATCAAGCCATCGAATCACTCGACGACGCCACAGCCTGTAGTCGGCCCAGCCCATGAACGCTTCTGGGTCGGTGAAGTCGCCCTTCTCCCACTTCTGATCCTTCCACTCTGACCACGTCGTGGAGCTCCACTTTTCTCGATGAGTCTCGTCCTGGTCGCTTTTGTTCTTCTTCCACTCGTTCCATTCCTCTTGGGTCCACTCTCTGCGTTGGCTCTCCGACCGGCCCTGACCCCGCCACGGGTCGTCTGCCTGAAACGGATCGCGAGCTCGCCGGTCTGCACCCTCCCCCCTCTCGCTCGCGCCGTCCTTGTCGCTCTTGTCCTTGCCCAGGTACTTCAGCAGCAGGGCCTCGGTCTGCGCCAGCTGCTGCTTCATCATTTGTCCGAGCTCCTGCCGTTGCTCGTCCGTGAACGCCTGTGAATCCTCTGTGGCCTCTGACGTTCCCTTCCTGCCCTCTGGGTCGTCTAGCTTGTGTGTTCCCTCGCCGTTGCCATCCGTCGGGTCACTCGGCATTGTGCCGTGGATCGAATAGCACTCCGCCAGGAGTGTCACGCTCCTGCTACCACTGACGCGCGAAAACACATCGAATGATATCGGAAAGGATGGTGGCGATAGGATATGTTCCTCTAACAAGCAACAACCTGGGGCCAAGAGGGTGCCTACGGATAAACACAACACCGAAAATCAATACTGGGAGTTCAAGATCAGATGGATAGTATACACTGCATGAACTCCTTTACTCAGGAGGAGGAGGACTGGCTCAGGGGGGGAGCGTCAGGCTCGAATCGGCGGTACATCATCGATAGGTGGGCGATAGGCCCCAGTAGCGAAAGACCACATTTGCCTGGGACACCCCCCTCGATCGGTGAAGAATGCGGAGTTGTGGGGCGAGGCCCCCTCCCTGAGCCAGCTCCCGCTGACCTCGCCCCTGTCCTCTCTTCGGGGATGGGCACAACCCCCTCCAGTAAGACGTGATTTGGGGAAAACTATACCTCGGGCCCAAACCTGGCAGGCGCAGGCCTGGAAAATGGCGGCCGCGGCGCCCTCTCGAGAACCGAGCACGGACAGTTCACTGATCGACTTGTCATGGTGGGGATTCTGTCACTGTCCACCCTCGAGACCTCTCCCTCTCTCTCGGGATCCGGCTGCTGCTGCCCTCTCCGTCCACGGCAGGCCCGCGTCGCGAGGACGCCGGCGCTGCTTCCCGACACCACGCGGATCAGTCAAGCTTGGGCGGGCCACAACTTTAAGGTCTCCTCGAGGAAGGAAGGAAGCGCCTCCGCATGTCCAGAGAGCCTGGCAAGCAGCCAGCTGGGAAGCCCTCGCCTGGGTCAGGTGCGAATCGCCCAGCGTCGCCTGCGCCATGCATGTCGAAAGATATGCCCAAGCTCGCCCCGCCCGCTTTCCCATGTCGCAGCTCGTGCAGCCTCGTGAGGGGGGCGAACGGTAATTCACTGTCCCTGGGCGCGTGGCTGACGTGGGGCTCCGCGCTGCGGATTGTTGCTGCGTGGTTGCGTTGTTGCGTTATTGCGTTGTTGAGCTCTCATCCCTAAACAATGTTGATCAGCGTGGACCCCAAACAGTGTGTTACTAACATTCAATGGTGCGCGAAATATGTGAAGCAATAGCTGTGGTGCAATCTGCGTCGTGCAACATGGGTTGTGTAATGTGCATATATAAAAGTGTGCAATATTAATGGAGCGACCTACGTGGTGCAATCTATGTGGTGCAGTTGATTTCAACAAACGAAGTGACACATCTCGCGCTCTTGCAAACATCCCACCCACCCACCCGCAACCTGGTTTGCAAAATCTGTTAAGACCGTGACGGTGGGTACCGAATGGCACTTGGCAACGACAGCGACGCCGACGACGACAGCGACATCGACGACGACGACGCCGCCGACAACGACTACGACGACACCGACGACGTCTCCAACGACTTCGACGACGGCGACAACGACGACGACGACACCGACGACGACGACGACTCCGACGCCGACGACGACGACGACGATGACAACGACGACGACGACGACGCCGACGACGACGACAACGACGACAACGACGACACCGACAACGTCAACGACGCCGACGACGACGACGACGGCGGCGGCGACGACGCCGACGTCGACGACGACGACGACGAGGCCGACGCCGACGACGACGACGAAGACGACGACGACGTCGCCAACGAAGACGACGACGAGGGAGGAGGGAGGACGACGACGGCGACAACGACGACAACGACGACAACGACGAGGGAGGAGGGAGGACGGCGACGACGCGAACGACGAAGAAGGAGGAAGGACGGCGACGCCGACGACGACAACGACGAGGGAGGAGGGAAGACGACGACGACAACGACGACGACGACGACGACGGCGACGAAATAGGAGGGACGACGACGAGACGCCGACGACGGACGACGACGACGACGAGGGAGGAGGAGGAAGGACGACCACGGCGACAACGACGACGGAAACGACCACGACGCCAAAGAGGACGACGACGACGACGAACACGAGGAAAGACAGAGGACGACGTAGGCGACGACGACGACGACGACGCGGGAGGAGGGAGGACGGCGACGACGACGACGACGACGACGACGACGACGATGCAAGAGCGCGCGCGCACGCTTTTGATGAAAATCAGTGTTGCGGAACCGTGTGTTTTGTAGGTTTTTTGGACACACGATTTTGAAGTCCTTCCGAAACCGATGGGTTTTGAAGGATTTCGGCATACGCGCGCGACGACGCGCGCGTCTGCACTTCGTCCCATTTTTTGCAATGGAGTCTCGCGACGGCACACGCGCAAGGGCGTGCGACAAATCACTGTTGCGAAACCCTGTGTTTTTGCATGTTGTTTGGAAACTCGATAGCGAAATCCTTCCGGCAACCAGGGTTTTTGAAGGATTTCGGCATGCGCGCGCGACGACGCGCGTGTGTGCACTTCGTCTCGTTTTTTGCAAAGGATTCGTGAAACAGTGCTATGTTAGAACTAAAGATGTCCCCGCGTATCGCTTTTTACAAGGGAGCCTCAGGGGGGCCGATACCGGTCCCCCTGGGACATTGCAAATTCATATTTAAGATGGACATGTGGTCAGAATCATATATGATCTACATATCCAAAAAGGGGGGCGGCGAACGCAGGGGGTGGGGGGGTAGAGTCTATTCTGATTTGAGAAAGGAGAATGTATGTGGTGCGCAATCTACGTGGTGCAATCGAGGAGGTGCAATCTGCGTGGTGCAATCTAAGTTGTGCCTTGAGGCGCACCTTCATGGGCCTCTCCTCGAGGGTCCAGTGCCCCATGAAGGGTTCTTCGAGGGACCCTTCTCATGGGAAACCAAAGGACGCCTGGAAAACGGACCCTTGAAGGTGTGCTGGAAGGGTCCCTGGCTTCATTCAGGTCAAGGGCAGAAACATACTGGCGAAGGGTACGACCCACGTCAGTCATCAGGCACACGATGACGAGGCGGCCGTTTTTTCTGTACGAGAACGGCGCCCATGCTCATGTCTACACTCCGCTCAGGCCCCGCTCCAACACGGTACGGTGCATAGCTTGTTCGGCTCTGGGGGCCCGAAAACTTGCCCAAAAACAAAAAAACATCAGCGCGGTAGCTACGGCCCGGTCAGGCGAAGGTCGCTACACCAACTGAGCCCCCAATGGGGTCAGGGACGTGTGCTTCCGACTGGACGCGCGAAAGAGACACACGCTCCGCACATGCCGCTGGGGAATGCATTACGTCTTCGTGGTCGTCCTCCCCCAGCAGACCTCCAACGGCAAACCTTGCTCGTCCCAAATGCTTCGCGTAGACATTTAGATACAAGTGGCCACTGTCAGTACGTCCATGAACGACTTTCAGCTGAACCGGACCAAACGCAACCCACTGCGGAATATCGACTGGACTTTGCAATGCGCGGTAATGATACCCTCCCATTTGTTTGGCCTCTGCCCCAAACCCCGTGATGTTCACTTCTTGGAAGTACATATCCGCACAATGTCCACCGAACTGGCGCGCATCGGCCTGCACACGAAGCAATGCGTCTTCAGCGCCCATTCCACGAGGGATGCTTATCAAAACGTGTTTCCCCGCCTTCATCAAGTCGAACCGCTCACCATGAAGGTTTTGAAGGTGGGGGTCGCCAGTGGCAGCCACGCCGGCGCTAGCTCCGCCCGCCATGGGAGCTGCAGGCGGAAACGTCGGATGTGGCGTCGGTCAACCAGGAGGATATGTCGGGCTGGGAGTCGGGCTGGGCGTCGGGAAGGCCGTCGGGTATGCCGTGGGGAAAAGCGTGGGGAAAGGCGTTGGGAAGGACGTCGGGAAGGCCGTCGGGAAGGCCGTCGGGAAAGAAGTCGGGAAGGGCGTCGGGAAGGGCGTCGGGACGGGCGTCGGGAAGGGCGTCGGGAAGGGCGTCGGGAAGGGCGTCGGGTACGTCGTCGGGTACGGCGTCGGGTACGGCGTCGGGTTCGGTGTCGGGTTCGGCGTCGGGTTCGGCGTCGGGTTCGGCGTCGGGTTCGGCGTCGGGTTTGGCGTCGGGTACGGCGTCGGATTCGGCGTCGGGTTCGGCGTCGGGTAAGGCGTCGGGTAGGGCGTCGGGCTCGGTGTCGGGTTCGGCGTCGGGCTCGGCGTCGGGTTCGGCGTCGGGTTCGGCGTCGGGTAGGGCGTCGGGTAGGGCGTCGGGTAGGGCGTCGGGTAGGGCGTCGGGTAGGGCGTGGGGTAGGGTGTCGGGTATGGCGTCGGGTAAGGCGTCGGGTAGGGCGTCGGGCTGGGCGTTGACGCTACGCCCTGGCACACCACACCGTGAAGGGAATTCCCCGTTTGCCAATCGTGCCACCAACCGTCAGAAAGGTACGCAATCTTTGTCTCGCTGTAGCCAGTGAGCCCGTCGTTCAGCGGACTGACGTAGTCCCATGGTGTGCCGTCTCTCCACGACCAAGTGCCGGCTCCGTTGGACTCAGCGCCGATGTACGCGCTGCATCCCTGAGATTGGAGCAAGCTCAAGACCGCGTTGTTGTCGGCATTGTTGTGGATACTGGCGATGGACAGTCCCTGCGACTGGCAGTATGCCACCTGGTTGTTGTAAGTGCGACCGGTGCAATCGACCGTGAAAGGGTTACAAGAAGAGTCGCGGCGTATCAGCCGGTACTCGATAGTGCCCCAGTATGCGTTCCAACTGGTGTAATGATTGCCTGCGATCATAGTGCCACTCTGAAACAAGCACTCGTACTTGCCAGGCCCGTGCGAGTTCATGATGTAGAACTGAGACGAGGGGAGGAGGGCACTGGGACGACACACTAGTGAAACGAAGGCGATCAGTGAAAATTCCAGGCTGCGTCACGGTGCAGTCGCAATAAATTAACATGTTCGTAGAGCGCTGCGCACCCTGATACCACACCTGGTACTCCCCAGCGTATGCCGCGCACGCCGATCGCTCAGCCTCCGTGCGGAGAGTCTCATGGGTGCTGATGTTCACTCCCGCGCTGATGGAAGTCGCGGTGGGTAGGCTGCAGAGAAGTGGCACCACCCAGCGCAAGGTCAGGCATGCCTTCTTGACTGCCATCCGACGGAACGGCACAAGAGGAGATTGCCTGCGTGTGCGATATACAACGTGTACGTGTATGCGGATTGCACTACAGAAGCCTGAGCCGCAATGCTCCGAGACGCCAAAGTGAACAATTACACATGGAATCGACGAAACCAAACGGGCATTCGACGCTGAAATGCACAGAGCGATAGCTCTGGTACATCTGCACCCGGTCAAGCTGACCGACCAGCCGTGATTACGCAAACTTTGAACCTGTTGCGGCTCCTCTCCCCCTCATAGGTTTACGCGTGGGGCAGTGAATTGGCACATGACTCCAAGGGGCTCCAAGGGGCCACCGGGGTCCACAAGCAGCCATGGGTCACAAAAGGAGCGCCACGAGGGGCAGCACCCACTACTTCTGCCCGCCGCCATCAGCAACACTACGAACCCATCAATACTGTCATTGCAACTCCGATCTCCGCCGCGCCCCGACGAGGGCTCCTCGAACCTCCGGCGCAATGCTGTGACCCCTGAAGCCCCGACGACGCCGATGGCAAACTGCACCCTGAAGCTCCGACGCCCTCTGCGCAGGGCGTCACTCTGCTAGAACCCCCAGCAGCCCTCGAAAGTGGCGACGGCGTCGCACTTCGCAGCCCCCCCAGGGAATGGCGAGGTCGAATCGCAATATGCGCAAAGCGTCAATCCACTGGACCCCCTAGCAGCCCTCGAAAGTGGCGACGGTGTCGCAGACTGCTGACCCCAGGGACGGCGAGTTCGAATCTGAGTCTGCGTGAGGCGTCACTCCGCTGGAGCCCCCAGCAGCCCTCGAAAGCAGCATCGCACTTCGCAGCCCTCCAGGGATGGAGAGGTCGAATATGCATCTGCGCAAGGCGTCACTCTGCTGACCCCCCAGCAGCCCTCGAATGTGGCGACAGTTTCCGATTTGCGGCCCCCTAGGATGGCGCCCCCGCCCTTGTGCCGCAAGTGGAACCCCCTGCAAACAACGACGTTCCCAGTCGATACGTCATCCGTTTTTACTGAGGATTCCCAGAAGCCCTGAGACTTACCCGGTCCATGTTGAACCTCAGTGGAATCCCAGCGAAGGGTTAAGCACAAGGAAGTATCGAACGACAGGATTGTCTTGGTGGGGATGGGGGCTGTCGGCGGTGAGGCCAGGACCTGGCCCTGACTAGAACGAATCAAAAAAAGGAAGTCTCGAACAGGGCTGCTGTTGTTGCTGGGAGCGGCGCCAATGCTGAAGAGAGCAAGGCGCTAGTCCAGCGTAAAACAAAACGGAGTCTCGAGCGGGAACGCTGGTTTTGTTGGGACGGCGGCGTTCGGCGGCGAGGAGGAATACCGCCTTGAGTAAGAAAGGGGGAAGCATCGAGGGGGAGCCGTGGTTTTGTCGGGGCGGGGGCTGTCGGCGGCGAGGAACAGCACCGTCCCGAGGAAAAAGAAAAGGAAATCTCGAGAGGGAGCGTTGTTCTTGCTGGGAGCGGCGCCAATTCAAAAGAGAGAAGAGAGTAGGGCGCTAATCCAGCGTAAAACGTAAGGAAGTCTCGGGCGGGAGCGCTGGCTTTGTCGGGGCGGCGGTTTGCGGCGGCGAAGAAGAACACCGCCTTGAGTAAGAAAGGGGGAAGCATCGAGCGGGAGCCGTGGTTTCGTCGGGACGCGGGTTGTCGGCGGCGAGGAACAGCACCGTCTTCAGGAAAAAGGGAAGATGCCTCGAGCGGGAGCGTTGTTCTTGCTGGGAGCGGCGCCAATTCAAAAGAGTAGGGCGCCAGTCCAGCGTAAAACGGAAGGAAGTCTCGGGCGGGAGCGCTGGTTTTGTCGGGGCGGCGGTTTTCGGCGGCGAGGAGGAGCACCGCCTCGAGTAAAACAGGGAGGAAGCCTCGAGCGTGAGCGTTGTTTTTGCGGGGGGCGGCGTCGATGAGAGAAAGACTAGCGCGCCAGTCCAAGGTAAAACGGGAGGACGTCTCGAGCGGGAGCGTTGGTTTTGTTAGGACGGCGGCTAACACCAGCCCTGAGTAAAAAAGGAGGACGTCTCGAGCGGGAGCGTTGTTGGTGTTACTGTTCCGGGGCCGGTTTTGGCGGTCCCCCAAACCGCTCGAGCGTGGGCCTCGTTTCTAATGAAAACGTAGTCGGCGCCTCAGCAGGATCGCCAGGGCGCCTTCAAGGGGCCCAAAAATAATAATTGCTCAGTAATTAACACTCAACAGCAACAAAAACACTAACACCAACAACCACAACAACAACACCAACAACAACACCAGCAGCACAAACAACAACAACAACAACAACCACAACCACAACATCAACAACGACAACACCAAACACAACAACCACAACAACAGCAGCAGCAGCAACACCAACACAAACAACAACAACAACAACAACAACAACAACAACAACAACAACAACAACAACAACAACAGCAACACCAACACCAACACCAACACCACCAACAACAACACCACCACCACCAACAACAACCAACAACACCAGCAGCACAAACAACAGCAACAACAACCACAACAACAACAACAACAACAATGACAACACCAACAAACACAACAACAGCAACAACACCACAAACAACAACAACACCAACAACAACAACCAACAACAACAACATCAGCAGCAACAACAACCACAACAACGACGACGACGACAACGACAACAACAACGACAACACCAGCAACAACAACAACACCACCACCAACAACAACATCAACACCAACTACAACAACGACAACACCACCAACAACAATAATAACGCTCCCGCTCGATACTCTCTCCTGCTCGCCGTCGGAAACCGCATTTCCAACACGACTGGCGGTCCCGGTCGATCCTTCCACGGTTTTTTCACCAGGACCGGCGACCTGTTAAGGTCACGCTCGAACGACTCGGGGTTGCGCCGAGACCGGCCCCCAGCAACAACGCTCCCGCCCGATATTTGTCCCTTGTCTGCTCGGGGCCAGGGCTCTTGCTCGCCGCCGAAAAGCTGGCTTTCCAACAAAACCGGCGTTCATGCTCGATCCTTGTTTGCTCTTTACTTTACTTCTCCGCAGCGGACCCAGAAAGGCTCCCAAAAAGAGGCTGGCATCCCCAAGTGGGGGCATCCAAGGAAGGCTGCTAAAGTATCCCCGCAAGGTCGTCGCCCTCGGCGACCGGTTTCTCTCTTTCTCTCTCCCTCTTCAAGAGGGACTACAGGGGGGGTGGCGAGGAGGAGGAGGAGGAGGAGGTCGGAGGAGGAGGGGGATGAGGAGGAGGAGGGGGAGGAGGAGGAGGACTGGCTCAGGGGGGGAGCGTCAGGCTCGAATCGGCGGCGCAGCACCGATAGGTGGGCGATAGGCCCCAGTAGCGACAGACCACACTTGCCTGGGACACCCCCCATCGATCGGCGAAGAATGCGGAGTTGTGGGGCGACCCCCCCCTCCCTGAGCCACCTCCCGCTGACCTCGCCCCTGACCTCTCTTCGGGGATGGACACAACCCCCTCGAATAAGACGTGGTTTGGGGAAAACTATACGTCGGGTCCAAACCTGGAAGGCGCAGGCCTGGAAAATGGCGGCCGCGGCGCCCTCTCGAGAACCGAGCGCGGACAGTTCACTGATCGACTTGTCATGGTGGGGGTTCTGTCCACCCTCGAGACCTCTCCCTCTCTCGGGATCCGGCTGCTGCTGCCCTCTCCGTCCACGGCAGGCCCGCGTCGCGAGGACGCCGTCGCTGCTTCCCGACACCACGCGGACCAGTCAAACTTGGGCGGGCCATAACTTTCAAGGTCTCCTCGGGGAAGGAAGGAAACGCATCCGCATGTCCAGAGAGCCTGGCAAGCAGCAGCCTGGCAAGCTGTGTGTGCGTGTGTGTGTGTGTGCGTGTGTGATTGCGTGTGCGTGTGCGTGTGCCTGCGTGTGTGCCTGTGCGTGCGGCTGTGTGAATAAATGTTATTGGTGTTTTGCTGTGTTCCTGCGCGTTCTGCCGTGCTCCTGTGTGTTCTGCCGTGCTCCTGGGTGCTCCGCCATGGTCCTGCTCTGCCGTGCTCCGATATGTTATGCCGTGTTCCTGTATGCCCTGCCGTGTTACTGTGTGTTATGCCGTGCCCCTGTGTGTAATCTGCCGCGTTCCTGTGTGTTCTGCCGTGCTCCTGTGTGTTATACACGTGTTCTGCTGTGCGCCTCGTGCTCCTGCATGGTTTGCCGTGCTCCTGTGTGTTCTGCCGCATGTTCTGCCATGCTCCTGCGTGCCCTGCCATGTTCCTGCGTTCTGCCGTGCTCCTGTGTGCTTTGCCGTGCTCCTGTGTTCTGCCGAACTCCTGCTTGTTCTGCCGTGCTACTACGTGGGTTTGTGTAATCTGCCGCGCTCCTGCGTGTGTTCTGCCAACCTCCCATGTGTTCTGCCGCGTTCCTATGTGTGATGCGTGTTCTGCCCTTTTCCTAATGATACTGCGTGGTTTGCAATGCTCCTGTGTGTTCTGCAAAACTCCTGCGTGTTCTGCTGCCTGTTCTGCCATGCTCCTGCGTGCTCTGCCATGCTCCTGAAAATTATGCCGTGCTCCTGTGTGATGTGTCGTGCTCCTGTGTTCGGCGTGATCTGCTGTGTTCCTGCCTGTTCTGCCGTGTACTTATGTGTTCTGACAAACTCCCGTGCTTTCTGCGTGTTCTGCCGTGCTCCTGTGTGCTCCTCTGTGGTCTGCCGTGCTCCTGTGCGTTCCTCTGTGTTCTGCCGTGCTCCCGTGTGTTATGCGTGCGTGCGCGCCGTGCTCCTGCGTGTTCCACCGTGTCCCTGCTTGTTCTGCCGTGCTCCCGTGGGTCACGCCGTGGTCCTGCCTGCTGCGCCGTGATTCTATGTGTTAACGTTAAAGTTAAAGACGGGGCCTTCGAGGCGCAGGGGAGGAAAGGTAAAGGGGCCGAGGGGCCTCCAGGGGCACCGAGCGCCACCAGAGACACGCCCTCGCGAGAGGGGCCGCCTAGGGCCGCCTCTCCCCGCGGGGGCCGCACTGGGCCTCCACCGCGGCCGCACCACAAGGCGAGAACAGATCTACATACAGAACGCAACTGCCCGCCTCACGCAGTACTCTTGGGCCGCGTCGTGCAACGCGCACGGACCAAGAGACCATCGAGGAGCCGCACGCGCTCCTCGGCATCTGGACAACCTGCACTGCCGAGGCGGACGCCGAGGGCGCGGGCCTCGGCCCAGTCCAGGAGTGACTCAACTCCCGACTTCGGCCCCTGGGCCGCACACGCCACCGCCGCCACCGAGAAGTCGTCCAGGAACGAAACGAACCCGCACCCCGAGCCCGAGTGGCCATCGCCCGCGGTGCAGCCGACGGAGTCCGCGACCAGGGGTTCCATGCCGACGGCGTGCTCGATGGCCGAGCCTCCCAAGGGCCCCTCCACGATGTCGTCGCTGACGGCGCAGCTACCGCCCAGGTGCGGCACGACGTCGTCGGCATACTCGACGGGTCCACGCGTAGACGGCCTCGAAGAGCCAGCGTCGCTGGCATCAGCCATGCCGTCCACGCTGGCACGACCGCCAGCACTATGCTCTGCACGAGCATCTCCCAAGACGGGAGGCAGCGGCGCACAGCCTGCCCTGTCCGCAGGAGCCAGGGGCCCGCAGCCCAACGCCTTGACCACCGGCTCGGCGGTCGCCACGCAGCTCCGCAAGCTGAGGGGGACGTACGGCTCGGCCCCGCTCCGCAGCGGCGTGCGCCGCGACCGGCACGGCAGGGCGCCTGACCGCCGGCGCGCCCGTGGCCCCGCGGGATGGCAGGGCTCCGCGGCGGCCTCGGCGACGCAGACCTCGACAGCGACGTCGCTCTCCCACACCGCGTCCACGCTGTCCAGCTCGTCCTGCCCCGTCTTGCCACCGTGCTCCGCCGCCAGGCTCCGCTCGAGGGCAGAGAGGCCCGAGCCGTCGTCGCCCTCGCCGTCGCCAATGCTCGGCGCGGGCGAAACCTGCAAAGCCCCTGCAGCCAACTGAGCCTCGAGGTCGATCGCCAGGATCGCACCAGGAGGAAGCAGCTGCGTCGCCTCGGGCACGGGCCGCAGCCGCGCTTGCTCAGGCGGCGGGGCGTGCCGCGCCCAGTTCCCCAGGCGAGGTCCTCCAGCGCCTCCTGGAGGCCGTCCTTGACCCCGAGGACCCGCGCGGCCGCGATCGTCTCCCCGAACTTGGGAGCGTGGGCGCCCACGCGGTCGGCGAGCTGCCAGTGAGCCTCCAGGGAACGGCGGAGGGCGGCCGAACGCCACGCCAGCGCCGCCGCCCGCGACTCCCCGATGGCACGCCGATGCTCCCGCCGCAGCCGCCGCGCAGGCGTGCGGGCGGAGGCTGCCGCCCAGGCTGCCCCGCATCCAGAATGTCCCATGGCCGCTAGCGAGCGCGCGCGCCCGAGGGCCTGCCGCCAGCCATGCTCGCTTGAGCCAAAATGGCTACGGATGATTCTATGTGTTGTTACATGTTCCTGCGTGTTCTGCCGCGATTCTGCGTGATCTGCCGTGTTTCGGTTTGTTCTGCCGTGCTCCTGTGTATGATGTGTGTTCTGCCGTGTTCCTCGTGTTCCTACGTGTTCTGCCGTCCTCCTGTTTGTTCTGCCATGCTCCTGTGTGTTCTGCGGTGCTCCTGTGGCTTCTTTGGGATCTGCCATGCTCCTGCGTGCTCTGCCGTGCTCCTGTGTGTTCGGCCGTGCTCCTGTGTGTTCTGCCATGTTCCTGTGCGGTCCGAATGGTTTGCCGTGCCCCGCGTGTTCTGCCGTGTTCCTGTGTGTGTTGCCGTGCTTCATGTATTCTGTGTTCAGCCGTGCTTCTCGTGCTCCTATGTGTCCTGCCGTGCTCTGGGGTCTGCCAAACTCCTGTGTGTTCTGCCGTGCTTCCGTTCGTACTGCCGTGCCCCTGTGTGTTCTGCCAGGTTCCTGCTTATTCTTTGGATGGTGCCGTGTTTCTGTGTCTTGGTATGCGGTAGTCCTGTCCATGTTCTGAAGATGCCTCAAGCGAAAACTCAATTTAAACATGCATGGTGTTAAATGATACCGAAGAAAAAAAACGATCATAATCTTTTTAGGGCTTTAGGGCTATGGGGCTATAAGGCTATAGGGCTATGGGACTATAGGGCTACAGGGCCATAGGGCTATAGGGCTATTGGGCTATAGGGTTATGGGGCTGTAGGGCTATAGGGCTATAGGGCTATAAGGCTATAAGACTATAGGGCTATTAGGGCTATAGGGCTACAAGGCTATGGTGCTATAGGGCTATATAGAGCTACCGGGTACCTGGGCACCCGGGCACCCCCAGGCACCCGGGCACCCGGGCGTGCGGCGAAAATCGGCGGCAAACCTAACCTAACCATATGGTACCGGAGAAAAAACCCAATCAGGGCTATAGGGTTAGGGGGCTATAGGGCTATAGGGCTATTGAGCTATAGGGCTATAGAGCTATAGGGCTATAGAATTGTAGGGATAGAAGGCTATAGAGTTGTAGGGCACCCCCAGGCACCCCCGGCACGCTTGGGCACCCGCGCACCCCCGGGCACCCCCGGGCCCCTGGGCCCCCCGGCGTGCGGCGAAAATCGGCGGCTAACCAAACCTAACCATATGAATCCGCTAGGACCCCTACAGAGGCAAGCTGATTGGGGAATGAATCCGCTAAGACCCCTACATATGAATCCGCTAGGACCCCTACACAGGCTATGTTTAAACTGAGCTTTTCCCTTGAGACAGTAAACATGCATGGTGTTAGATCAGGTTTTTCAACATCTCAGTATTTCGAGGATGCCTCAGGCGATCTCCCCATTTCCATACGTTTGTTAAATTCATGTGTTTTACTTTCTGGTGGATGTCTAAGGCGAAATGCTCGTTCTGTAAAAGACGGTGTTGCGAACAACTCATGTTTGTAGTACGGATCGAGCGAAATCCGCATGTTGAGGAATCTCGAGGGCGCTCTTGGGGTCATGTTCAGCATGACATGCTGGGGCTCGTTTGGGGCTCGTTCGGGGCCGTTTCGATGCCAGCAAAACCATGCCAATGCGATGTCACACACACACATACATATCATGTTTGAGGATGTCCCGCGCAATATCGTCATGTTTAGAAGCCTGGCTCGGGCCGTCTGGACGCCTTTTCAAGAGGAATCCCAAGACGATGTTAGAGCAGCAGTTCTCAAAACGATGCTGTAGTATTCTTCCATTGTTTGAGGATGTCCCTAGCGAAATCATCATGTTCGGCAGTCATCAGGGCGCTCCTGGAGCCATATTGACATCCTTCTTTTTGAAGCACTTCAAGAACGATGTCGAGACGATGTTGATAACATCTCATTTGTTTGAGAATGTCCCCAACGAAATGCAAACGTTCTGCCGCGCTCTTTTTTTCTGATCCGCCGTGCTGCCGCTCATGTTCTGAGGACGTCCCTAGCGAAAACGCAGTTGTCAACATATGAGGTAGTAATAGACCTCCGCCGACACCTCATTTTGGCTATGATCTCTCAAGCAAAACGCATGTGTTACAAACTTGTTCGAAGATGTCTCGGGCGAAACGCTTGTGTTTGTTAAACGCGATGTCGCACATATCGTATTCGTGTGAGGCTGTCAAATTGCTGTTTGGGGGAATCCGCTAACGAATGGCGCCGTCCAATCCGCCACCCTCTATTAGTACGAGAACTAGATATGTTGCAGATTCAGCCACAACGTCCAACTCGCTTCGTGCACCTCGAAGACACTTCCCATCACAAGGTGCGAGCCCAGGGAGGAGCACTTTATTGAAAAACGCCCTGTGCACGGGGCAGGGGGGATCAACAATAATGATTCTCTAGAAGTGAGAACGCAACAACAATAGCAGCAACAACAAACAGTGGCAACAGCAACAACTACAGCAACAGCAACACCACGAATCCGCCGCCCCCTTTGGGGTTCATCGGCGTGTGAAATGCTTCCCCCTCCCCAAAACCCCTCCCCTGGGAGCCAAATCCGGTCGACTTGGAGGGGGGGGGTCTACCCGGGCCGGCCGGGGGGGGGGGGTACTTTGCTCCAGAGGGTGGCATCGACGGCCTCAAAACGGGCCAACAGGACCCCAAGACATCTCCAAAACGGTCCCAGAAGGCCCCGGGTCGCACAATCAATGTTCCAACTGGCCTCCCGAAAGCCCAAGAGGCCCTCAAGACGCCCCCGAGAAGCTCCCAAGAGGCGCCCCAACAGGGCCTCCAGAAACAAAAAAACGTCCCACTCCCTTGGGAAAACGTTTTTCTTGTTTTTACATCACGTCTCAGGCGTTCACAACGTCCCAGACGGCCCGAGAGGCCGTAAAGATCGCCCCGATGTGGGCCAAGAGGCCCCCAAGAGGTCTCCAAGACGACCCAAGTGGGCTCCAAGACGGCCAAAAAACACCCAAGACGGCGAAGGAGGGCTCCAAGACAGCCCCAGGAGGGGGCCAAGAGGGGGAACCCGAACGGACATTTCGAGTTACATCCCAAAGCGCCTCTGGGATGCCCCGAAGAGCCCCCAACAGGCCCCCAATGACCCCGAACATGGCGCAACAAACCCCCAAGAGGCCCCCGGTAGGCCCCCAAGAGGTTCAAAAACTGCATCCAAGACGCCCCCGAAACGCCTCCCACGAGACCACGTGTGGCCCAACTCTTACCAGAACAATGACAGTGCAGGCGCCGTTATATGTTGTGCAAGCTACGTGGAATGCGCGCACGTGGCGGTGGCACGACTCACAAGACAACGACAGAACGACAATGAACGAGGGCCGAGGCTTGAGGAAGACATGTGGGCGGGAACCAAGGACAGGAAAAGGACGTGTGGGGGGCCGAACCGTCAGCGCGGCAGCAGCAGAGGAAAGGTGGCAAGGGGCAGAGGACCACGACGATAGTGACGGGAGGTTACCAAAGAGTGTTGCTGTTGCCGGTCATACGCTAAAGATACAGCGGTGTGTGCGCCATGTCGCCGCGGCGCTCGAACAAAAACTGCTGATGGTTAGTGAAAAAACAGCGCAAGCGCCGCCACGGCAGCACGTGCCCGACCTCCTCCCCCAGTTCCTCCTCCTCCTCCTCCTCCTCTTCCACCTCGTTTTCCCCTTCCTCTTCCGCCTCTTCCTCCATTTCCTCCGCCTTATCTTCCTCCGCCACCTCTGGACCCCTCCAAATCGCGAGGTCTCATCTGAATTTGAATAAAACGTCACCCCGCTGGGCCCCCCAGCAGCGCTCGAAAGAGGCAACAATTTCGCAGAGTGTAGCCCCACAGGGATTGCGAGGTCTCCTGGTGGTCTGGGTAATACGCAATTCTGCTGACCCCCAGCAGCTCTCGAAGATGGCGACAATTTCGCAGATCGCAGCCCCACAGGGATGGGGAGGTCTCCTGGTGGTCTGGGTAAGACGTCACCCCGCTGGACCCCCCAGCAGCCCTCGAAAGTGGCGGAAATTTCGCAAATCGCAGGCGCACACGGATGGCGAGGTCTCCTGGTGGTCTGGGTAAGTGTCAATCCGCTGGACCACCCAGCAGCCCTCGAAAGTGGCGAAAATTTCGCAGATCGCAGACCCAAAAGGGATTGCGAGGTCTCCTGGTGGTCTGGGTAAGACATCACTCCGCTGGGCCCCCCAGCAGCCTTCGGAACTGGCGACAATTTCGCAGACCGCAGCCCCACAGGGATGGCGAAGTCGCCTGGTGGTCTGGTTAAGACGTCACTCCGCTGACCCCCTAGCAGCCCTCGAAAACGGCGACAGCTTCGCAGATCGCAGCCCCCCAGGGATGGCCAGGTAGGAGGAAAGCTGGCACGCAGGAGCGAGCGAGGCGAGAGGCAGGTGAGAAGAGGAGAGGAGAAACGGGGCGGGAGAAGGGGAAAACGCGCGGGCAGTGTTCTATTTTAAACGAATGCCCGGCGCAGGGGGGGTGGGAAACACTGCCGCCAAGACGCCTTCGAAACGCCTATCATGAGACCCCAACAACCATCCAAATGGCCGCAGGCCCGCAACGCAAGCGCGGTGGCGGGATGTGCCGAAGGCCATTCAATAGTCATTCGTCGGGTGTTTTGACCGATGCCCTCCGTTTGTATACGCGGGTTCTTGCCCCAATCCCCATGCGAGCGCGGCGAATACGGAGAATGCCAGCCCAAGAGCCCACGAAGAGGCCCCCATGAAGCCCCAAAAGAGCTCCAAGAAGCCCTCAAAAGGCGCACAAGAGGCCTCAGGAGCAACACGCAACAACCGCCAATTCCCCTAGGGGTCGGCGGTGTTGCGTAAGCCCAAGAATCATTGTAAGACTGTTGCCACAGGTTGTAGTGTTTCCATTATTATGTCTCCCCCCTAACCCCCCCTTGGAATCGCGCCACTCCGCCGTACCACGGTGGTGGCCACCTTTTCGGGATCTCAAAACCTGTATAAAAGCCTGTGGGAATCCACGACTTGGGCCTCTGGATGGGGCCTCGTGGGACTCCAAGAGGGCCTCAAGATGGCCCAAAATGGCCCCAAGACGGCCCTCTATGGTCCCAAGAAGGCCCGTGAGCCCCCCAAGACGGATCAAAGGGGCTCCAAGTGGACTCGAAAGAGCGCCTCCAAGAGCCAAAATAATTGATTGTCCGTTGGATGTTGGCAGATTTTAGCGTTCTCGCCTTTCAGCTCTCGGAAGACCATGACGGCCCAAGCAGCCTCCAAGAAGACGTCAAGACGGCCAACGAGGCCCCTCAAGGGGCCCCAGCACTGCTCAATAAGACCCCGAGACGGGCAAAAGGGGCCCTCCAGACGGTCCAAGGGACCCCCAAGACGGCTCAAGAGGACTCCAAGAGAGCCCTCAGGCGGCCGCGAAAGGCCTCCAAGATGGCCTCCAAAGGGGCCACACGGCGCAAGAGCGCCGCAAGCCGGCGCAAGACGTCAACAAGAAGCCCCAAGAGGCCCCAAAACGGCCCCAAATACGCTCCAAGAAGCCCCTTACGAGGCTTTCAAGAGGCTCCCGAGAACCCCCCTCTGAGGCCGCCCAGAAGCCCTGGGGATTGCAGGACGGAACGGCACGCACGCGCGGCAGCCAAGCAGGTGACGCCAACCAAAGCCCACACCTTCCACATTTGAGCACTTTTCCACAGCGGCGATTGCGGCCGCGAGAGGCCCCAGACCGGCCCCGAGAGGTACCCAGACCGGCGTCCGAATGGACCACACGCGGCAAGAGCGCCCAAAGACGACCCAAGACGCCCCGAAGAGGCCTCAAGAAGCCTCCAAGACACCTCTAAGAGGCCACACAGAAGCTCCCAAGAGGCCCCGCGACAACTGGACTGCACGTGCTCCGGACGTGCACCCCGCGAAGCGAGAGGAATCATGATAAGACTGTGAAGTCATGTCTGCTCACGTGCTACTCAACCGGTCTATCCGAAACCCTTGGTACCCGCCCTCTTCGTTTTCGATCCTACCCCCTCATGGTCAATCTTCCTTACCTGCCACGCGCAGTCAGCGCAACCCCAAAAACAGATGAAGAAAGGATGAATACAACGGGCAGAGAGAGGGATATAACACCAGAGAAATCAGCAAGAGGCGGGATAGGAGCAGAAAACACGTGGCAGATTCAGACGGGCAGATCGGGCGGGCAGACCGTAGCGGGCGAGTCGGGAAGGTGGGCCCGGACGGCGAGGTAGAGAAGGCGGGTTGTTGAAGCGTGAGTCCAGCATGAACCGCGAAAGAGTCTCGAACGACAGCGCGATTCCCAAGTGAATCCTGCGAAAGACCAGCCAAAGCGAGAGCGTGATTCCTGAGTATCAAAGGCACGGCATCTGAATAAACTGCAAGGAAGTCCCACGGCGACCTCCATTGTAGAACTCTCGCGCGAGAGTCCGACGTTGGACAACATTGGGAGGAAGTATCAGGCGGGAGTCGTGTTTGTTGTTGCTGTTGGTGGTGGTCTTTGTTGAATTCCCAGCGTAAGCCTTAGGAAATAATTATCGTTGATCCCCTCTCTGGAGCACGTTGTGTTTATTCCAACTGAAGTGCCCTTCCCGGGGCTCGCACCCCACACTTCAATCAGGGGAAATCTTGAATCTCAGAACTCTGTTGTTGGCCCTCGGTTTACCACAACCGCGGCTCGCGCCTGATACTTCCTCACAAGGTATTCCCAGATGGCGCTCTCGCGCGGGACTTGCTCACAATTTATGCAGGAATCGCGCTCTCGCGCGGAACTTCCTCAGAAATCATGCTCTCGCTGTGGATTCCCCGACGCAGAAATCGCACATCGCCCAGAACTTGTTCGCGATTCATGCAAGACTCACGCTTCAACAACCCGCCTGCTCGACCCGGCCGCCTGGGCCAACCTTCTTGACCCGCCCGTTAGGGTCTATCCGCCCGATCTGCCCGTCTGGTTCTGCCACGTGATTTCTGCTCGTAACCTCCTGTTCTGCCGCTTCCTTCCATCCGGTCTCTTTTATCCTACCTCAGGGGCTTCGCGAAATACACGTTGCAGGTAAGGAAGATATACCCCCAATGGGGGTACGATCGATGACGAAGAGGGCGAGTATCGCGAGTTTGGCATATACATGTTGAATGGCACGCGAGCAAATAAGAGCGAACAGTCTTAACATGATTGCCGTTGTTGCTGTTGTTCGGGGCCCAGCAACACAGTTTGTGCCCGAAGACTTTCCCTGACACAAAAACAGGGGACGAGCCCCAACGGGGGCACTTCAATTGAAGAAGCACCATGTTCACCGGTGAGGGGGGATCAACAATAATAGTTCTTCAGCAATGTAAAGTTCAACAACAGCAACACCAACAACAATGTAAGACTGTTCGCTCTTATCTGCCTGCGTGCCATTCAACATGTATGATTATCCCAAACCCTCGATACCCGCACTCTGCGTCTTCGATCGTGACCCCCTTGCGGGTATAGCTTCCTTATCTGCCACGTGTAGTTGGAACAGCCCCTAAAACAGGCGAAGGAAGGGAGGAGGAAAGAGACAAGGGGGGGAAGAAGGATGGAGCACGAGAGAGATTTGCAAGACGAGGGTCAGGAGCAGGAAAAGAAGTGGCAGGACCAAACGGGCGGGTTTGGCGGGCGCGTCGCTGAAGCGTCTGTCTAAGGAGCACGACGCTATGGAAAAGAAATACCACGCGAGAACACGATTCCTGCATACACTGTAAAACAAGTCCCGCGAGAGAGCGCGATTTCGAAAACATGTGAAGAGGTATCAGGCGGGATCCGTTGTTGTTGTTGTAAACAGGAAGCCAGGGGCCCAGCTTGAGAACCAATAGAAGAACACAATGTGCTCCGAAGGGGGGGATCAACAACATATACTCTTTTGGGATGAGATCATCATCACCAGCACCAGCACCATCAACATCACCATCACCATTATCATGACAATCACAATCACCATCACCAGCACCACCTTCATCATCATCATCATCATCATCATCATCATCATCATCACCACCACCATCATCATCATCATCATCATCCACATCGTCAGCATCCCCATCCTCGTCATCAGCATGATTATTCTCCTCATCATCATCCAACCTCATCATGATCATTAGTATAACTTATCCTTATCCTCCTGATCCTCCTCATCCTCATCATCCTCGTCATCCTCATCCTCAACGTTTCTTCTTTCCCGCCCGCGAGCCGCCCTGGGCTGGTCCTCATTCGCGGTTCCGAGTCGTTCGCGCGCCTGCTTCTCGCCCCGCAGGATCTCCTGAAGGGGGGGCGTCCTCGTGCTGCTTCAACCTGCAGCGTTCCTCCTCCTCGTCCTCTTCCTCCTCCTCCGCCTAAAGCTCTTCTTCGACTGCTCCTCCTCCTCGTGCTCCCCCACCTCCTCCTCCTCCTACTCCTCCTCCTCCTCCTCCTCCTCCTCCTGCTCCTCCTCCCACTTCACCTCGTCCGCCTCCTCCTCCTCATCTTCCTTCATGATATCCTTCTTTCCTTACCCTCCTCCTCCTCGTCCTCCTCCTCATCCTCCTCCTCACAACCACAAATTCCTTCCTCGACGTTGCCGTCCCCCTCCTTTCCCCTTCTACGCCTTCCCTTGGTCCTCCTGCTGATCTTACTCCGGCTATTCGCCCTGCTCTTGCTGCTGCTGGTCCTCAGTCTCTTCATTACCCAGATTCTGAAATGCGGTTATTGTCATTACTCAGACCACGTCGGCTCCTCCTCCTCCTCATCCTTCTCCTCCTGCTCCTCCTGCTCCTGCTCCTCCTCCTCCTCCTCCTCCTCCTCCTCCCCATCATCATCATCATCATCATCATCATCATCATCATCATCATCATCATCATCATCATCATCATTATCATCATCATCATCATCATCATCATCATCATCATCATCATCATCAGCAGCAGCAGCAGCAGCAGCATCATCATCTTCCTCTTCAGCCTCAATGGTACGAACACTCACTCAAAATCAAACCCACGCTTACGCAGACTCACCCATACTCAGACTCACGCTTCCTCACTCTGAATCAGCCACGCCCCTTCCCCATTCAACTCGTGTTGGAAATCCCCAGACCAGACATCACGGATGACTGAAAACCTTCAAAAAGAGCCCTCATCTCATCAATACCAAACGACCGTGAGAAACAAAGAGCCCTATAGAAGCAATTGTTTCTCTAGACCCAACCCATTCCTCGAACCTCCCTCTTCCGATACGCAACCACCAATAATCCAAAACGAGCGCCTGAATAATACACGCCGGTCCTAATTTTGAGACGCCCCCCTTTTCCGAAGACCCCTCGGCCATCCCGAGTTCCTAAGTCTAGGGCGGCAGTGACAGTTGATCGGGCGAACGCTACGCCAGAAGAAACCCATCACACGCCCATGGGAGCAGCCCAAAAAAGAAAATAACTGACGCTGGAATAGGAAACTCCGACTAGAACCACCCAAACACAATGGAACGAACCTCGAAAGTCCGCGAACAACAACGAGCCCCGACAACGCAATCGCGTCTTTAGACCCAACCCAACCTTCGAACCTCACTCTTCCAACACTCGACGACCACATGAACATGCAGAGCGAACGCCTGAAAAACACGCCTGTCCCAATTTTGACCCCCCCCTCCTTTCCGAAGAATCGAGAGTTTCTCGGCCGCCCCACATGTTCAGTTTTAGGGCAGCGACCGCTGATCGGGCGAGCGCTGCGCCAAACTGCCCCTGGCGAGGCACCTGCCACCCTTCCTGCGTGCGAGGAAACTATCAAAAAGGTCCGCTCGGTGCACCAAGAGTTCGATGGCGCGCGAAGGGCGCGCCGACGTGGACCCGAGCACGCCTGCGGAACCTGCCGCTGGAGCCTTCGGTGGGGCTCCGTATGGAGCCACGAAGCGTGTGAGGGGTGTGCGGACATGGGCCCGAGTATCCATGCGGAGCCTGCAATTGGAGCCCTCGGTGGAGCTCCCTATGGGGCCAAGGTGCGTGTGAGGGGTGTGCCGACATGGACCTGAGTATCCATGCGGGCCCTGCCACTGGAGCCTTCGGTGGAGCTCCCTATGGCGCCCCACGAAACGTGTGAGGTGTTCCCCAAATGGACCCGAGTACGCATGCGGACCCTGCCACTGGAGCCTTCGGTGGGGCACCCTATAGGGCCACGATACGTGTGAACGGTGTGCGCAAATGGACCCGAGTATCCATGCGGACCCTGCCACGGGAGCTTTCGGTGGAGCACCCTATGGAGCCACGAAACGTGTGAGGGGTGTGCCGACATGGACCTGGGTACGCATGCTGACCCTGCCGCTGAAGCTTTCGGTGGAGCTCCCTACCCGAGTATGCATGCGGACTCTTCCACTGGAACATTCGGTGCAGCTCTCTGTGGGGCCACGAAACATGTGAAGGGTGTGCCGACATGGACCCGAAAACGCATGCGGACCCTGCCACGGGAGCCTTCGGTTGACTTCCCTATGGGGCCACGAATCGTGTGAGGAGTGTGCCCAGATGGACCCGAATACGCATGCGGACCCTGCCACTGGAACCCTCGGTGGAACCCCCTTTTGAGGCCACGAAACGTGTGAGGTGTTCGCTAACATGGACCCGAGTAACAATGCTGACCCTGCCAGTGGAGTGGCCAGTGGAGCTTCCCATGAGGCCACGAAACGTGTGAGGTGTTCGCCGACATGGACTTGAGTAACCGAAACCGTGCGATAATAAACCCCGAGAGATAATAAAGTTCGGGGCTTTGGCGGGGATAATAAACAACTTTCCCGGGGAAGGTCAGATAACTGTGATGATGCTGATGATGATGCTGATGATGATAATAAGGTGGTGTGATTTTGGTGGTGAGGACGGCGCAAGGCTGACTCGAGAGATCTCGAGGCTCGCGGCTATACAACTTGCCAACAGGCGCTCGGCACAAGGCTGACTCGAGAGCTCTCGACGCTGGTGGATATACAACTTGACAGGAGGCGCTCGGCGTAAGGCTGACTCGAGAAATCTCGAGGCTCTGCCTGCACTTTGCCAGCGCAAGAGAGGTCCTTGGCCGATCTGGCCAAGAAGCCCTTTTTGCGCTGGACTTCGAACCACTCTCCCACGCAAGCACGGCATCCTTTGGAGCCGTCCTCGCATGGGAGACACTTCGGAACAGCCTAAGAAAATGAGAATCCCATGGCCATGCCGCACGGTCGTAACGTGGGCAAACTGAACTGATGAGAATCCAACAGCCCTGCCACACGCTCGTGAATGCGGAAGCTGGTGTGGTGAGACCACCATGGCCATGCTCAGCGTTTTTGATACTGCTGCGAATCAACATGATATGCTAACAACTTCGATCCCCGCAACTTTTCCGTGGATTGAAAAATTCGGCCTCCGCGCCTTCCCCACAGATAAATCCCTGTGGTCGGGAATTCAAAAATAGAGGGGGTTAAGGGGGGGTACTTTATTATCGCCCGTCGGCGGTTACGCATGCGGACCCTGCCAGTGGAGATGCCGGTGGAGGTCCCTATGGGGCCACGAAGCGTGCGAGGTGTGCGCCCAAGTGGACCCGAGTACGCACGCAGACCCTGCCACTGGAGCCTTCGGTGTTCCCTATGGGGCCACGAAACGTTCGAGGAACGCGGTGGAACTATGATGAGAATGGCGATGCTGGTGTTGGGAGTGATGTTGGTGGTTGCGATGGAAACTGGGAAAAAGAGGATGAGGAGGAAACGAACGGAAACGTGAGGAGGAACATGAGAGGAGGAGTGAGAAGGAAGAGGCGAGGAAGAGGAGAAGGAGAGTGACACTGGGCGCTGCGAACTCAAAACGAAGACCCACGACACAGGAAGACTGGGAAACCATCACATCACGTGATCACACGAGCAATCGAACTAAGCAACGATCGAAAGCCGCTCCTAACACCCGCCGGCCCTAATGTTACCCCCCTTTCTTCCCCAGAGCTCTCGGCCACCCTGAGTTTCCCACTTTAGGGCAGTAACCACTGATCGGGCGAACGCTACTCCAGAAACATCCCATCACGTGATCAAAAGAACCGTCGAACTAGGAAACTGCTGGTCGCTGGATTAGAACATTAGTGCTGAAGCCTCCCAGACGCCACGGAACGAAACCCGACAGCCCGTGAGAACCAGGGAGCCCTGTAAACGCAGTCATCTCCTAAGAACCGTCGGCCACCTTGAATTTCCACTTTTAACGCAATGACCGTTTATCGGGCGAACGCTACGCTACCCGAAAAAACACTCCACCACATGATCACAGGAAGCGTCATGCAAGGAAACTCACGGACGCTGTTATTAGCCGCCACGCGCCACGGAACAAAAACCGAACGCCCGCGAAACACAACGAGCCCTGTAAACGCATCCATTGCTTTGGACCCAAACCAGCTTTGGAACCTCCCTCTTCCAAATGCACGACGACAGCATGACAATGAGAAGCGAGAGCCTGAATAACACGAGCCTGCCCTAATTCTGACAACTCCCACTTTTCCGAAGAATTTTCGGCCACACCAACTATTCAAGTTTAGGGCAATGACCCTTGATCGGGCAAGCGCTACATCCCAAATACAAACCATCACATGATTTCAAATAATGTGCGCAATATGTACAACGAGCATCAGCGGCCGCAGGCGGGCGTCGACAAGCGAACGGCGGCGACGACGGGGGATTGGCCGAAGCGCGCGGAAGCAGGAACGGGACGTCAAGCGTCGGCCAGGGGAACCGACAGGGAAGGATGCAATCGAAACCGATGGTATGGACGGGTACCCTTCCCAAGGGTACCATCGCATCCGTGCCTCGCGAATCCATCCTTGCCCACTCTCGACGACCAGCCCCGCGCGAAGAGCGTCCATATGGGCGCCCACGGGGGCTTGCATCCTTTCAGCGCATGGGCGCCCACATGGGCACCCACGTTTTTTTTTTTTTTTTTTTTTTTTTTTTTTTTTTTTTTTTTTTTTTTTTTTTTTTTTTTTTTTTTTTTTTTTTTTTTTTTTTTTTTTTTTTTATTATTTTTTATTATTATTATTATATATATATATATATTGTTTTCTGTGAGCTCAGAGGGGGAACGCATCGACTCAGTGTCAACCACTCATCGCCGACAGGGGTCTGATAGCCCCGCACCGCCCAGGAACGCTGGGATTTGCCATCGATGGGCCTATCGCCGATCTGTCGGCGATGAAACGCAGATTCAAGGTCGATGGTTCCCTCCTTGATCTGGACCCCAGGAGGCTTAGAAGGAGGAGGAGGAGGGGGAGGAGGAGAAGGAGGAGGAGGAGGAGGAGGAGGACGAATTGGAGGAGAAGGGAGGAGGAGGAGGAGGAGGAGGAGGAGGTGGAGGAGGAGGAGGACGACGAAGAGAGGAGGAGGAGGGAGGAGGAGGAGGAGGAGGAGGAAGCGGAGGTCGGGTCAAGTATTCGGGCCTCCGGCGGCCATTCGGGACGTGCCGTGCCCCCGCCCCCCCGGACTGGCCGCCGAGCACACACGAAAAAAAAACCTGATCATCCCAGCCTCGAATCTCCGTGGATTTCTCCTGGCGTTTCTTCAGCCCACACCGTTCGTCTCCATTTGTTTCTTTGTTCTCCCCCGTCCTTTCACCCATCGTCCATCGTCGTCGTCGGTGTCCTCCTCTTCCCCCGCTTCCTCCTCCTCGTCTTCCTCCTTCTGGTTTTTTTCCTCCTCCTCCTCCTCCTCCTCGTTTTCCTCCTCCTCCTCAGCCCCCCGACGCCCTGACACAACCCAAAAAAACCTCCACGTGGCGGTTTTCGAAAATCCGGAACTCAACAAAAATCGATCCCGCCAGCTTCCGCCAGTTTCTGCCGACGGAAGCGGCTTCGTTGTGCTTCCGCGGGTTCCCGCCGCCCCTCTGCCGCCTTCCGCCGCGGAAAAAGTTCAATTCCGTCCTCGAAGGCGACGCAATTTCTGGAACGCCCCACTAGGTGGGAACCCTTGCCCGAGAAATGAAGGCTGCGCCCTGCCAGAAAACCAAAGACACGAACCAAATGTTCAAAATCAAGGCAACTCACCTGTCGGCCGACCCCGGACGATTGAAGGACCCAGCGTCCCCCTTGGAAGCCATGGGAGGTCGATCCTAGGCGATGGGACTACGGAAATGGAAACTGAAACTGATGAGCCACTCCTTAAATTCGAAAGCGAAAGCCGAATGCACCCGCCCCTGCCTCCAGCGATTTTCATTTTGCAGGACAGTCTGCATCCAACGCCACACGCGAAAACACCCAAAACCAATCCTCCGCCGGCCAAGAAAACTGCCTCGTTGTCCGAGAGCCCAAAATGGGCGGCGGTATCTGCGGGAAGTATCCAATCTCATAACCGACACCTTTTTTTTCTCGAGCCTCGCGAGGGGCTGCTGAGCGCAGCAAATCATTTGAGGGAGTTTCTGTGGAACTACCGTCATCCTCACCCCCGGCGCGGGGAGCACGAGCCCAGAGCGGCCCCCGGCACCGTTTCCGGCCGGATCCGCTGGATCCGGTGACGAATCCCGAGCCGGCGCCCTTGAGACATCCTCGCAAAACCGGCCCCGGGGGAGGTGCCCAGAGGAGCCCAGAGCGGCCCCCGGCACCGTTTCCGGCCGGATCCGCTGGCCGGCCGGATCCGCTGGATCCGGTGACGAATCCCGAACCGGCGCCCTTGAGACATCCTCGCAAAACCGGCCCCGGGGGAGGTGCCCAGA
>CAUYUJ010006848.1:0-50713 GCA_963575745.1 Prorocentrum cordatum
TGAGGACAAGATGTAGCAACTTGTATATAAGAACCACTGGGATATTTACTGGATCGGTCAAACTTGATACCGAAATGACAGAGTCTGATTCGTATAACGCTTAGCTTCAAATCTTCGATAACATCTTTGATCGGACCCTGTTTCCAGAAATACCCGGGTGGCCCCAGGATAACTATCTGCATCCTCAGAGCACGCGCTTTGATCAGGAGATTTTGTATACGTTGATAGTGTGGTCCCGCCCTCTTTCCTGGAGTACGCACGTACCAATCAGAGGGTGTGGCCACCCACAACATATTGTAGTCTCCTGCCAACAAGTTTCCCAAATACTGTGTTCCAGTTGAAGTCATTACCTCATTATGGGTAATCCGGTCGCATATATATCCACGGGTTCGGAGTTCAGCGCAAGCTGTGCGAATATCTTCGATGACGAGGCATTTTGAATGATATTTTTCTTCTCGGGCCTCAGCGCGGCCAACGTATGTCGCAAGGAGGCCGGTATTCGGCTTCTCTTCGCAAGCGAGCGCCGCCGGCGCGCCCGCCTGCCCCCGTCAGAGGGGCATGCTGTCAGCGGGTGGCTCCGCAGGCGTCACTGGTGCGGCTGCGCTCACGATCTCCACGCGGGTTGGCCCCGCAAGATCCGTCGAACCTCCGCCCGTGCAGCTTGGTGGTGGTGGCGGTGTCGCGGGTGGCCCCGCTTGGTTCTCAGGCGACCATTTATTCACCGCCTCCTGGACTGCCCAGAAAATCTTAGACTTCAGGGCATCCTTCATGTGTGGCCAGGTCCCTTCAGGACACTGTTGGCCTTTCCACCAGCTGTCGAGCGTCCTGTCTACGATCGCACGGGTCGTGTCCTCCAGGAGCTGCTTGTCGAGATACAGCTCGACAATGAACGTATCAGTCGTAACGGTCATGGATTGTCCCATCGCGGGTTGCCCCGCTGTTACCCCGGCGGGTGGCCCCGCACCTACACCGGCGGGTGGCCCCGCATTGACGGAGTCCTCGTCGTTCTCCGTCTCGGTGTAGCCGTCATGACTACTGCGGATTGTGAAGGTGTTGGTGACCGTCTGGCTTTTAGCCCCGTCATACAACCCGCAGGGAATGGCTAGGTGTCCTGAGGGGGTCTTCTTTGCCCTCAGGACCTTGGCGCCCTTCCCCAGCTTAAGAGTATACTCTCCGCTGGGGAAGATAACCTTCTGGAAGCCTGGCTTTAGCACGATAATTGTGTCACGTGCTTCCATGGCACTCAGGCCCCAGATGGCTGGGAGGTTTGCACCTGATCCCTCTGCGATGTTGGAAGCATACTCCTCGATGCGGGGGCTTGCCTCATTGGCGTATTGCACCCCGATCTTCAAGTTGCCCATTTTCCGACAGATCGCAGCACCCTCACCTACACCATTGATGTAGAGGGTTTTGCTCAGTGTGCATATGGCCGGTTTGTGACTGTACCTGGCCATAACCTCCTGGAAGGTTCGTGCTGTATTAGCTCCGATGATGTTCACGTTGGAGCCAATGTCTAGCATGAACGATATGCAGGGCATTCCGTCTTCGTCGGGGAAGAATGTCCCTGTCCGCGCCGCCAGAGCCATCGTGCCATGGTCATCACTATGGTACGTAATCTGTGAACCGAGCGTGCCTTTCAGTAGGCGTTGTTCCAGCACCCACTGGCTCATTGTTAACTCGGTGCACCATATTTGCTCATATTGGCGGCGCTCCTCCACGGTGATTGGTTCCTGTTCAAGGACCCAATAATTCGCAGAGAGTGTGGAGGTCCACTCACCTCCTGGCGGAAAAAAAAAAAAAAAAAAAATAAAAAAAAAGAAAAAAAGGAAAATAAAAGGGAAAAGAAAAAAAAAAAAAAAAAAAAAAAAAAAAAATTAAAAAAACAAAAAAAAAAATAAAAAAAAAAAAAAAAAAAAAACAAAATAAATAAAGGATAAACAAAAAAAAAATAAAAAAAAAATAAAAAAAAATAAAATAAAAACACAAAACAAAAAAAACAAAAAACAAAAGAAAAAAAAAAAAAAAAAAAAATAAGAAAAAAAAAAAATAAAAAAAAAAAAAAAAAAAAACAAAACAAAAAAAAAAAAAAAAAAGCGTATCCGTGATGTCACGTGTGTAAGTCAGCCCTTCCGTGTTGATCATGAAGGTATTGTGGAATTGGGCTGCTTCAGCGCTTTCCGCACTGGCCCGGCTCATAGCACTCACCGGGCTCTCTACACGTGGGGTTCTGGATACACCTCCGCTCCTGCCGCTCCGCCTGATATTGGCCTCCATTGCTCTCAGGAATCCTGGATTCGGAGGCCCAGTTGCGGGTGACCCCGCTTTGGCGGCGGGAGCCGCTTCAGCGGGTGGCCCCGCTTTAGCGGCGGGAGTCGCTTCGGCGGGTGGCCCCGCTGCTGGGGGCCCCTGTGCTCGAAGCGTAGGCAGGATTGGCATCTGGATGCCTTGCTCTGGCGCTGGCCATGGGTGTGTCTGTGCAGCTGGGGCACGTGCGGATGGCTCCGCCGAGGCGACTCGAGCCTCTAGTGCCTCCACTGCTTCCCGCAGCCGGCGCAGTTCCCGAGCATCCACCACATACCTTTCCTGCTGGCGCGCCTGTTCCGACTCAGCGTCGCGCTGTCCAGCATACGGAAAGTGTGCTGTGATTATGCCCGGCCCACGACATACAGCGCAAGGTGCCTCGTTTGGCGTACCTGGCCGCTGATTGCGGACGTGCTGCTGTGCAACACGATCCCAGCATATATCGTGGAAGAAGTGTCCACATGCCAGTCTCCACACCGTAGTGCCCATCTCGTAGGGGTCCATACAGATCGGGCACCGTGTGAAATTGTAGTCTGAAATGACTGGCGTAGGCACGTCGGGGCGAGTCCGAGCCTGACGCTCGAAAGTAGTTTCGCCCTCCCGATATGGCGTCGGTGGTGGCAGTCTATCTGTGTGTTCAGCGGGTGGCCCCGCACCTGCGGGTGTCCCCGCTTGGTTCTCACGCTCGATCCTTCTCTGGATCGCGCGCTGTTGGCGCAGCCTAGCGCTGTCCCGAACCTGCTGCCTAGATGCCAGTATCGCTTGCTGCGTGTTGTGCACGTCGCGAATGTAGTCTGGCATGCTGCCCAGAGCGGCTGGCACCGCGAGACCAGCTGGCTGGACTACGGTCTCGGGGTCCGTCGGCGTGGGCATGTAGGCGTAGCGCGGCATAGACTGCGTATCGACTGCTCGTGTAAACTGCAAACGGTACATCTCATTGGCCAGATTCCGAGTGTATTCGTTCGCAGGTGGCCCCGCAATCATAGGAGTGTTATTCACCTGCGCGTAGTACTCCGGGTACATCGGCGCATCCATGGCCGGTGCCTCTGCTGGTCCATGATTGTCCCATCCATATATTGGGTGAGATGCTATTCCTGGAATAAACACCTGTCGATATGGATTCGTGGGATCAGCATTCGGAGCATCATCGGAAGTCCAGCTCCAGAGAGGCCGAAAGTTGCCATGATTCGTAACATCTATGTTGCGGTTCCGCAACAGGCTGGGCACTCTATCAGCTTGTTGCTGTAAGAAGGTAGCCTGTGCTCTCAAGGTGGCCGCCCGACGTTCGTAGTCTGAGCCCTGCTGACCGTCAGCGGGTGGCCCCGCATGCGCGGATGACTCCGCAGGCGTTCGCTCGGCGGGTGACCCCGCAGCCACTCCTCCTTCACTACCCCTCGGAGTGCCGAAGGGAGTGGTCGCCTGGAGTGCCGCTGCGAGCGTCGGATTCCCGCGAATCGCCTGGAGTCGTTGCCACAAGCTGTTTTCGCTCGTTTCGGTCGGCGGAGTCCGATACGGCGAGCCACCATCTGATCCGCTCATGGGGACAAACCTCGCGCCTCCAGCTTGCTGCGGAGGGCGTTGTGGTTGTGTCCCTAGGATGCCGGGTGGCCCCGCAGGAGGGCGCAGGTTCCTCTGCTGTGCATCTTGGATACCTGCGTGCACCGCCCACGGGTCAGCTCGGTATAGCTGATCGGTCAGTCCAGAGACGTCAGCTGATGTCAAATGGCTGTTGAGAGCGTGGACCCAAGACTGCTGGTCCTGCCGCCACGGAGATGCTACCGTCGCCACCGGTGTGACTACTTGCTGCCATGAACCGTCCGAGGTGTCTACTGCGGGTGTCCCCGCACCTGCGGGTGGCCCCGCTTCAGGCATGGCCTCGTCCTCCTGGGCGTTCATCATGAGGACTGTCTGTGTCTCGAACGGTCGTGGAGCAACATCTTGCTCGGTCATGACCAAATTGAATGGACGACCGTCCGTCTTCGTCCAGCCCTTGAGGTACATGGCGTGATCTTCCATTACACCCATAGTTTTGTCACACATTATGAGTGGCAGGTAGTCATCAGTGCGAATCCTGTCTGCGGGTTGGCCCCGCTTCCGCGTCTTGTCATAAAACAGCGGATTGCTCCAGGCTTCGCCGACCCGATACTTCGCAATGCTCACGATCTGCATGATGTGATCGGGCGGTATACGTCCGTCGTGGCCCCTTGTCATGACTATGTCATTTGCTGATCTCCATAGAGAGAAGCCACTGGACAGCATTTTGTTGATGCTGCAGAATATAAGCACCTCCGAGTCAGGACGGATGCCCGATTGTATCCTCTTGTCGCCCGGGAGGTAGGGGCAGCCATGCACAAATTGGCGCCCCCCCTTCCTCTTCGGGTTGTCCTGTGCGAGACATGAGAGGCCAGTGTCCAGGATGCTCTTGACATACTCCCACTTTGTCCCGTGGATGAAATATACCGGGTCGTCCGGTTCTTTCGCCCATGTTGTGATCGGCCTGAACAACGACTCGGGACAGTGGACGCCTGGACTGCTGTGGCCATTCGTAGCTCTGATGAAGTACTGTGGCCTGCGGTTCGTTGGTCGAAACCTTTGCGGCAGCAGCAGGCTATCATCGACGCATTTCATCTGGAGCCTGCCCTTCTGCATGCCGTGATGGTCAATTATCTCACAGCAGTTTAGCAGCACCCAGTACACGAATGACGTGTGGGGCCTGCCCTTGATCAGCACTTCGCGCATGTCGCGATAGTGTTTATACTGATCATTTTCCTTCCAGTTTGTCAGCAGATCGTCAATGACAACCCAGCCGTCGTACGGATCGAAAGTGCTGACCTTCTCGAAGTATCGGTTGTGTTTGTCCTTATAATATGGACTGTGGCGTAGAGCCGTTGAAAACCATATCGATATCTTGGTCATCTGCTCCTTACTCGGCAGGGTCGGATCAGCGCCGTTCTGTTGCATGACCTTCAGGAGCGATTCTCTATGCTGCGCAACACGTAGTGGCGGCCTGTCTCGCAGCATGTTTCCCACTTTCTGTTGTTCGCGCTCCCAGTCATTCTGGCACTTGAAATTACGACGAACCGGACAGTTGATGACTTCATATCGGTCCGTGTCGTCTGGAGTGACTCGTGGGTTGATGGGCTGCCTCGGGCCCTTGTCGTCAATGCCCCGCCAGTACAACTCGCATTCCAAAGGAATGGTCCTCACAACGGACAGTATTGGTAATGCCGCCGGTGGCGCTTTAACGGCTGGCCCAGCTAATGCAGCTGGCGCCGCTTTTGCGGGTGGCCCCGCTAATGCAGCTGGCGCCGCTTTAGCGGGTGGCCCTCCAGAGCCTGCGGCTGACGAGGCAGCTCCTGCGGATGACTCCGCGCCAGGGTTCGGGTGACCTTTGTCAGTAGCTGCATCATCGGTTAACTTCTGTTGGTCGCCAAACTCTTTGAGGACTCTGAAACGCTCTTCTCTTGAGAGAGTACTTTCTGCGGGTGTCCCCGCTGTTGCGGCTGGCGCCGCTTTAGCGGGTGGCCCCGCAGAGCCTTTGTCCTCCTTGGCCTTGGCGGCCTCTTCTGCCCGCACCGACCTCATCCCGGCTTCGGGCTTCGGCTGCGCTTTCATTCGTGCCGAGCCGGGTTGTGGTGTAAGGCGTGGCTGATGCAGCGTTGGAGTCCAGTCACCTCGGAAAGCTGCTTTAGGCTTGTCACGAACTTCGTCCTTGACATCGCCTTGGGTCGCTGGAGGCATCGGGGTCGATGGTCCAGCAAAGACCTTCTTCCTCTCTGTCACGGATGGACCAGGAGGATCTGCCGGCTCAGGGTCGTCCGTCTTGGCGACCGCCCTGACCTTCGCCCGCCCCTGCGTGTCTTCGGGACTCTTGGACGAGTGCCTTTTTGCAGGAGTCGGTGACGACGAGGAGTCGGCTTTAGGTCTTGGAGGTGGTCTGCTGCCCTTGCCTGGTCGTGGACCAGGAGGGTCTCTAGGAGGGCCTTCTGGCTGGCCATGATCATAAATGACCTGCCTCATCTGGTCGATGTCGGCAGTACCCTTTATGGCCAGCTTGTATTTGCCATCCTCATGGCGGTAGAGTACCCTCGTGCAGAACCACTTCTGCGCCGAAGAGCTGTAGTACCAGCAGGCGCTTCCGTCAGGGAATGGATTCTCTGAGCCATCTTCTGCCGCCCATTCCTCATTTAGTTCGGTTCGGTCAGTGCCGGCGGCAGAGGCAACATCTATCCATTCATCCTCCGCAGTTCCAGCGGCTGGTGGTGCTTCTGCGGGTGACCCCGCTTCCTTGCTGGATTCTGCGGGTGACCCCGCTTCCCCACTGGGTTCTGCGGGTGACCCCGCTTCCCCACTGGATTCTGCGGGTGACCCCGCTTCCCCACTGGGTTCTGCGGGTGACCCCGCTTCCCCACTGGATTCTGCGGGTGACCCCGCCTCCTTATGGAATCGGCGGTTCCACTCCTTGAGGCGGTGGTCATTGGGGAGCTTTGCCCAATTCTCCCTGACGGTGTTGGCCACTTCTTCGGTCATAGGGACGCGATCGGCCTCAGTGATGCGCTTCCCCCCTCCAGGAACCTCTTTGTTTGGATCATGGACATTGCCAGCGTCGTCTCCATGAGACCAATTCCACGGGGTCTCTCCGTGGTGAGGGCTCCTGGAAGGGCGGTCCATCGGACACCTGCGCATGTGGCCTTTAAAGGGCTCACACTGACATACTTGCTTTCTGTACGTTTTGCGGTCAGTGATGATCTCCTGCTTCTTCGCCCTTTTGTCCCAGGCCTCTGGCGTCTTGGTCTTGCCGCCCTTGGTACGGATTATCGCACCAGTCTCGTCCCTTTTGGTGCAGTATTCCTTAGAATACCAATGCCGAAGAGTCTCCATAGAGCAGCCGGGGTACCATTTGATGTACCAATCCGGCACCTGTTGAGCAGATACTCCAACGGAGTGCTCAGTGCTGCATGGGTAGCCCGACTCGTCATGCGTAGGGCGTCTAGGAGCTGAGCGGCTCCTTCCGCGGGCTGGCCCCGCTGACGCACTTCCGCGGGATGGCCCCGCCAACGCACTACCGCGTGTCACTGGCCTTTGGTCGTCCTGCTCGGAGTCTCGGGGAGGCGACGGTCGCCTGTCCCTCTTGGCGTACCGCATGTCATCCGAGTCCTCTGAGCTGTCCTGGGCCATGAACACGTTTTGATACGGGCTTCTGAAGTATCCGATGTCATTTAACTGCTCCATCGAGAGGTCGTTAATGTTCATTTGATCGCAACCTTGCATGAATACATCCATAGACCAAGCGGGTGGCCCCGCTGTTGTGTCTAGCATCTCCTCGGCGGGTGACCCCGCTAGAGCTTGGAGTGCTGTGAGCATCTGAGATGCTGACATGTTCGAATCCAAGTATGGACGTAGACGGGCAACTCCTGGGTGTGACAGCAGTTCGTTCATCGTCATCTGCTGCTGTGCTGGCGCACTCAAGAGTCGGATTGCTTCTGAAACCTGTTCTTGGAGCATGTCGTTATAATCTTCTTCGGATTCTTCGGAGTCGGAATACGCGGGATGGCCCCGCATTTCGTCATCGGCGTCTCCCATCTCCGAGCCAGCCCCCGACGGATTTGGCAGCAACGGCATGCCAATCACTTGTGGGGCCAGCGCGGCGGTGAGTTCTTCCTCTGTTGCCGGGACGGTCTCGGCTTCGGAGACCTCGTCACCGGCGGGTGGCCCCGCTGGAAGACCGAACCAAGCATTGTACGCAATCTCATCGACCTCGTCCCAGCCGTGGAACTCGTCGAAGAGGGTCACTGCGTAGTCTTCCAGGGCCACAGTTGCTTCAGCATAGCGGGCCATCACGTAGTACGTGGAGGAGCCCGCAGCGGGAGCCGCTTCTGGATTGACGTAAAACTCGTAGTCAATGTAGTCTATGTCATCCATAACAGAATTTTGAGCCAAATGCACGGATCCCTTTCCTTTCCCCTTCGGGCATTGATCGCGCAAGTGCTCTGTGCTACCGCATGTATGACACTTCATAGTATTGCCAGAAGCGTCCCTAGGGTTGCCCCTCCGCCCTTTTCCCTTACCGGAGGTCCGCCTGTGACCCCGACCTTTGCCTCCGATAAGGACTTCTTCAAAAGCCATATCAGTTAAGGACGTGAGGAAAGCAGTAATACCCCTACCATGCATACGGCGTCTGCGACCCCCTTTACCACGACCCTTTCCAAATTGTTTGAAATGTCGGCGTACTGCACGTCTTACCCTTCTGACTGGTTTCTTCATAAAGCGCCTCCAACGGCGTTTTGATTTGCGATAAGCCATAAAAGCGGCTTCCGCTCTTTGTTGCTCAGAGAGGTGAGTGTCATCCGCTGGATAGTCATTACCAGCAGAGACTATGCCATTATGCTCATCATCAGATGAGGTATCTGTGTCAGTGCCAGAGTCAAACGGTGAGGGTGGCTGAGACCATTGAGCGGATGACTCCGCTTGGCCCCAGAGGGTTGTGCCCGAGGGCGGGCCTGCAGTGTAGGCGGCGCCTGGCGAGTAGTTCGTCCAGGCGTTCGCCTCAGTTGCCTCTGCCGATGCCTGGCCGGTCTGCCCTAGAAGGGCAGTGGCCTCGTTGGGCATATCGGCTGGGTCAGCCCAGGGATTTGGCTCGCCAGGACCAGCGGGTGACCCCGCAGTCGTGGCGTAGACACCTGCATGTGAGTGGTGCCCTGTGAAGATGCCCGCTATGTTGCCAGGAGAGCGCTCGGCAACATGTCCGTAGTTCCTCATCCTGGTCAACAGCCTGTCATAGTCTGCTTGTGTTCGGGGCATCTGATGATTGAAGGGCTCAAGCAGGTGTTGGGCTCGTGACGCGCCAACGCCTAACGCTCTAAAGAGAATCAGCGTTAGGATCTGAAAGTTGGGGATGACAAAGCCAACAGAGTTAGCCTCGTCACGGGCCATCTCGAATCGAGCTAATACTGAGTCGATTCGATCGCCCCTTTCGACGCGGAAGTCGATAAGGGCCGTGCCAGAGTTGAGCTGGCGCTCATCTTCCAGATTTTCAAATTTGGTGCTCAGTAAGTACAGTATGTAGGTTACTGCATCCGTTGGCTGTCCATTGACAGTTACACCATAAGTGATGATCTGGGAGGGGACCTGCATGGCGATACGACGAGCCAGACCTTGAAGGCCTCGTTGTAGTGCTGCAGCTTGTTGTGGTGGTGTCATATTGCCACTCGTTACGATTAACCATGCATGTACTTCGCGAACGTATTCGCGAAAAGGCGTAGTACCGGCAGGGTCCCATGAAGGGCCAGTAGTACGCGTGTCGTCCATCCCCTGCCGCATGTATCCCACAGCACATCCCATTATCACCCATAGAGTGCCGAAGATAGTTATCTTAATCCAATGCATGTGCATTTCGGCTTCGGTGATTGGTTTGGGCTGTGGTTTGTCAGGCTCTGGCGTGGTAGCCGTGAGGCGCCTGACCGGCACGGGATGCAGGTGGCCCCGCTGCGGGTAGCCCCGCAGGGTGACCACGTTCTCGATCGAGTTGCCGATTGGCATCTGGTGGAAGTCGGGAGTGAAGTGGCGCAGTGAAGTAGGAGAGAGCGTCTCGAGTTCGCGGGTTGCCCCGCTAGCTCGATCGCGGACTGGCTCCGCTCCTCGCAGAGCCGGCGCAACATTGTATTCCACCGTAGTAGTAGTCCACCAAGTTGTGCCGTGGATTACAGGAATCAGAGCGAGAGCCAGCCACACGAGAGTGTAGCCAGCTCCGCTACCAAGTCGAAAACAAGCTGGTAAGCTTAGGTATGTATTACGCCTTAGGCGTTGCCATATCCCAGGCTTAGGCTCATAGCGCATGAGCAAGAGAGCAAGACGAAGCATGGGATCTGGGGTAAAGAGTAGGATGGGCATCGTCAATGGAAAAGGATGTTTTCCGATCTCAGATGCAAGTAGTGCGCCTCGGTGAGGCACAGTCACATATCAGGCCGGGCCCGGCTTGAGCCAGGCACGGCAGCGGTACATGCTCGATTTATACCTCGCCTTTAACCTTCTCCGTTTAAAGTCCCGGGACGATCTTGAAGGAGCTCGATTCCCAAAAAATCCTCCAAGACGGTCCAAAATGGCCTCCAGGATGGCCACGACTGCCCAAGATGGCCTCCAAGATGGTCCAAGATGGCCTCCAAGTCCGCCAAAAACGGTCCAAGATGGCCTCCAAGACGACCCAAGAGGGTCCAAAATACCTCCAAGTTTACACAAGAAGCCTCCAAGACGGCCCAAGACGGCTCAAGAGGTCTCCAAGAGCTCCTCCAGGAGTGCCCGAAGAGGCCAAAATCATTGATTTTCTTTCGGTTTTTGAAGGATTTCGGCATTTGCCTCTTCTCGGCATTCCGACGGCTCAAGACGGCCCAAGAGGCCGCCAAGATCGCCCCAAGATCGCCCACGAGGCCTCCAAGAGGGCCCCATGACGGCCACAGAGGCCGCCAAGACGGCCCCAAGAGGGCCCCAAGAGGCCTCCAAGACGACCACGATAGCCTCCAAGACGGCTAAGATGACCCCAAGAGGCCCCCAAGACGGTCCAAGATTCATCCAAGACGGCCTGAGATGGCCTCAATATTGCCCAAGACGGCCCCGTAGGTTCCCAAGAGGCCTCCAAGACGACCCAAGAGGCCTCTAAGAGGCCAGGAGGGCCCGAAGAGGCCAAAATCATTGATTGTACTGAAGTTGTTGCAAGATTTTGGCATTTGTTTCGTCTCGGCATTCCGACGGCTCAAGACGGCCCAAGAGGCCCTCAAGATCGCCCCAAGATCGCTCACGAGGCCTCCAAGATGGCCCCATGACGGCCCAAGAGGCCGCCAAGACGGCCCCAAAAGGCCCCCAGAGGCCTTCAAGACGGCCAAGGTGGCCTCCAAGACGGCTGAGATGGCCCCAAGATGCCTCCAAGACGGCCCAAAATGCATCGAAGACGGCCTAAGACGGCCCAAGAGGTCCCCAAGAGGCGCCCAAGACGGCCCAAGAGGCCTCCAAGAGGTCGTCCAGGAGGGCCCAAGAGACCAAAATCATTGCTTTTCCGTATGGTTTTGAAGGCTTTTTGCATTTGTTTCTTCTCGACAGCGACGGAGAGACCATACAGGACCTCAAAGTCCACGAACGATCCCTCCAAGACGGACAAGATGGCCTCCAAGATGGTCCCAAGACGCCTCCAAGACGGCCAACGTGGCCGAAGATGGGCTCCAATATGCGTCCAAGATGATCAAGATGGCCCCAAGAAGCCCCAACATAGCCCCCCAAAAATGGCTTCCAAGACAGTCCCAAGATGCCTCCACGACCGCAAAGATGGCCCAATAAAACCCTAGAGTAGCCCAAGAGGCTCCCAAGAGGCTTCCTCCTCCCTTCTCCTTCGTCCCCCCTCTCCTCTCATTCCTCCTCCCCCACCGTGTTCCCCGAACGCTTTCCAAACCGATTCGGGGAACACATGGTCCGATAGCTTGGCAGGCCTCTGGCCACAATGTTCGGCCACATAGGCGTTTCCAAAAAGGCAGTGGGCGGCGGTGACTCGCCGTAGGCGTCTTCGATATATATTTATATATATGTATATATACATACATACATATAAAGATACATACATATATACATGTATACGTCTATACAAATATATGTATATAGGTGTGTATGTGTGTACATGTTTGCGTGCGGGTATGTATGTGTATACGTTTGTAGTGTGTGTGTGTGCATGCGTGTATACATGGCTCATGTAATTGCCTGCATACATACACACGTGCATGCATACGTACATACGTACATGCATACATACACGCATGTACACATACCTGCATGCGCACATGTATCCCTGTATACGTGCATGCATGCATACGTGCATACATTCAACCATGCATGTATACATACATGAGTATATATATGTATATGTGTATATATATGTACATGTATGTATACATCCGTATGTATATATAATTATGTCTATATACATACATACAGTGGTATATGTGAGAGAGCGTGACCCACCGCCGCTTTACTGTGGAAAATTGCCAACCTTTTCCTCCGGAACCCGGGGGTCGCCCTCCCCCCCCCCTCTCCGAAAATCCCCCCCCCCCCCCCCCCCCCTGCTGGAACCCCCCTCCCCTCCCCCCCCCCTCCCCCGGCCAGAACCAAACCCGCACCCCCTCCCCTAACCTCCTCCCCCCCCCCCCCCCCCCCCGCTCGCAAACCGGGGGGGGTCCTACCGGTTTCGAAACCCCTCCCCCTCCCCCCCCCCCCCCCTCGGATACCGGAAAACTCGGGAGGGGTCACTAACTACCGGTTGAACCCCCCCCCCCCCCCTACTCCACCGCCAGCAAACGACTCCCGGTCCCCACCACCGTCCGCATCACATCCCCACTGGTGTTCCCAGCACCACTGTCCTCACCACCGCTGTCCCCACTGGTTCCACCACCGCCCCTACTGTCCCCACCAGTGGCCCCACCACTGTCGCACTGTCCCCGCTGTCCCCAGAACTGTTCCCACCACGGTTCCACTCTCCCCACTGTCTCCACGGCCCCAACCACTGCCCGACTATCCCCACTGCCCCCATGGACCCACTGACTCCTCCGCTGCCCCACTGAGCTGTCCCACTGTTCCCACCGCTGCTGTCCCCACTGTCCCCACCACTGTCCCCACTGCACCTCTGTCCCATTGTCCCACCGCCGTCCTCGCCACCGCCTTCACCACTGTCCCCACCACCATTGTACCCTCCACTGTCCCACTGTTTCCACCTCATTCCCATTGTCCCCACACAACTGTCCCCACCACCACCGTCACCACCACTGTCCACTGTCCCCCCCTGTTCCCACCATTGTCCCCACCACTGTCCCCACCACTACCATCCCCACCGCTGTCCCACTGTCCCACTGTCCCCACCACTGTCCCGCTATCCCCTCACCACTGTCCCCACTCTCCAACACCGTCCCCACCACTGTCCGCACCCCCACTCGGTTTTCGAGGGGGGGGGGGGTTCGAACCGGTAGTGACCCCCCCGGTTTCGGTTTTCGAGGGGGGGGAGGGGGGGAGGGGGGGGGGGGGGGGGGGGGGGGGGCGGGGGGGGTGAGGGGTTCGAACCGGTAGTGACCCCCCCCCTTTTCATGGTGAGCATGGGGGGGGGGGAGGGGTCGAACGCGTAGTGACCCCCCCCGGTTTTCCGGGGGGGGGGGGGGGGGGGGAGGGGTTTCGAACCGTAGTGGGGGGGGACCCCCCTCCCCGGGTTTTCCGGCCAGCAGGGGGGGGGGGGGGGGGGGGGGGGGGGGGGGGGGGCGGTAGAACACGCTCTTTCGTATATGTACACATACATTCACCTGTATACATACGCACACACATACATACATACATACATACGAACAAACACATATATATATATATATATATATATATATATACAGACATGCATGCATGCATACATGCATACAGGCATGTACGCATACATATATGAATGTAGATGTATATATATGTGTGATCGGACATACCTACGTACACCGATATGTATACATAGATGGATTCCATGAGTGCATGTATACATACATATGCCCGTACATACATAGATACATGCATGCATGCACGCATGTACGCATGTTATGCATATCTGCACATGTGCGTATATACAAACATACGTACGTTCATGCATGCATGCGTACATGCTATCTGCGTTACGTATATGCACACGTGTGAGTGTGTAGCGGACGAACGAAAGCCGCTGCAGCAAGAGGCCGTCCCAACTGCAGGGGCGGACGCGCAGCGGCCTCAGCGCTCGGCGCTGGGCGCTGCGCGCACGATCATGCCCCCCTGATCCTTTCTGCCCCGAGTGGGTTAGAGCGGATGCTCTGCCATCTTCACCCCCCACAACCCTCCTGCATAGGGGTTTAGGTAGGCTCCGAGCCCTAGTCACCCCCACCCAAAAAAAAAAACCGTCGGGGGCGGCAGGAAGGCTTCTGGAGGAAAGGAAAGCACCTCCCCAACAAAAACAACACCTCCCCAACAAAAACAGAGTCCCTGTAGGGGGGTCCAAAGGGGGGGGGGGGGGCAGGACGAAGGTGGCTTGCACACCATGGCCCGAGGCGTGTGCGCGGACGAGGGAGGGCAGCCAGAGAACGCCCCGAAAGGGAGAAGGGGGGGCCACGAAATCTGGGAGGCGTCGTGCCCCAGCCCATGAGATCCGCCCACGAACACAGAAAGTCGACCAGGCGCCAGAAAAGTTCCGCCCGCAGTGCTAGGCAAACGATGTTGGGCCAATTCGCGAATCCCAACGAAGCAACTCACTCCCATTGCAATCTGCATGAGAAGATACTTACAAAAGAAGGTCTGCCAGCAGTTGTAGGCAAACGAGTTTGAGCAGATTCGCCAAAACAAAACGAAGCAATTCCCAATGCAATGACCATGAGAAGATCCCTCCTGTGGACGCCCCTGGCTTCTCCCCGCTCCCCGCCGCCCGGGAGAGCCGGGCCAAGTGCTGCAGGCGGGCAGGACACCCGGCGCTGGGAACGGATTGCAGCGCTTGTGGTCGTACGCGCTCACGCCCATGGCGAAGACGAGGTCGCCCTCCGGGAAGTACAGCGCGTGCGCCTGGGTGTACGTGCCCATGGACCCGTCGCGCTGCCACCGGAGGGCGCCCGTCAGCAGGTCCAGGCAGTAGACGGTGCCCTCGAAGTCGCTGAACATGACCGTGCCGTTGCCGTACTGGGGCACGAAGTTCCAGACCGGCGACTGCGGTTTGAAGGACCACGCCACGCTTCCATCTGCGGCAAGCAGGCCCCAGATCATTTGATTTCCCGGGACAAGCGGATTGGTTTGATTGCGGTACTTGTAGCAGTATCTGTCGGTGCAGCGCTTGGCAGCCGCCACTACTATGCCGTCCTTGCCAGAGACAGAGCCCTTCACCCCAGCGATCTGGTCAGAAGCCTGGACTGCCCAGATTTCTTCGCCGCTCTCGAGCGACAGAGCGAACACGTAGCCAGACGTGGTCGACCCCACCAGCATCTCCGGGAGGGTGGCCTGCTTCCCCTCCCTTTTGACACGCAAGAACCTCTTGCCCAGAACGGAGAAGCCCGCGACGCTCTGGTGCTGTGTTCGCGGCCAGCGAATCATGGCCTTATGCTCGCCACCTGTACCCTGGATGACCTGTGTGACCTCGCCCACGTCTCCACTCCTGTAGTACTCCTTGCCGTTTGCATGGTATCCGACCCCTGGCCGCACCACCAGGCGGTCGCCAACCCTGACCTGCCCGAGCGCTTTGGGCCCGCCATGGCCATCGTCGTCCTGAAGGGGGCCGAAGCTCACCGCTGCCATCACCGCCACCACCGAAGCGAGGCACGGCGGAACAGACCAAGCGACGGGCCGACGGTCATGGCGAAAAAGACGCCGTTGGCCGCCAGGCTGGAGATCGCTGACAAGGGCGGTGGCGACGGTGGCAGGAAGAGAGAGAGAGAGAGAGAGAGAGAGAGAGTGAGAGAGTGAGAGAGTGAGAGATCGCAGCAGCTCAGCGGGCCGAGGTCTGTCCAGGCGCGAGGGGGCGCAGGCGCCCGAGGCGCCCACCTCTTTGGCGGGAGGGGCCGCCTGCTGCTGACAGGGGTGGCAAACCATCCTGGCGGAGGACCGTACCATATGCACTTGTGAGTGCCGCGTTGTGGGCACCGCTCTCGGTGGAGCTCCCTTCGACGCCACGACCCTCGTGAGGGGCGTGCCGACATGGGCGGGGGGGCGCATGGGGACCCCGCCGCGGGGGCCTTGGGTGGAGCTCCCTGTGGGGCCACGACCCTCGTGAGGGGCGGTGCCGAAATGAGCGGGGGGACTCATGCGGACCCTGCCGCTGAAGCCTTCGGTGGGGCTCCCTACGGGGCCACGATCCTCGCGAGGGGAGTGCCGAAATGAGCGGGGGGGGGCGCATGCGGACCCTGCCGCGGGCTGCCGTCCAGGCTTGCGCTTCCCATAATTCAACCATTTGAGAATGGCAAATGATGGGACATGCAGCCCCGGACGACTGCCCCAAGGACACATTGCGCGGGAAACGCGTTTCCCAGAATTCAAATCATGAGAACGCACTTTTCTTTGAAAAAACGCCCTCGATGGGCTGGAATTGCGTTTCCGATAATTCGAACTCCGAGTTTCGGGAAACGCGGTTTCCCAGAATTCGAATTCCGAATTATGGGAAACGCGAATTCCAGCTCATTGAATATGGCTATTCAGAGAAATCGCGTTTCCCGAAATTCGAAAGTATGGCAACGCAGTTCCGGCCCATTCAGTGCGGCTGTTCAAAGGAAACTACGTTCCCTATAATTCAAAAATCGAATTCTGGGAAAACGCGTTTCCCGAAATTCGGAATTCGAATTATGGGAAACGCAAATTCCTTTATGGGCCGGGATTGCGTTTCCCATAGCTCCGAGTTATGGGAAACGCAATTTCCTTTGAAAAACCGCACCCTGCGGGCTGGAATTGCGTTTCCCATAGTTCGGAATTCGAATCCTGGGAAACTGCGTTTCCCGAAATTCGGATTCGAATTATGGGAAACGCAATGTCCTTTGAAAAACCGCACTCCATGCGCTGGACTTGCGCTTCCCAGAATTCGGACTCCGAATTTTGGGAAACAGGCTTCCCAGAAGTCGAATTCCGAATTATGGGAAACACACTATCCCTTGAAAAAGCCGCAGGCAATTGCCGGAATTGCGTTTCCCAGAATTCCGAATTCTGGGAAACGCAGTTTCCCTTGAACAAACGCACTCATTAAGCTGGAATTGCGCATCCCAGAATTCGAATTCGAATTCCGAATTTAAGGAAACGCGGTTTCTCAGAATTCGAGTTCCGAAATGTGGGAAACGCAATTTCCCTTGAAAAACCGAACTCGATGGGCTGGAATCGCGTTTCCCCTAATTCCGAATCATGGGAAATGCAATTTCCCGTAACAAAAAACCGAACTCATTAGGCTGGAATTCCGTTTCCCATAGCTCGGAATTCGAATCCTGCAAAACTGCTTTTCCCGAAATCCAGAATTCGAATTATGAGAAACGCGATTTTCCTTGAAAAACCGCACTCAATGGGCTGGAATTGCGTGTCCCATAATTCGAATCATGGGAAATGCAATTTCGTTTGAAAAACCGCACTCACTCAATGGGCTGGAATTACGTTCCCCATAATTCGGAATTCGCGAATTCTGGGAAACTGCGTTTCCCGAAATTCGGACTTCGAATTCTGGGAAACGCAATTTCCCATTGAAAAAACCTCACTCAATAGGCCGGAATTGCGCTTCCCCATAAGTCGAGCCCCGAATTTCGGGAAACGCGGCTTCCCAGAATTCAAATTCCGAATTGTGGGAACCGCAATTTCTTTTAAAAAACGCACTCACTGGGCCAGAACTGCGTTTCCCATATTTCCGATTTGCGGGAACGCGCAATTTGCCTTGAAAAACAGCACTCATTGGGCTGGAATTGCGTTTCCCAAAATTCGAATTCCGGATTTCGGGAAACGCGGCTTCCCAGAATTCGAATTCCGAATTATGGGAAACCCACTTCCCTTTGAAAAACCGCAGGCAATGGGCCGGGATTGCGTTTGCCATAATTCCGACTTATGGGACACGCAACTTCCCTTGAAAAAACGCATCGAATGGGCTGGAATCACGTTCCCCATAATTCTGACTTTGAATTCTGGGAAATTGCGACTCCCGAATTTCGAAATTCGAATTATGGGAAACGCAATTTCCTTCGAAAAACCTCATGGGCCGGAATTGCGTTTCCCATGAATCGAACCCCGAATTTCGGGACACGCGGTTTCCCAGAACTCGAATTCCGAATTATGGGAAACGCAATTTCCCCTGAAAAACCGCAGTCAATGGGCCAGAATTGCGTTTCCCATAATTCCGAATTATGGGAAACGCATTTTCCTAAAATATACCAAATACGCTGGAATTGCGTTTCCCATAATTCGGAATTCGAATTCAGGAAAACCGCGCTTCCCGAAATTTGGAATTCGAGTTGTGGGAAACGCAATTTCCTTTCAAAAACCGCCTGGACGTGCTTTTCCCAATTCGAATTCCGAATTTCGGGAAGCGCTGTTTCCCAAAATTCGAATTCCGAATTATGGGAAACGCAATTAATTTCTTTTGAAAACCGCACTGAATAGGCCGGAATTGCCTTTTCCCATAAATCCGAATTATGTGAAACGCACTTTTCCTAAAGAAACTGTATCCACTGGGCAGCAATGCCGTTTCCCATAATTCGGAATTTGAAATTATGAAAAACAAATGCAAAAACCGGTCCACTGGGCTGGAATTGCGTTTCCCAAAATTCGAATTCCGGATTTCGCGACACGCGGCTTCCCAGAATTCGAATTCCGAATTATGGGAAACACGCTTTCCCTTGAAAAACCGCAGGCAATGGGCCGGAATTGCGTTTCCCACAATTCCGAATTATGGGAAACGCAATCTCCTTTGAAAAACCCACTCAATGGGCCAGAATTGTGTTTCCCATATTCGGAATTCGAATTCTGGGAAACTGCGTTTCCCGAAATTCTGAATCTGAATTAAGGGGAACGCAATTTCCTTTGAAAAAACCTCACTCAATGGGCTGGAATTGCGTTTCCCAAACTTCGAATTCCGAATTTCGGGAAACGCGGTTGCCCAAAAGTCGAATTCCGAATTATGGGAAACGCAGTTTCCTTTGAAGAACCGCAGACGATGGGCCAGAAATGCCGTTCCCATAGTTCGAATTATAGGAAACGCAATTTCGTTTGAAAAACCGCACACGATGGGCTGGAATTGCGTTTCCCATAATTCGGAATTCGAATTCTGGGAAACTGCGTTTCCCGGAATTCGAATGCCGATTTACGAGAAACGGAATCCCCCTTTGAGAAACCGCACTCCACGGGCCGGAATTGCGTTTCCCATAGCTCCGAATTATGGGAGACGCAATTTCCCTTGGAAAACCGCACTCCATGGGCTGGATCGTGCGCACGTGGATCGGGAAAACCTGGTCAAGAACGGGAGCTCCAACCCTCGCCCTCCACCTTCCGCACCTTCCGCGCGGCAGGTTCCACGCCGCGGCGGCCGCCGCCGCCGCCGAAACCGCCGCTGCGGCCTCGGCGGAAGCCGCAATGGCGGCCGCGGCGGTGGCCGCCGCGGCGTGGAACCTGCCGCGCGGAAAGTGCGGAAGGCGGAGGGCGAGGGAAGAAGATAGCGGGAGCTCCAAGAAGGTAGCTCCCGTGATGGACTCGTCGAAAAGGCAGCGCACGGCACGGCGCCGTGGCGGCGGCCGCGCTCCCGAGGCACGGCACGCCGGGCAGCGGCAACAGCAGGCCGCGCGGTGGCCACCGCTCGGCGCGAGGCCGGAGCGGCGGGGCAGAACGCGGCGGTGCGGGACGGGGCGGCGCGATCTGGAGAGGGGGGGACCGAGACATCGGGCGTCTCGAAAAAATCGAGACGGAGGTTTGTCATAGTTTTCGGCCCCTCGGGGCCCTCCTCGCCTTGGCCTCGGGGCCGTCAACAAAAACGGCTCGGGATGAGAAACCGGCCCCAGGGAGGTGGTCGGGAGGTCCGGGGCCCGCGTCTCGAAAAAATCGAGACGTTGGATGTCTGGGTATGGAGGGGGGGGGGGGGGGGGGACACAAATAAATACACACAAATAAAATGGTTCCCCCTATTTTCCCATATTTGGGGGGATTGTCGTCTTCCCCCCCCCCACACTTCCCATATTTTCCCACACTTTGGGGGGAGGTCGACGATGAAGTGTGCCTGTGTGCTTGTTCCCCTCCCGAGACATGGAGGGGGGGCCCAGACCCCCGACGTAATGATTTTTTCATTACGTCGACCCCCAGAGGTCCCGACCCGTTCCCCATGACCGGCTTGGCATCCTGAGTCGCTTTTTGACGCTCCCGAGGCCCGGTGAGGGCCCCCAGAGGCCGAAAAGTAGGAAAAACCTCCCGTCGTGATTTTTTTCATTACTCGAGGAGGTCTGGGGGGGCAGATTGGCTGCGCCCTGGGATCAGGCGCACATGTCCCGCCTGCCCGTGCGCATCCGGGAGGGCCGCCGGGGGGGAGCTGCGGCCGTGGCCGCGCCCTGTCCTCGAGGGGCTCAGGCCCAGGCCAGATCGCGGGAGGGAGACGGGGAGGGGGAGGAGGAGGAGGAGGAGGAGGAGGAGGAGGAGGACGGAGGAGGAGGAGGAGGCGGAGGTGGAGAGGCGGAGGAGGAGGAGGAGGAGAGAGAGGAGGAGGAGGAAGGCGGAGAGGAGGGAGGCGTGAGGAGGAGGAGGAGGAGGAGCGGGAGGAGGAGGATGGGGAGGTGGAGGAGGCGGAAGGAGGAGGATGGAGGCTGAGGGAGGAGGAGGACGGAGGTGGAGAGGAGGAGGAGGAGGAGCGACCATTCGGACAGCAGGTGCGTCCAGGCCCCGAGCGCCCCGCAGGCCTCCCCCCTCAAGGCGGGAGGCGCCGCTTGCGACGTCGGGGTGGTGGGGTGGCCTCCCCCCTGGGGCGGTCTGCGGGGACCACGACGGGCAGTCAGAGCGGGCATGCGGTGACCGGGCCGCCCAAGGGCCCGTCTGCGCACCCGCCTCGAGAAAGGAGAGGAGGCGGAGGGAGAGGGCAAGGGGGCAAGGTGAGTGAGGGGGGGGAGGAAGAGAGGGAGAGGAGGAGGAGGAGGAGGAGGAGGAGGAGGAGGAGGAGGAGGAGGAGGAGGAGGAGGAGGGGAGGTGGAGGAGGAGGAGGAGGAGGAGGAGGCGGAAGTGGACGACGAAGGGGTACCATTCGCCGTGGTCGGGGCCGTGATCGGCGGTCGCGGCGGTCGTCGTTCCTGGCCCGTCGAGTCCTCGAACACCGGACGGAGCTCCGTCTCCGTCTTCGCGCCGGGGTTGAGCTCGTCCTTTGAGCGTGGGTTCCCCAGGGATGGCGCTCCGGGGGGGAGGTGAAGCGGAGCCAGGAAGAACACGTGCGCTGCGCAAGGGGGCAGGGGGGTAGCCCCCAAAAACCATCACCGCCATCTCGTACGTCCCCCCGCTCTCCCATCGCTCTGCCTCCCCATCCCCCCTCTGGCCCCCGCCCTCCCCTCCGCGGTCGCTGATCCTCAAGCTGGGCATAGTCTCTGAGGCGATTGTGGTTGGCCTTCTCCTCCTCCTCATCTCCTCCTCCTCCTCCTCCTCCTCCTCCTCCTCCTCCTCCTCCCCCTCCTCCCCCTCCTCCTCCTCCTACTCCTCCTCCTCCTCCTGCTCCTCCTCCTGCTCCTGCTCTCATCATCCTCCTGCTCGGCTCCACCTGATGCCAAAACTTCCGCCCAAGCCTCTTCGCCTCCTCGGCCTCCTGCTTCATGAAGCACAGCCAGAGAGCAACGGAGGGGAGATGAGGCCGCAGCCCGTAAGGAGAGACTGCCACATGATCCACAGACTGGGTCACGAACTGTGCGGTCGCTGCCGGCGTGATGACGAAGCTACCCGTGGCAATTTTTGCCCAGGCGAGCTGCCCGTGACAATTATCCCTGAGATCCGACGTCGCGAAAAATTGCAACATCGTAAAGGATGACGACAGGAGCCCTAGTTCCCATCTTTCTGCGTCATATTTCCAGCCGGATCGATCTGTGAGGGTCCCGAGGCCCGAAAAGAAGCCAAGACGACCAGCTTCCAAAAATTGAGACGCCAGGCTCTCAGGGATTATTGCCTGGGCGAGATGCCCGTGACAAGTAATGGCCCTCTGCCGAGTTCTTCCCTCCCAGACATGCGACGTCCCGATTTCTTCAGGACGGCGTCCCCGGAAGCCCCGACCCTCTCCCCGGGGCCGGCTCGTCATCCCGAGTCGTTGCTTCACGGCCCCGGGGCCCGGCGAGGGCCCCCAGGGGCCGGAGACAGCGAAAAACCGCCGCCCCGATTTGTTTTTTTTTTTACGACGCGGTCCTGTCTGGGCTCGGGTCGCGTCGCCCCCGAGGGCGCCCGACGCAGCCCGAGGGCCCCTCCCGAGGGGCGCGGGCGGGCCGGGAGGCCCCGCCGCACGCCCGGGGGGCGCCCGGCGCGCCGCCCGAGGCGCGCCGGGCGCCCTCCGAGGAGCGCCGGCGCCCGGCCGCCGGCCCCGAGGCGGAGGCGCCGAGGCGGAGGCGCGCGGAGGCGCCTCCGGCCTCGGTGCGCCGCGAGGCGCCACCGAGGGCGCACCGAGGCGGGGTCGCCCACCGCGGCTCCGGGCGCCGGGGGCCGTCAACGGCGCCGCGGCGGCGCCGCCGGGGGCGCCTCTGAGGCGCGGCGGAGGGCGCCCGCGGAGGGCGCCGCGGGAGGCGCCCCGAGGCGGAGGCGCCGGGGCCCGCGCGCCCTCGTCGCTTCCGCGTCCCCGTCGCGGCCCCAGACGTGCTCGCGCCGCAAAAAAAAAGAAAAAAAGATGCGGGGCGGGAGGTCTCGCGCCGTCTCCGGCCTCTCGAGGCCCTCGCCGGGCCCCGGGGCCGTCAAAGAGAAGCGGGGCTCGGAATGACAACCGGCCCCGGGGAGGAGGGGGGAGGGGGAGGGGGAAGGAGGAGGGAGGAGGAGGGGGAGGAGGAGGAGGAGGAGGAGGAGGAGGAGGAGGAGGAGGATGAGGTGAGGAGAGGAGGGGAGGAGGTAGGAGGAGGAGGAGGAGGAGGAGGAGGAGGAGGAGGAGGAGGCGGAGGAGGAGGAGGAGGAGGAGGAGTAGGAGAGAGCGAGGAAGGAGGAGGAGGTGGAGGAGGGATGCAGGAGCAGGAGGGAGGAGGAGAGGAGGAGGAAACAGGAGGAGGAGGAAGGAGGAGGGAGGAGGAGGAGGGGAAGGAGGAGGAGGAGGAGGAGGGGGAGGGGAGGAGGGGAGGAGGAGGAGGAGGAGGAGGATGAGGAGGAGGTGGAGGAGGAAAGGAGGTGGAGGAGGCAGGAGGGAGGAGGATGAGGGCGGAGGAGGAGGGAGGAGGAGGAGGGAGGAGGAGGAGGGAGGAGGAGGAGGGAAGAGGAGGGAGGGGGAGAGAGGAGTAAGAGGGAGGAGGGGAGGAGTGAGGAGGAGGGAGGAGGAGGGAGGGGAAGGGAGGAGGAGGAGGAGGAGGAGGAGGAGGAGGAGGAGGAGGAGGAGGAGGAGGAGGAGGAGGAGGAGGAGGAGGAGGAGGCCTGGGGCGCTGGCGGCGTGGAGGCGACGCGGCACGGGCGCGTGGAGGCTCGGCCTCGCGCTCCCCTCTCGGGCCGCACGGCAGAGCAGGAGAGGGACAGAGGCGGGGGGGGGCGGAGGCTGCTGCGTGCAGCTGGGTTCCGCCCCGCCGCCGGGCCCATTCCTCCATGTACATGGGCGCCTCCCGGCGCCAGGAGGCGCCAGGAAGACCAGCTGCGCGAGCTGATTATCTGGGGCGCCAGATCCGCCCTGCATTGGCTTGTTTGTTCCCACTCGAAATTGCGTCGGAAGTGCGCCGTAGCGAGTAGAAAGGTACGTCGAGCGAGTCACAGGCCCTTGTCAGTAGGTCTTAGCCGGCATGATGGCAACGGAGTGCATATCTTTAGGGAGACGTACTGGCCATGCATGCTTTTCTCTGCGGGCACACGCAGGCAGAGCGTGAGCAAGAGAGATCACGGTTCTTTTTGCTAGGCAGATGTGCAGGCCTCTTGGAAGACGCACGCGAGCTTGTATGTTGCAACTGCCCTGCGTCCAAGATCACCCCCTGATCATCATCCGGATCCCGCCTTTCCACTCCCATTCCCCTCCCCACCCCTGTTCCCTCCCTTCTCTCCTGACACCTGCCTGACTCCAGACCCGCCCTACTTTGGCGTTTTGTCCAACTGAAAATTGCGTCGGAAATCCACCTGTAAGAAGCCGAAAAAGTAGGGCGGACATTTCTGCACCCAAGACAAAGTGGGGCGGAAGTCCGCAGAAGGAGGGCGGAAACAGCAACAGAAAAGTAGGGCGGAAATTGGCATCAGCGGGGCTTGCAAAGTAAGGCGGAAATTCCAAGCCCTCCTAACGAATTTCCCAAAAGTAGGGCGGATCCGGAGTCAGGGGGGGGCGGCCAGGAGCCGCCCTGCGCGGGACCACGTGGAGGAGGCCCAGACATGCTCGCGTCGTAAAAAAAATCAGGGCGGGAGGAGGAGGAGGAGGAGGAGGAGGAGGAGGGAGGAGGAGGAGGAGGAGGAGGAGGAGGAGGAGGAGGAGGGGAAGGAGGAGGAGGAGGAGGAGGAGGAGGAGTGAGGAGGAGGAGGAGGAGGAGGAGGAGGAGGAGGAGGAGGAGGAGGAGTCGCTTTCGGCCCCTCGAGGCAGAAGACGACTCGGGAGGACGAGCCGGCCCCGGGGAAAGGGCCGGGGCTTCCGGGGACGCCGTGCCGAAAAAGAAGTCGGGACGGCGCAGGCCTGGGGGGCGAAGCCGGACCCAGACATCCAACGTCTCGATTTTTCGAAGAGGAGGAGGAGGAGGAGGAGGAGGAGGAGGAGGAGGAGGAGGAGGAGGAGGAGGAGGAGGGGGAGGAGGGGTGGGAGGAGGAGGAGGAGGAGGAGGAGGAGGGGAGGAGGAGGAGGAGGAGGAGGAGGAGGTGGAGGAGGAGGAGGGGAGGAGGAGGAGGAGGAGGAGGAGCAGCTGCTGGGCTCCCCAAACATCCGACGTCTCGATTTTTCGAGACGCGGGCCCCCGACCTCCCGACCACTTCCCCGGGGCCGGTTCTTCCTCCCGAGCCGTTTCTGTGGACGGCCCCGAGGCCCGGCGAGGGCCCCGAGGGGCCAAAAACTATATGAAAAACCTCCGCCTCGATTTTTTTCCGAGACGCCCGCTGTCTGGGTCTCAGTCCCCCCTCACGCACGCCCTCCGGGCCAGCGCGCGGCCCAGAGCCCCCGTCTGGGCGGCCCGGCGGGGCCTCTTCCGAGAGAGGCGCCGCTCCCTCCGAGGAGCCGCCCAGAGGTCTCCCGGCGCTCGCCGAAGGCCCGCGCTTCCCCAGAGAGAGCCCCAGGAAGAGCCAAACCCCTCTGCTGGGAGATGGTTATTCCTGGAGGTTGCCCGAGATCCTGGCGCTGCTGCTTTTTTCGCAACGGGCGCGTTCGCTCCATTCCGGGCCCCCGAGACCCTCACAGATCGACCCGGCTCGGAAAATGACGCAGAGAGATGGGGTCCCGGGCTCCGGGCGTGATCTTTTGCGATGTCCCATGTTTGTTGCACTGCCGGATCTCAGGACGCCCCTGTGCTGGGAGATGGTGATTCCTGGAGGTCCCCCCCCCTTGGCATCCCCAGTTTCTCACGACGTGGACCCCAAGATGCTGCATGTTCGTTGCACTGCCGGACCTCAGGGCGCCCCTGTGCTGGGAGATGGTGATTCCTGGAGGTCCCCCCCCCCTGGCATCCCCAGTTTCTCACGACGTGGACCCCAAGATGTTGCATGTTCGTCGCACTGCCGGACCTCAGGGCACCCCTGTGCTGGGAGATGGTGATTCCTGGAGGTCCCCCCCCTGGCATCCCCAGTTTCTCACGACGTGGACCCCAAGATGCTGCATGTTCGTTGCACTGCCGGACCTCAGGGCACCCTGTGTGGAGATGGTGATGCCCTGGAGGTCCCCCCCCTGGCATCCAGGTTCCACGACACCCCAAGATGTTTGCATGTTCGGTCGCACTGCCGTCCTCAGGCACCCCTGTGCTGGGATGGTCTGGAGGTCCCCCCTGGATCCCCATAGTTCTCAGACGTGACCCCAAGATGCTGCATGTTCGTAGCACTGCCGGACCTCAGGCACCCTGTGCTCTGGAGGTCCCCCCCCCTGGCATCCCCAGTTTCTCACGACGTGGACCCCAAGATGTTGCATGTTCGTCGCACTGCCGGACCTCAGGGCACCCCTGTTGCTGGGAGATGGTGATTCCTGGAGGTCCCCCCCGGCATCCCCAGTTCTCACGACGTGGGACCCCAAGATGCTGCATGTTCGTCGCACTGCCGGTCCTCAGGGCACCCCTGTGCTGGGAGATGGTGATTCCTGGAGGTCCCCCCCCCCTGGCATCCCCAGTTTCTCACGACGTGGACCCCAAGATGCTGATTGTTCGTCGCACTGCCGGACCTCAGGGCACCCCTGTGCTGGGAGATGGTGATTCCTGGAGGTCCCCCCCCCTGGCATCCCCAGTTTCTCACGACGTGGGCCCCAAGATGCTGCATGTTCGTTGCACTGCCGGACCTCAGGGCGCCCCTGTGCTGGGAGATGATGATTCCTGGAGGTCCACCCCCCCTGGCATCCCCAGTTTCTCACGACGTGGACCCCAAGATGCTGCATGTTCGTTGCACTGCCGGACCTCAGGGCGCCCCTGTGCTGGGAGATGGTGATTCCTGGAGGCCCCCCCCCCTGGCATCCCCAGTTTCTCACGACGTGGGCCCCAAGAGGCCTGGGACCCTGGAAGCCGAGCACGGCCAGAAGCCCTCCGCCGCGCCCTCCCCTGCGAAGTGGCGTGGGGCCCTGGCCAAGCCCGCAGCCCTGGCACGCGCCACTGCGCTGCCCGGGGCTTGCGCTGCTCCCGTCGTGCTTGAGGACCACATCCCAGAAATCATCCCAAGCACCCGGAAGAGTGTCGAGAGAGGGTCGAAACAGTGTCGAAACAGTGTCGGGCGAGCGTCTCCCAGGGCCTGACACGTGACAACCCGCAGGTTTCGGTACCTTTCTGGTGCTCGAAATTCTTCCTGGTGATCAAGGCTCAAGTAGGTTGGAACATCATAACCCTGGGCTCTTTTCCGTCGGCGCGCACCTCTGTCATCTTGTCCAGGGCGACGTCGTCCCACCCCGGGACGGCCACCCGGCCGCCAGAGACCTGGAGCAAGGGAAGGGAGGGAGGGGGGCTGAAAAAGGGGAGGCGCGGGGGGGAGAGAGGAGGAGGGGGAGGGGGAGGAGGAGGAGGAGGAGGAGGAGGAGGAGGAGGAGGAGGAGGAGGAGGAGGAGGAGGAGGAGGAGGAGGAGGAGGGGAGGAGGAGCAGGAGGAGGAGGAGGGGAGGAGGAGGAACAGGAGGAGGAGGAGGACGGCGGAGAGGAGGAGGAGGGGGGAGAACAGGATGAGGAGAGGAGGAGGGGAACAGGAGGAGGAGGAGGAGGAGGAGGAGGAGGAGGAGGAGGAGGGGGCGGAGGAGGAGGCGGAGGAGGAGGAGGCGGAGGAGGAGGAGTAAGAGGAGGAGGAGAAGGAGGAGGAGGAGGAGGACTTCACCTAGCACTCTGCACTGCCACCGCCGACCAACACTACCTCCGCAAAGCATCAGACCACCTCGATCTCAAGACCTGCAAACACGACAGCGAATCCGCGCCACGGCGAGAGACAGAGGAAAGCATGATGGCCGCTGAAATGCAAAGTCGATGGTCCCATGCGTCTTACTGCACAATTGTGCAGCAGGCGGTGGAGCGGCGAGGAAGAGGAGGAGAGAGAAACGCAACAAGGGGAGGCGAAGAGGGAGAGGACCAACAAGAAAACGAGACGGCCTCTAAAGCGGCGTGCGTACAGCGCCATGGACTCTTCCACCCCCTCGCACACGAATTATGCAAAATGAATTGCGATAGAAACGCATGGCAGCAGCAGGGACCGCGCCCGAATCGCACTCAGAGCGACAAAAAGAGAAAGCGCAGGACAGAGCAGATAAGAAAAAAAGAAAGAACAAGGGAGACAAAGAGAGGAGAACGCGATCACAGCCTCCAGGCTCCCACATGCACGTGATCAGATGGAGTACAAAGGCAGGCCTCCAGCGCTGAATGTTGTCGCCTGTGCAAGAGGTGCACCGACGTGTTTTCTGTTCTGGTCGTGAGCGCGATGGCGCCCTGGGATGGCCTGGACGCCCTTGGGGCGGCGGAAAGACCGAGCCCGCGGCCTGAGCACGGGGGCGGGGTCGGAAGACCGCGGCCGCGAGGAGGCCAGCTGGACACGCAGGAGGAGGAGGAGGAGGAGGAGGAGGAGGAGGGGGAGGAGGAGGAGGAGGGGGAGGAGGAGGAGGAGGAGGAGGAGGAGGAGGAGGAGGAGGAGGAGGGGGAGGAGGAGGAGGAGGAGGAGGAGAAGGGGAGGAGGGAGGAGGAGGAGGAGGAGGGAGGAGGGGAGAGAGGGGGAGGAGGAGGAGGAGACCACTGCAGAACACTTCGGCGGCCGACCGACGCTACGAGGCAGAGCAGGCGGTGCAGCAGTTCCTGGCAGCGACCACGACACCATTGGCCCACCAACTCAAGCAGGACAGCGCCGACCACACAGCAGCACAGTCCAACAGCTTCCAGTGCTTCCACGACGTGCACGAACACGGAGCAGCATGGCAACAGGCAAAGGGCTGCACTGCGATACGGACCAGCCACCAGGAAAAGAGCTGCCAGAACACAAGCCGTGCCATTCTTAACGGACGCAACAGGAAGGTGCTGGAAACCGACGAACAACCAGGTGACGAGTGTATAAGACACTGTCCACGACAAGAACAAGTCACGCTCACGGACAGCGACTGCATACTCCTGCAATATAATAGCACTTTCAACAGACCAATTAAAACAGCTACACTACATTGCGTGATCTCACGACTCAAGGCAACGACGCTCATAAAGAACTTTAAGCGGCGCAAACAACCAGGACTTGACAGGATCACAACTGACTTACTCAAAGCAGCACCAGCGAACACTGCAAAACATGTACACCCACTACTTCTCAGAGCCTCACTCACCCAACAAGAACCCATGTTAAGGAACCACGGTACGGCCATACCGCTACACAAAGGCCAAAGTACAGCAAACAAAACTGCTCAATACCGATCAGTACTACTCGCATCTGAGATCCCCAAAATACAATACACGTACCTCCGACTGAGCCTTACAGCACGACTGACAAAAAAAAAAAAACTACCGACGCAATGTGGATAATTTCGGAACTTCCAAGCAAATCGACATCCTGCGCAGCACACACGGCCACACCCGTCACCAGCTACAACCAAACAAACTACATCAGCCCATACGAGACTACATCTGCTTCACAGCAGCCCTCCACACAGTCGTTACAGAGACAATGTTCGGCCACGAAGCACAACCCGACCAGGAAAAATACTAGCCGGCCGCTCTGCGGTTAATCGGGACCTTCTGTAGCGCTATTCAACGAAAGAAAAATGATCGACATGAGAATGAGCGCGAGGATCAGAAGGGCAAGGCCCGCGAGGGGAAGGATCAGGGAGTGGGGGTCACGGGGGCGAGGATCAGGCGAGCGTGGAGAAGGAGGGTGAGGATGTGGAGAAGGAGGGCCAGGAGAGAAGGGATGGCGAGAATGAAAATCACAAGGATAAGGATCGGGCGGGCGTAGCGCCCCCCGCTGCCATGCTGGCAATATCCACCTCCTCCTCCTCCTCCTCCTCCTCCTCCTCCTCCTCCTCCTCCTCCTCCTCCTCCTCCTCCTCCTCCTCCTCCTCTGCCTCCTCCAACTCGACTCGCCCTGCTCCACCTCGTCCTCCTCCTCCTTCTCCTCCTTTTCCTTTTCATCCTTCTCCCCCCCCCACCCGGGATTTCCCGGACGTCGCCTGAAATGGAACAGGGGGGCCTCTGAGGGCCCCCTTGGGGAAGCTCAGGGGGCCGGTTTTTCTGAGGATGTCCCACGCGAGGGCGCTGGTGTGGAATTCTTTGCCAGATTTCCTTGGTCTCGCCAGATTTCCCGAGTCTTGCCGGAAACGAGGGCCTCCTTGGAGAGGGTCCAACGGGTGGTTTTTTGGGGGATGTCCCGCACGAGGGCGCCAATACTTTGGAATTCGTCGCCGGATTCACCGGATTTCCTGGACCTTGCCGGAAACGCAAGAGGAGGATCTCTGAGAGCCTCTTTGGGAAGTCTCCAAGGACCGGATCTGTAGAGGATGTCCCAAGCGAGGGCGCCAGCAGTTTGGAATTCATCGCCTGATTCGCTGGATTTCCTGGATCTCGCCTGACGCGAAACAGGGAGGCGGCCTCCTTGGGGAAGCTCCAGAGGCGGTTTCTCTAAGGATGTCCACGCGGGGGCGCCTGTTCGGACTTCGTCGCGGGATTCGTCGGATGTCGGGTGTCGCCTGAAACGGAACAGGGAGGCCTCTGAGGGCCTCCTTGGGGAGGCTTTGGCGCGGTTTTTGTGAGGATGCCCCACGCGAGGGCGCCGGTGTGGAATTCGTCGCTGGATTCCCCGGACGTCGCCGGACTCGCCGGATTTCCCGACGTCGCCTTCGAAACAGGGGAGCGCCTCACGCCAGGGCGCCTTCGGAATTCGTCGTCGGATCCGCCAGATTCGCCAGATTCCCCAGATGTCGCCTGGAACCGACCAGGGGGGGCCTCCTTGGGACGCTCCCGGGGCAGTTTTCCTGAGGATGTCCCACGCGAAGACGCCGCTTTGAAATTCGTCACTGGATTCGCCAGATTTCCCCGATGCCGCCTGCAACGGAACAGTGAGGCCTCTCAGGGCCTCCCTGGGAAGGCTCCAGGGGCGGGCGAAGGCGCCGGTTTGGAATTCCTCGCCAGATTCGCCAGATTCGCCCGATTTCCCGGACGTCGCCTGAAACGGAACAGAAGGGACCCCTGAGGGCCTTCTTGGAACGGCTCCGGGGGTTGTTTCTTTGTTTGGGAATGTCCCACGCGAGGGCGCCGGTTTGGAATTCGTCGCCGGATCCCCAGGACGTCGCTGGATTTCAAGGATGTCGCCTGAAACGGAACAGGAGGGCCTGCTAGGGCCTCCTTAGGAGGCTCTGGAGGCAAGTCGGCCCAGTGCAAAGCTCGGGTGGAAGATAAGAAACATGCACCGTCAGAGCTACACTTCGTCAAGCCAACGACGCCGCGGCCGGCGCACATGCAGTAGGGGACCATTCGTGCGCTAGTTTAGGCAGCGACGGAACGCGGTGGGACATCAGACGACTCAGCCAAGTCTCTTCGCGCTTCGATACAACCGAACACCTATCTACCATGAAGTGCAGGCGCCTGGAAGATACTAGCCTCTGCTTCATTCTGCGGCCAGCATCTCCCCACGAATCGCTATCCTCGAACACTCAGCCGACGACTCGCCGGAGCATTTTCCTCTGCGCGATGTCTAGATGGCCCAGCTGCTTCTGATCCGACGCACAAGTTTCTAGCCCCTACATCACTATAGTCGCGGCGGTCGCGTTGGAGAGCTTCAACCGCTGCTTGACGTTGACGCGCCTATTCGTCAGCGAAGTTTGCAGAGAACGGAATTCCCAACCATGCACAGCAGACGCGAGGGTCGATAGCAGCCTGTCAGAATTGCCGGAGGTTGCCCGGCCACGCCCCCCCCCCGAAGCATTCGCGGGTTCTGCCAGCAGCCACGGGCTCCACAAACCCATCGGCAGTTTCGATCAGAACAGCGTCATTCTCCGTGACCGTCGTCGACAACATCTTCGTTTTCTTCACGTTGAGCTCCAGACCATAATTGCGAAGCGTCTGCGCGAGCGTGTCTACCATGTCTACGCGCAGGCGTCGGTTTGAAATTCGCCCCCCGGTTCGCCGGGTTAACCGGATTTCCCAGACGTCGCCTGAAACAAAACAGGGGGGCCTCTAGAGGGCCTCCTTGGAGAGGCTCCAGGTGCGGTTTTTCTGGGGATGTCTCCAACGCGAGGGCGCCGGTTTGGAATTCGTTGCAGGATTCCCTGGGTTCCCCAGATTCGCCAAATTTCCCGGGCGCCACCTGAAACGGAACAGCGGAGCCTCCGATGGGCCTCCTCAGGGAAACTCCAGGGTGGGTTTTTTACCTAACAGCGAAGACTGATAGGTTTCTAGTGGGGTCAAAAGAGAGCATCATGACTCCCCAGGGGGGTCTGGGCAGGATCCGGACGGGTGCCGCGGGAATCCGGGGACTCCGTTTTTAGCCAAGAGTAACGCACTTCGTGATCTTCGAGTTCCCAGAACTCCATTCCTGGGCATGATTTTGAATGCCCGGAGCCAACTGTAGGCCACTTCGTGTTCTTCGAGTTCCCAGAACTCCACTCCCGGGCCACATTTTGAATGCTGAGGCAGGCTGATGCTGAGGCAGAGGCAGGCTGAGGCTGGGCAGGCTGAGGCTGAGGCCGAGGCTGACGGCAGACTGAGGCTGAGGCTGAAGCAGGCTGAGGCTGAGGCAGGCTGAGGCTGAGGCTGAGGCAGGCTGATGCTGAGGCAGGCTGAGGCTGAGGCTGAGGCTGATGCAGGCTGAGGCTGAGGCAGGCTGAGGCTGAGGCCGAGGCTGAAGGCAGACTGAGGCTGAGGCTGAAGCAGGCTGAGGCAGAGGCAGAGGCAGGCTGAGGCTGAGGCTGAGGCAGGCTGAGGCTGAGGTGCGCCAGGCTGATGGGCGCGGCTGCAGCAGACTGAGGCTGAGGCTGAAGCACGCTGCGGCAGAGGGAGGCAGGCTGCGCTGAGGCTGAGCAGGCTGATGCTGCGGCAGGTGAGGCTGAGGCTGAGGCTGCAGGCAGAGGCTGAGGCAGGCTGAGGCTGAGGCCGAGGCTGAGGCAGACGGCTGAGGCAGGCTGAGGCTGACGCAGAGGCTGAGGCTGAGGCTGAGGCTGAGGCAGGCTGATGCTGAGGCAGGCTGAGGTGAGGCTGAGGCTGAGGCTGAGGCTGAGGCAGGCTGAGGCTGAAGCAGGCTCGGCTGAGGCGAGCTGAGGCAGACTGAGGCTGAGGCCGAAAGCAGGCTGAGGCTGAGGCTGAGGCAGGCTGAGGCTGAGGCAGGCTGAGGCTGAGGCTGAGGCAGGCTGAGGCTGAGGCTGTGACTGCGACTGCCGTTGCCACTGCGACTGTCATCGCGAATGCGACTACGACTGCGAGAACAGCAGAATTCTACAACTGGATTCTCCTCTGAATCTTAAGGGGAATGCTTCCAGATATGCTCCTACACATCGCTGTTAGGTTGCTTTGCCGGGATAATCTGAGGATGTCCCACGCGAGGGCGCCGGTTTGGAATTCGTTGCAGGATTCCCCAGATTCGCCGCATTCGCCGGATTTCTCGGATTCCCCGGACGTCGCCTGGAACGGAACAGCGGAGCCTCCGACAGCCTCCTTGGGAAGGCTCCGGGGGCGGTTTTTCTGAGGATGTCCACGCGGGGGCGCTGGTTTGGAATTCGTCGCCAGGTTCCCCACATTCGCTGGATTCGCCGGATTCGCCAAAACTCCTGGACTTCGTCTGAAACGGAACAGCGGGCCTCCTTGGGGAGGCTCTGGGGGCGACTTTTGTGGCGATGTCCCAAGCGAGGGCGCCGGTTTGGAATTCGTCGCCAGATTCCCCGGATTCGCCGGATTTCCCGGACGTCGCCTGAAACGGAACAGAGTGGGAGCGGTCGGCGGGGCCATTGCATCGCGCGCTGGGGGTCAGGATGACTCGAGTGCCACAGAAACCCCATCAAGTTACCAGAACCAGGAATGCCCGCCAGCACTGATGCGGCTAGCAAAGGCCTACTCCGACAACCTGGCATGCTAGAAACAAACCACTGCGACAAACACCTTGCAGCCCAAGACATCGACTCCGACAGGGTCTCACACAACACCTGCAAGCACTCTCAATTTACAGCCTACCGTGCACATCGCACAAGACCAGGCACCTCCTTGTTTGCGAGACCTTTCAACGACTTAACCAGCAGCATCACTGACCAGCCAGGCGCAATCAGACGATCAAGGCCAGCAGAACCACTACTCTCGCCTTACCAAACCATTGACTCCACGCCAGACGACTAGGCAACCATCATAGCACTCGTAGGGGACACGCCCAGAATAGCCCGGTGCAGCGACAAGGAGCTCCTGGAGGACTACATGGCTGACACAGCAACCAGAACGCACACTGCACTCATCAGGTACGGATTCCAGCAAAAACGCAACCCAGCATGCACTATACACCTAGCAGGCAAACGCACCAATTAAGCTCAGCAAAGACTACCTACACACCCGACGCCTACCATCTACTCCCCCACATGGGACCAACATACCTAGATCGCACACAGCCAAGAAGACCTGGGCACCCACTTCAACCCAGCACGCACGGCTACAATCTGGACATCACACCAGGTCACAAAAACAAAACAAACAACTCCGACGGAAGAACCCCGCATGAGAATCTGTTTAGCTCGCCCTTACCATTTTCCTCCTCGCCCTGACGGACACTCTCCTATCGCCCGCCGTTCTGCCCTCACCTACCCCCCCTCCTTCTATTTCTCCTCCTCCTCCTCCCTCTCCATTTCCTCCACATCATCGCCCCCTCCCTACCCCTTCCCCGTCCTAGTCCTTCCCCTGCCTCTTCTCCGCGCGCCCCTCCCCCCCCCCTGGTCGGGGCAAGCAAATTGATTTTCCCCGGCACCGTCGCCGCCGCGGCCAGAGCGAGCGCATTCCCCGACGGCTGGTTCGCGAAGCCTTTGGGACAACCCCGCGGGCCGCTGGGGCGCGGGGGCAGGCGGTCGGGACAGCCCGGCGGGCCGCTGGGGCGCGGGGGCAGGCGGTCGGGACAGCCCAGCGGGCCAAGCCGTTGGGGTAACCCCGCGGGCTTCGAGCGGGGCGCAGCCGCGCTCGGGCGGGAGGCAGCATGAACCCAAGCTCTGCGGCGAGCTGCTCGGCCTCATCCCTGGACGTCTCCGCTCTCTCGTCGAACTCCAGGTGCTCCTTCCGCAAGGAAGCCGGCGGCCCCCGCTCCAGAAACTCGCGCGAGGGCGGCCGCAGGGTCAGCATGTTCCGCACGCACGTGGCGCGGGTGAGCATGGCGTAGAGGTGCAGCCACCACCGGTCGCCCGACGTGCCCGCACGGCCAGCGTCCTCGCCCCCGCGCAGTCGATGGTGACGCCCTCGCGGAGCGTCCGGCTCTGCGACAGCGCGGAGGTAATAGGACGCGCGAGCCAGAGTGACCCCCGAGCGGCGCACGGCGCGCGACCCCGAGCTCTGCCACGTGAACTCCTGCTCGCTGGGCCTGAACATCAGCAAGCTCCGAGCCCGGGCCTCGGCCTGGCCGTCGTCGTCGGCGTCTTCGGCGCCCTGTCGCAGCACCTCGGCAACCTCCTGGTTAGGGAGACTCCTTGAAGCCGTGCACGCACCTGCAGCCAGATCCCCTGCGGTAGGAAGCGGGGGCGAAAGAGCTGGCCAGCCGGGCACTCCGCGCACCGCTGCTCGTCCTCGCGGTGGAACTCGAATGGCACGATAGTGGCCCGCTGCTCCTGCACCAGCCCCAACTTCTTCTTCAGCTCCTCCTGCGCGGCCGCAAACCGGCCGACGCGTGACGGTAAGACGCCGTGGATGCCCCCCGTCTCGCGCATGTTCGGGGCGTTCAGGAGGCGCCGACCCGCGTCGGGCTCGCCCTGAATCGCGCCGCACTCGCCCACGGCCCGCAAGAAGACGTGGGGCACGCCCAGGCGCCGCGCGTCGCGACGAGCGCGCGCGTTGATCCATCTCGCCAGCGTCTCCCAGTAGACGCCCATGCCGTAGCCGAGCCGAAAGTTCTCGCGCTGGCACCGAGGGCCCAGGTCGCCGCGGCTGTCCGACGCCAACGTCTTCTCCCAGGCGGACCAGACATCTGGTGGGAAGGGCTTGCCCTCGCGCACGCAGCCCAGGAGCGTGATCAGAGGGTCTCCGGGCTCGAAGCGCTTCGTGCCCCTCAGCTCGAGCACGCAGGGGATCTGAGAGAAGACCTTGGTGGCGCGCTGAATCTCCACCGTCGGCGGCTCCGCGTACTTGTACGAATCGTCTTCCAGGCGCTCGTTCACGTCCGTCAGGAGGCCGATGCTGCCGGTGCGCTTCAGCTGCAAGAAATCGCCGAGGTGCAGCACGATGGGGACGCGCCCGAAGTGGTGGCGCGGCCGCTTGTACGTGGACTCCTGCACGTCATGCGTGTCACTGCGTCCGTGGCAAGCGCGAACGTCCAGCGCGTTGCGCAGAGCTGCCGCCAGCATGCTCAACTCCTCGATGACCAGGACGCGGACGTGCTCCCACAGGCATTTCAACCCCTTCTGCACAATCCCGGTCTCATCTTCGCGTTGATGTACTTCTGGACTCGCACGGTACAGGCGTCGTGCAGCGTTCTAGCCTTCACAGTCTCCGCGGAGATGTTCTTCGCCTGCGCGTTCAAGAAGGCCACGACCATCATGGCGCCCTTGTCCGTCGACGACGGGGGCCGCGAATACTCCGCCACTGGGAAGACGATCTTATGCACCACGTAAGTCTTCCCCGATTCGGCCGACGATGGGTTACCACCGCCAGCCCGGAGACAAGGGGCCACCCCTGCCCCCGATTCGGCCGACGATGGGTTACCACCGCCAGCCCGGAGACAAGGGTTCACCCCTGCCCCCCATTCGGCCGACGATGGGTTACCACCGCCAGCCCGGAGACAAGGGGTTAGCCCTGCGCCCCATTCGGCCGACGATGGGTTACCCCCCCCCCAGCCCGGACGCAGGGGGTCACCCCTGCGCCCGATTCGGCCGCCGATGGGTTACCACCGGCGGTCTGGAGACAAGGGGTTACCCCTGCCCCCGATTCGGCCGCCGATGGGTTACCACCCCCGGCCCGGACACAAGGGGCTACCCCTGCGCCCGGCCGCTGTCTCGTCGTCGTCGTCGCCGCCAGCTCCCCAGTCGCCCTTTCGGGACCGCAGGCCCACAACAACAATAAATTTGCCGACGACCAGCTCAGACGAGGCTACCCGCACTTCGCTCCCAGACGAGGCCCCCGCATGATATGGCCCCCGCTTTCTGGCCGCAGGAGCTGAGGGGCCCTTCCCCAGCATTCGCGCCGCAGGAGCTGAAGAACCCAAAAAGTGACGGAAACCACAGGAATCTGATGATGCGTTCGGATAACCAAAATGAAATACCCGTCGTGGCGGAGAGTCGCCGCGCAGGCCGCTGGAAGCTTAACTTTTGGCCCAAAAGTGACGACAGTTACACGTTTCGGATGACCCGCTCGGATTACCAACATTAAATGCGGGACCCATGGGGAGGGGGGCCCCGCCTGAGACTTCCTCACAATTCACTCACAGGCGAAGCCCCCGCTTGTTACCTCCCCCGAATTCAAGCCTGAGGAACCCAAAAGAGACGACAGCTACACGTTTCGGATGACCCGCTCGGATTACAAGCATGAAATGCGGGACCGATTGGAAGGGATCCCCCGCCTGAGACTTCCTCACAATTCACTCGCAGACGAGGCCCCGCTTGATACTTCCCCAAAATTCAGGCCCGAGGAGCCTAAAAGTGACGATCGTTACACGTTTCGGATGACCCGCTCGGATTACTCACATGAAATGCGGGACCCATGGGAAGGGGGCCCCCGCGTGAGACGCCCTCGCAATCCACACACAGACGAAGCCCCCGCGTGATACTTCCACCAAATTCAAGCCTGAGGACCCTAAAAGTGACGATAGGTGCACGTTTCGGATGACCCGCTTTGATCACCAACATGAATTGCGGGACCCATCGGAAGGGGGCCCCCGCCTGAGACGTCCTCACAATTCACTCACAAACGAGGTCCCCGCTTGATACTCCCCCCAAATTCAAGCCTGAGGAGCCCAAAAGTGACGACAGCTACACGGTTCGGATGACCCGCTCGGATTACCAACATGAAATGCGTGACCCATAGGGAGAAGGCCCCCACCTGAGACTCCTTCGCAGTTCACTCACAGACATGGCTCCCGCCTAAGACTTCTCACATAGTCAAGCCTGAAGAGTCCAAAAGAGACGACAATTACAGAAATCCGATGGCCCGCTCGGATTACCAACATGATCCGCGGGCCCCATAGGGGGGGAGCTCCCGCCCGAGACTTCGTCGCAATTCACTCACAGACGAAACTCCCGCTTGATACTTCCCCAAAATTCACGCCTGAAAAGCCCAAAAGTGACGACAACTACACGTTCCGGATGACCCGCTCGGATTACCAGCATGAAGTGCGGGGCACGTAGGGAGGGGGCTCCCGCCTGAGAATCCCTCGCAATGCACTCACAGACAAGGCTCCCGCTTGAGACTTCATCCATATTTAAGCTAGGGGGTGAGTGATGACGAAGTCATGAGTGACTGAGTGGTGATTATGAGTAGTGAGTGAGTGAGTGAGTGTGTGAGTGAGTGTGTGAGTGAGTGAGTTTGGCGAGTGAGTGAGTGAGTGAGTGAGTGAGTGAGTGAGTGATGATGATGATGATGATGATAATGATGATGAGTGGTCGAGTGATGATGGTGACGACGATGAGGATGATGATGATGACTGGTGATGCTGATGCATGATGATGATGATGCCTGCGTGAGTGTGTGAGTATGTGAGTGAGGAAGGGGGGGGGGGGAATCCTGCGCGGCGCGTGCAGAGAAAACAAGAACCCCTCTTTGGATGTGAGGAAGCCAGCACTAGCACCCCTCAAGGCAGCTCACTTCAAAAACAAAGACCTCAGGACAGACATGAAGATACGACTGGCCGACACATTCGCCAGCTGCCACCTCTTCTACCAAGCGGAACCATGGGATCCACTTACGGTTGCGACGACAACACAGCTAAACACAGCACGCAACCAAGCTTATCGTAGCGCCACAAAGACAGACTTCTTACAACATCGAACAAATCATGTCACAGGCCAACGACTTCTATGTATACCACAGAGAACTGACCACCAGACCGAGCTCCGACCACGCCACCTCAAATACCTAGCCAGACTGGCAACGCACGCGCCACACATCTCACTGCGACCATTCGACCTCAACCATGATCGGCAACATCAACGACCAACGACTTCAAGAAAAAACCCACCACATCGACTTCATAACAGTCAACCTCAATTCGTTAGCCAGCACCACTACGAAACACGAAGACGCATGCCCACGGCGCACCTGAGAACTATGTCAACCAAGTAACCATCGCCACATACAGAGTGCACATCCACTTCGGCGACAGTTTGTGCACTACTATGACAACAATCCTGCACCAGTTCGACTACGACAACAGCGACACAGCACAAATACAACCACGGCAACAAACAGCACACACCTGCTACGAATGTAAATAGACAGCTCTACCCATAGGAAAATGGACAGCTCACCGAACAAACAAGCACCCACAACCAGACGACACCGATAACAAAATGGAAGGGAGCAGCTGCCCATGCCGCCGAAAACAATCCCACGCCAGACAAAGATTGCCCACTCGCTTGCGATATAGAGCGGCAGCACGCAAGCAGCACCACACGCAGCAAGTACCCACACCACCGGGGCGCGCGAAAGAAGCGACCAAGACTACGAGAGCAATGCCGCCAACCATGGACTCACCCCAGTCTGGCCCCCCCAATAGCGCGCAGCTGGCTCGCGGGCAGGGCGGCGCAGTCCGCGCCTGCACCCAGCTTTGCACAATGGGGGCGGGCGCGGGGGGGGGGCGCGGCGCGGCGCGCCGCGCGCTGGCTTCGCGCTCGGCACCGCGCGCTCCGAGATGTGGCCAGAGCGAAAGGGCAGCCTGCGCGGACTTTCCGCGCGCGCCCCCCGGCGCAGTCGCTCGCGCAGACGGTCGTTTTTTTTGTTCCGCGCGCGCCGAGATTAGATAGCGCGCTGCAACGGTGATGCATCCATTCGACGATGCCGCCCCACGTTGGCTGGCGCGCGCGTTCCGGCGCGCCGCGGACCGGGGGCGCACTCGCTGCGCCGCGACCGCCGCCGCCGCCAGCGCGGGAGCGCCCCCCGGCGTCGCCGTCGCAGCAGCCCCCCTCAGAAACCGCGCAGAGGCCGCGGGAGGCCGTCTAGAGACCGGCCCAGAAACCGATGCGATTCACACGGAACACGGACGAATTCTTTGCAAAAGGAGCCATAGCCTCGAGATCCCTCGAGGTGCCCACCGGCTTCTACGTGACTCAGAACGGCGCCCAGACCGGTTTCTGGACGGTTTCTAGCGGCCTCCACGCGGCATCTGGGAAAGCAGCGCGCACGCCGCGCGGCGTCGCTTCAGGGCGACGTCACAATAGTCGCGCCGACTCTGGCCCCCCGGCGCCGCCTCGCGCGCGCGACGAGGAAAACGGCGGGCACGCCGCGCGGGGTCGTTCGGGGAACGACAGTCGCCATCGAACGATGCCACTGACAACGCAAAGTCGACCGGGAAAACGGCCGGCCGGCCGCTTTCCCATCCCAGCTTGAAATTTCAACGCGCGCGTGGAAGCCCTCGAGTCAGGGCCGCAACCTCCCCCAGTCTGAATCAGACTGGAATTAGCTCATCCAAGAGAACCAGATTAGAATATAAGACCAAGCAAACCAACGACCAAAAAAAGGGGCACGCGAAAAAAAAATACTCACTGCGTGGAGCTCCCCATATGTGCATCTCATGTTTTATGTCATGCCGCGGTGAGCGTCTGTTCATGAGCGGTCGACTACAATAGCGCGTCCACGTGGGCGACAGGGCCGACGAAGACGAGTGACCCCTAATGCGAGTGATTGCGCATGAGTCAGAGTGAGCTTTGAGTATGGTTGAATGCGAGCCTCTTCCTCTGCATCCCCCCTCCTCAGCTGCCAGGCCTTCCCCTTTTCAGCCCGTGGTAGCTTTGGAGCTTCCCACATGCGCATATGTTGTAGGATAGCTGGCAGTGGGATATGTAAGACGAGCGTTTAGCCACACAAGGCCATAAGTGCATGTCATGTTGGAGGATAGTGCCACGAGAAACAAGCAAACCGCCTGAGACATCCCCACAAAATGGCCGCGAACGAGCCTGTGCAACCACCCCTGGCGGCTCCCCTTAGGGGTGCTGAACCAGCGCCCGCCTGAGACCTCCTCACAATCTGCTTCCAGCGAGGATGTTGAGCCCAGAAACAGGCAAACCGCGGAGACATCCCACAAAATGGCCGGAACGAACCGTGCAACCACCCCTGGCGGCTCCCCTTAGGGGTGCTGAAACCAGCGCCCCGCCTGAGACATCCTCACAATCTGCTCTCCAAGCGAAGGATGTTGGCCCAGAAACAGGCAAACCGCCGGAGACATCCCCACAAAATGGCCGCGAACGAGCCCGTGCAACCACCCCTGGCGGCTCCCCTTAGGGGTGCTGAAACCAGCGCCCCGCCTGAGACATCCTCACAATCTGCTCTCCAAGCGAAGGATGTCGGGCCCAGAAACAAGCAAACCGCCTGAGACATCCCCACAAAATGGCCGCGAACGAGCCCGTGCAACCACCCCTGGCGGCTCCCCTTAGGGGTGCTGAAACCAGCGCCCCGCCTGAGACATCCTCACAATCTGCTCTCCAAGCGAAGGATGTTGGGCCCAGAAACAAGCAAACGCCTGAGACATCCCCACAAAATGGCCGCGAACGAGCCGATGCAACCACCCCTGGCGTCTCCCCTGGGGGCGCTGAAACAGCGCCACCAGAGAATCCCTCACAATTGCTCTCAAGCGAAGGGATGTTGGCCAGAACAACAAGCACACCGCCTCGAGACACCCCCAAAAATGGCCGCGAACGAGCCCGTGCAACCCACCCCTGGCGGCTCCCCTTAAGGCGTGAAACCCGCGCCCCGCTGCGGACCCCCTCACAAATCTGCTCACAGCGAAGGAAGTTGGGCCCAGACACAAGAAACCGACTGATTACATCCCCACAAAATAGCCGCGAACGGCCCCCGGTGCAACCACCCCTGCAGCTCCCCTCTCTCCCTCTGAGGGTGTTGAGACAAGCGCCCCGCTGAGGACATCCATCCCAATCTGTCTCAAGCGCCTTCCGTTGGGCCCAGAAACAAGCAAACCGCCTGCGACATCCCCACAAAATGGCAGCGAACGAGCCCGTGCAAACACCCCTGGCGGCTCCCCTTAGGGGTGCTGAAATGAGCGCCTCGCTCGAGACATCCTCCAAGTCTGCTCCGAAAGCGAAGGATGTTGGGCACAGAAACAGGCAAACCGCCTGAGACATCCCCACACAATGGCCGCGAACGAGCCCGTGCAACCACCCCTGGCGGCTCCCCTTAGGGGTGCTGAAACCAGAGCCCCGCCTGAGACATCCTCACAATCTGCTCTCCAAGCGAAGGATGTTGAGCCCGGAAACAGGCAAACCGCCTGAGACATCCCCACAAAATGGCCGCGAACGAGCCCGTGCAACCACCCCTGGCGGCTCCCCTTAGGGGTGCTGAAACCAGCGCCCCGCCTGGGACATCCTCACAATCTGCTGTGTGCTGAGTAAGTCTCAGACTATGAGTAAGTCTGAGTATGAGTACGCCTGGGTATGAGTAAGTCTGAGTATGAGTAAGTCTGAGTATGGGTATGTCTGAGTGTGAGTAAGTCTGAGTAGGAGTACGTCTGGGTATGAGAATGTCTGAGTATGGGTAAGTCTGAGTATGAGTAAGTCTGAGTATGAGTAAGTCTGAGTATGAGTAGGTCTGAGTATGAATATGCCTGAGTATGAGTATGTCTGAGTATGAGTAAGTATGATTATGAGTATGTCTCTGAGTAAGAGTAGGTCTGAGTATGAGTAGATCTGAGTACGAGAGTATCTGAGTATGAGTAAGTCTGTGCATGAGCAAGTCTGGGTATGAGCAAGTCTGAGCATGAGTAACTTCGACAGGAGGGGAGGAGGAAAGAGGGGGAGGGAGAGGGAGTAGGAGGCGCCCAAGTAATAACAAGAACCCCATCTTAGGATATGGGGAAATATCCTGGCGAAGGACCCAACCATATGCAATTATGAGTACCGCAATTGTGAATATCTTCTTCGGTGGCGCTCCCTGTGGGGCCACGAAACGTGCGAGGGGTGTGCCGAAATGGGTGTGCGGGACGCATGCGGGCACACCCACTGGGACCTTCGGTGGAGCCCCCTATGGGGCCACGAAACGTATGAGGGGTGTGCCGAAATGGGTGTGCGGGACGCATGCGGGCACACCCACTGGTACCTTCGGTGGAGCTCCCTATGGGGCCACGAAACGTGTGAGGGGGTGCCGAAATGGGTGTGCGGGACGCATGCGGGCTCACCCACTGGAACCTTCGGTGGAGCTCCCTATGGGGCCACGAAACGTGTGAGGGGTGTGCCGAAATGGATGTGCGGGACGCATGCGGGCACCCATCCCCGGGGACCTACGCTGGCGCTCCCTATGGGGCACGGAAACTTGCGAGTCGAGGGGATTGAAGCCGAAGATGGTGTGCGGCAAAGATGCGGGACACCCACTGGACCTCCGGTGGAGCTCCCTGTGGGGCCACTAAACGTGCGAGGGGTGTGCCGAAATGGGCGTGCAGGACGCATGCGGGCACACCCACTGGGACCTCCGGTGGAGCTCCCAATGGGGCCACAAAGCGTGCGAGGGGTGTGCCGAAATGGGTGTGCGGGACGCATGCGGGCACCCACTGGGACCTTCGGTGGAGCTCCCTATGGGGCCACGAAACGCGTGAGGGGTGTGCCGAAATGGATGTGCGCGACGCATGCGGGCACACCCACTGGGACCTTCGGTGGAGCTCCCTATGGGGCCACGAAACGTGCGAGGTGTGTGCCGAAATGGGTGTGCAGGACGCATGCGGGCACACCCACTGGGACCTCCAGTGGAGCTCCCGATGGGGCCCGAACCGTGCGAGGGGTGTGCGACATTGGTATTTTTGAGGGGGGCGTGGCGCATGCGGCAACCCACTGGGACCTCGGTGGGGCTTCTCTATGGGGCCAGAAACGCGTTGAGGGGTCGTGCGACAAGGGTGTGCGGGACGCCAGCGTGCACACCCCTGGTGCCATCGGTGGCGCTCCCTATGGGGCCACGAAACGTGCGAGGGGTAGCCGAAAAGGGTTTGCGGGACCGCTATTTTTTGGGCGGGCACCACCCACTGGGACCTTCGGTGGAGCCTCTATAATGGGCCATGCGTGTGCGGGGACGCATGCGGGCGGCAGCACTGGGACCTTCGGTGGAGCTCCCTATGGGGCCACGAAACGCGTGAGGGGTGTGCCGAAATGGGTGTGCGGGGACGCATGCGGGCACACCCACCGGGACCTTCGGTGGAGCTCCCTATGGGGCCACGAAACGCGTGAGGGGTGTGCCGAAATGGGTGTGCGGGGACGCATGCGGGCACACCCACTGGGACCTTCGGTGGAGCTCCCTATGGGGCACGGAAACGCAGCGAGGGGTTGTGCCGCGTTGGCGTGTGCGGACGCATGCGGCGGGCAGCATGGGGCCTTCGGTGGGCCCCCTATGGGCCACGAAACGCGTGATTAGGGTGTGCGACCTGAGTGAGCGGGGACGCTGCGGGCGGCATCACTGAGGCTTCGGTGGAGCTCCCCATGGGGCCACGAACTAATGTACACGCGGGAGGGGTGCGCCGAAATGATGTGGCGTGACAGCATGCGGGCCAGGCAGCACTGGAGCCGTCGATGGCGCTTTAAGGGGCCCCGAAACCGCGTGAAGGGGTGCGGAATTGAGTGTGCGTGACGCATGCGGGCGGCAGCACTGAGGCCTTCGGTGGAGCTCCCTATGGGGCCACGAAACGCGTGAGGGGTGTGCCGAAGTGAGTGTGCGTGACGCATGCGGGCGGCAGCACTGGGGCCTTCGGTGGAGCTCCCTATGGGGCCACGAAACGCGTGAGGGGTGTGCCGAATTGGGTGTGCGGGGGGCATGCGGGCGGCAGCGCTGGGGCCTTCGGTGGAGCTCCCTATGGGGCCACGAAACGCGTGAGGGGTGTGCCAAACTGGGTGTCGATGATGATGACGGGATGACGCTGACGCGGATGGGATGATGACGGCCATGATGATGCTGATGATGATGGCGATGACGATGGCGATGATGACGATGACGATGATGATGATGAAGATGGGAGGAGGGAGGGGGCAGCGGGAAGGGAGGAAGGAAGGAACGCGGGGCGACGTCTCTTCGAACGAGGACCCAACACCACAGGATGGTTGGGAACTACCAAGACTACGAGGGCCAGCCGTCAACCGTGGACTTACCCCTGTCGGGCCCCCCCCCCCCATTGCGCAAAGCTGGCTCGCGGGCTGGGCGGCGCGGTCCGCGCCTGCATCTAGCTTTGCAAATGGAAAGGGTCGCGGCGCGCCGCGCGCTGGCTTCGCGCTCGGCTCTGCGCGTTCCGAAACGCAGCCAGAGCGAAAGAGCAGCCCGCGCGGACTTTCCGGGCGCGTGTTCAGGCGCAGTCGCTCGCATAGATGGTCGTCTTTTCGCGCGCACACGAGTTAGATACTGCCCTGCAACGGTCGCGCGTTTATCCAGCGTTGCCGATGCACGCTGGCACGCGCGTGTTTCGGCGCGACGCGGCGCGGGGGCGCCCTCGCTATGTCGCGACTACGCGCGGAATGCACGCCCTGCTGGCCGCCGCCGCCAGCGCGGGAACGCCTCCCGGCGTCGCCGTCGCAACAATATCTTAGAAACTGCGTAGAAGACGCTAGACTTCTAGAAACTTTAATGAAATCCACATGATTAGCAGAACCGGTCTTGAAACCGATGTGGCGCACGTAGAAACTGGTCGAATCCTTTTTACAAAGGAGTTCTAACTTTGAAATCTACTGAAGTGCCCACCGATTCTTATGCAAATATGTTTCAGTATAATGGTTTCTAGAACGGTTTCTGAACGGCGTCTAGCGGCCTCTACGCGGCTTCCGGGAAAGCACAGCGCGCGGCGCGCAGCGTCGCTTCAGGGCGACGTCGCAGTAGTGGCACCGACTCTGGCCCGCGGCGCTGCCTCGCGCGCGCGACGAAATAAGCGGAGGGCATGCCGCGCGGCGTCGCTCGGAAACAGACAATCGCCATTGAAAGATGCCACTGAAACCTTAGCGTTGAATGGGAAAACGGCTGGCCAACCGCTTCCCTATCCCAGCTTGAATCTGCAATGCGCGCGTGGAAGACTTCAGGTCAGGGCCGCAATCTTCTTCAGTCTGAGTCAGACTGGAAAGAGCTTATACGAGAGCACGATATTGAATGTAAGATTTACCCACGCAGAAAATGTCTGGGGCGTGCGATTTAAACGAGCAAGAAGCAAGCTGCCAACCGTGAACTTACCCCTGTCTGGCCCCCCCCCCCGTCGCGCAAAGCTGGCTCGCGGGCCGGGCGGCGCAGCCCGCGCCTGCGCCAGTTTTCGCGGGGAGGGGGCGGGGAGGTTGGGGGGCGCGCGCCGCGCGCTGGCTTCGCGCTCGTCTCTGCGCGGTCCGAGATGTGGTCAGAGCGGCAGACCAGCCCGCGCGAACTTCCCGGGCGCGTGTTCAGGCGCAGTCGCTCGCATTGATGGTCGTTGTTTTCCCCCGCGCACCCGACTTAGATAGCGAGCTGCAACGGTCATGTATATGTTCGACGCTGCCAGTTTACGTTGGCGCGCGCGTGTTTCGGAGCGACGCGGCACGGGGGCGCCATCGCTATGTCGCGACAATGGGCGGAACGCAGCGCCCTGCCAGCCGCCGCCGCCTGCGCGGGAACGCCGCCTGGCGTCGCCGTCGCAACAGTCGCCTAGAAACCGCGTAGAAGCCGCCAGTAACCGTCCAGACACCGATCTAGATGCGATATATACCAAGCGGACCCATTTCGGAAGATTTGTACACATGTGAAATCTTGCGAGGTGCCGTCAGATTTCTAAGTACATCATAGCAGTTTCTAAACCGGTATCTGAAAGCGGTCTCTGCACGGCCTCTGGGAAAGCAGCGCGCGCGCGCCGCGCGGCGTCGCTGCAGGGCGACGTCGCAGCAGTCGTGCCGACTCTGGCCCGGCGGTGCTGCCTCCCGCGCGCGACGAGGAGAGCGGCGGGCGTGCCGCGCGGCATCGCTCGGGGAAAGACAGCGGTCATCAAACGATGCCACCGAAAAACTGAAAGTCGAAGAGGAAAACGGCTGGCCAGCCGCTTTCTTACCCCAGCTTTAAGCCTCAATGCGCGCATGGAAGACCTGAGGTCAGGGCCGCAATCTTCTTCAGCCTGGGTCAGACTGGAAAGATACTAGAGTAGAAGACTGGCCCAAAAAGAGAAAATGTCTGGGGGCGTGCGATGGAAACGACCAAGACCACGAGAGCAAGCCGTCAACCGTGGACTTACCCCTGTCTGACCCCGTCCTCCTCCCTCCCCCCTAACGCAAAGCTGGCTCGCGGGCCGGGCGGCGCAGTCCGCGCGCGTGTCCAGCTTTGCACACTTGGGGGGGGGGGGCGCGCGGCGCGCCGCGCGCTGGCTTCGCGCTCGTCTCTGCGCGTTCCGAGGTGTGGTCAGAGTGAAAGGGCAGCCCGCGCGGACGTTCGGGGGGGCGTCTGCGGGCGTAGTCGTTCGCGTAGATGGTCGTTTTTTTTTCTCACCCGCACCGGCAGCACCAGATACACTAGAAGCTACACAACAGAACGACAGCGCGGAGACCAGAGCAAACAAGGGCAAAGCACTACTACCAGACGCAGCGACCATACAAGCAGTTGGCTACAAACGACAACGTCGCATTCCATGCGACATAGCAGCGCCACCAACAGCCACCATTTCTGAAGAGCTGACCCGAAAGCAACCGCTCAGCGACACGAAGGAGGAACCAACATACAGACTGCTGCTATCCCAAGGTGAACGACATCACAACGACCCACAACATCACCTCGATGCAGCGTCGTGATCGTCGTGATCGTCAACCTACAACCCAGACATCCGACGTCTCGATTTTTTCGAGACGCGGGCCCCCGACCTCCCAACCACTTCCCTGGGACTGGCCTTTCATCCCGAGTCGTTTTTGACGGCCCCGAGGCCCGGCGAGGGCCCCGAGAGGCCGAACACTATGAACAACTTCCGTCTCGATTTTTTCGAGACCCCGATGTTTGGGTGATCATCGTGATCGTCAACCTACAACTTCCCAGTGATCGCTGTCGAGCGCTTCAATGAAGCGTCTCGCTGCGCTCGCCAAGCAGAGGGGCAGGCCGGGCGGCGCAGAAGCCGCTTCCGCCACCAGCCACCCCAAGATCCAGCAAGAGGGGCAAGGGCAAAAAGAAAAAAGGCTCCTCCTCCTCCTCCTCCTCCTCCTCCTCCTCTCTCCTCCTCCTCCTCATCCTCCTCCTCCTCCTCCTCCTCCTCCTCCTCCTCCTCCTCCTCCTCCTCCTCCTCCTCCTCCTCCTCCTCCACAGGCGAGACTGATCGAGGAGGCCACTGCAGAATACTGGATGCGACACCCGAGGGAGGAGGAGGAGGAGGGAGGGGTGTGCTCGAGCCGACAGTGGAGGGCGGGGGGAGGAGGGAGGAGGGAGAGGGGGGGCTGATCACGCTAGGTGCGCTCGCGCCACATCTAGTGCCCGACCCCATCCAACCCATCCCTTCCCGTTGCAATGACTTCTGCTCTCTCCGTCGACGGGCGTCGTGGCGGACCTGGAACCCCAAAAAGACCCCCCGCCTGTGCTGTCCGCAATCGGAAAGGGGCGCTGCACAGGGTGGAGGAGGGGACGGATGAGCAGGAGGATAAGCAGGAGGGGAGGAGAACGAGGAGGAGGGGGAGGAGGAGGAGGATAGAGGAGGACGGGGAGGAACAGCAGCAGCGGGAGCACGAGCGAGAGGAGCGGGGAGAGCTGGATGATCAGGGCAAGGCGGGGGAGGGGAAACTAGCGGGGCGACGACGATGAAAGGACTCGGATCCAGAAAAGTGGGGTCATCCTGAACGATGAGAGCAGAGCGCCGATCTTTAAATGAGGCCCACACTGCAGCGGGATTACCATTTTGACACTCCGAGAAAGTTCCGATTTGCGACTGACTATGAAAATTACGCTACCGAGGAACCCCACATACTTAACTTAAATATTGTGTGTTTGCTTAAGTTTATAATATATGCGCAATTCTGCGTTCCCAGCCCTCGTCGCGAATGTTCCCCTATGTGTCATCCAACGCCATATTGCTTGAACCTCCTCCCTCTTCCTAGCCTTCTATCCTCCGTCGAGGACAGATTCGAGCCAGCCAGCGGCCGCGGTGAGGGACCACCCCCTGCGCACCCTCGATGGTGTCGAGGAAGTGCCACGCCTGCTATTCCCTGGACGACCGTCGTGCGTAGCGGCCGCGGTGAGGGACCACCACCTGCGCAGCCTCTATGGTGTCGAGAAAATGCCGCGCCTGCTATGCCCTGGACGACCGTCGTGCATAGCAGCCGCGGTGAGGGACCACCCCTTGCGCACCCTCTATGACGTCGAGAAAGTGCCACGCCTGCTATTCCCTGGACGACCGTCGTGCATAGCGGCCGCGCTGAGGGACCACCCTCTGCGCACCTCCTGTGGTGCCGAGAAAGTGCCACTCCTGACACGATCTGCGAGCGTGTCACGGATAGAGGCCGCGCTGAGGGACCACCCTCTGCGCACCCCTTGTGGTGTCGAGAAAGTGCCACTCCTGCCACGATCTGCGAGCGTGTCACGGATAGAGGCCGCGCTGAGGGACCACCCTCTGCGCACCCCCTGTGGTGTCGAGCAAGTGCCACTCCTGCCACGATCTGCGAGCGTGTCACGGATAGAGGCAGCGCTGAGGGACCACCACCCTCTGCGCACCCCCTGTGGTGTCGAGAAAGTGCCACTCCTGCCACGATCTGCGAGCGTGTCACGGATAGAGGCCGCACTGAGAAACACCACCCTCTGCGCATCCCCTGTGGCGTCGAGAAAGTGCCACGCCTGCCACGCCCTGCGAGCGTGTCACGGATAGAGGCCGCGCTGAGAGACCACCCTCTGCGCACCCCCATGTGGTGTCGAGAAAGTGCCAGTCCTGACACGATCTGCGAGCGTGTCACGGATAGAGGCCGCACTGAGGGACCACCCTCTGCGCACCCCCATGTGGTGTCGAGAATGTGCCGCGCCTGCCACGCCCTGCGAGCGTGTCACGGATAGAGGCCCCGCTGAGGGACCACCTTTTGCGCCCCCCCAGTGGTGTCGAGAAAGTGCCACTCCTGCCACGATCTGCGAGCGTGTCACGGATAGAGGCCGCGCTGAGGGGTGAGAGACCACCCTTATGCGCACCCCCTCTGATGTCGAGATTGGCCGCGCCTTCGCCTGCGAGCGAGTCACGGCTCGGGCCGCGAGGAGGGACCACCCACTGCGCCCCCAGTGGTGTCGGAAGTGCCGCGCTGCCCACGGCCTTCGAGCGTTGTCAGGAGCGGTCCGCCGCGCTAGGGGCCACCCTGCGCACCCTGTGTGGTCGAGAAAGGGCCACGCTTGTGTGCAGGGAGATGTCGTGGATAGCGGCCGCGGTGAGAGACCACCCCCTGCGCACCCCCTATGGTGTCGAGGAAGTGCCACGCCTGCCACGCCCTGCGAGCGTGTCACGGATAGAGGCCCCGCTGAAGGACCACCCTTTGCGCCCCCCCAGCGGTGTCGAGAAAGTGCCGCGCCTGCCACGCCCTGCGAGCGTGTCACGGATAGAGGCCCCGCTGAGGGACCACCCTCTGCGCACCCCCTATGGTGTCGAGGACGTGCCACGCCTGCTCGCCTGCCGCATGGCTTGCCGTGTGTATGTGTATGATGCGTGTGCGGCCATATCGGGACATATCTCACGTGTTGCCCAGTATGTCGTGCAGTCGTCTTGGGTGTATGATGCAGTGAACATGCGTCTTGTATGTGCGAATGTGTGCATGCGTGCGGCTGTGTGCGAGTGTGTGGGTGAGGAGGCGGGAGGTGTGTGAGACGCGGGTGCGGCGCGGCAGGGAAGAAAACCAGAACCCCACGACGAAGCATGTGGGGAAATAC
>CAUYUJ010006849.1:0-22500 GCA_963575745.1 Prorocentrum cordatum
TGAGCGAAATGGGCCACGGACGGAGACGCCAGCACGCGCTCCAGAACGAGGGCGCGCAATCGACGAAGCGAGAAACATACATTCTTTCTTGACACGCCCCTCCAGACTGACAGCCCGTTCTCGAGAGCCAGGTGTTAGCCGAAACTTAGCACGCAGTGCTTGTATGTTCTGCGAAAAGCCTGGCTATATATATGATAGTGCAACAATTACAGTCTCAGGACTTCCCCCCAGCGTCGTCGATCGCCTTGACGGCTGCAGCCCACGCCTCAGCGGTCGGCTTAGGCCCCCCCCAGCCCTTGGAGCTCTCGGTGTAGTAGCCCGACCAGCCCATGAGGCTTTAGGCGCGTTCTGCGAGATACTCTGTTACCCTCGCCACCATTCCCGCTCGCTCATGGCCCTGGCGGCCCCCGATCCCAAGACGAACGATGGACACATGAGGCGAGGATTGGGGAGGACGAGGAGGAGCTAGGATGAGGAGGAGCTAGGAGGAGGGGGAGGAGGGAGATGGAGGAGGAGCAAGAGGAAGAAGGAGGAGGAGGAGGGAGACATTTAAGAGGTGGAGGGGGCGAGGAAGGAGGGGGCGAGGGAGGAAGGGGCGAGGGAGGACGGAGGGGGGAGGAGGAAGGATGATAAGGAGGAGGAGGGGGGGGGGGGAGGCGGAGGAGGATAAGGTCAAAACACATTCAAAACAGCCTGAGTGTTTCCACCACTACGAAGAGGGATGATGGTGATGAGGAGGAGTAGGAGTAGGAGGAGGACGTACCCAAGACACCCAACGCATAATAGCATGAAACTGTTCGGGCGCGGGGAGGGAGGGGGGGTCGGCGGGGGAAGGGGTGAGGGGGGCAACCAATCTCGACGAAGCGGTGCGATGGCTGGCGGTAGTTCGCTAAACGTAATGAATTGCCGCGCTCTCTGAGAGCACGGAAGCGAAAAGCTGTGCGGCTCGTGTAGATTATGCCCTGCTTGTAGACCACTGGCGGTGGGTTCGAACCGTCCTTTGGCATCGACGGCATTGCGCTCATGATCTTTGACTTCGGGATCGGCTTCAAGTCGGCAGTCGCCGCACGGGGCTTCTTCACACCCTTTGCAGCCGCGGCAGGCTCGGTCTTTACAGCCTTGGCGGGCTTAATGGAAGCAACGGCTGCTGCTGGGCGCTTCCGTGCTGGCGCCTCAGTCTTGACCTCAGCGTCCTTCTCTGCAGCTGCTTTCGCAGCTTCCTTCTTAGCTGCGGCTTTCGCCTTCGCTTCCTCCTTCTGCTTGCCCTTACGCTTCTTGAGGGCCTCGATCGCAGCACGGGCGTGGGGGTCCAAGTCCTCTAAGCACGGCCCGTCGTCATCATCGGCGGCGTCGTGCTCCGCATCGCCCTCGGGTTCATGCTTCTCAGCCTTTATAGCGCCCTGCTCCTCACGTTTAGGGGTTTCGAGCTCACGCTTGGCAGACGGCTCATGCTTGGCAACCTTCAGCGTCCCATCAGGAGCCCGGTGGACAGCCAAGCTGGCTCGTGGCTCTTCTTTCACGGGAGGTGATTCAGGGCCCCGCGCAGCCGATTGGCTTTTCTCTTTGCGGTACTCGAGCAACTTGTGCTGGTACTCGTAGAACAAACCCATCTCGTACGGGTCAGTCGGTGATGGGATGAGCGCCCCTGCTGGTGATGCGGTGCGTGCGTCGGCTGTGGGCGCTGGTGCGATGTCATGGCTGTGGGCGGTGTCAAGCTCTTCATTTGCTGCTTGAAACTTTGCTTTAACACCTGGTTCAAAGGACGACTTCAGCTATTGTTGGAGCGCAACGATATACTGTCAGCTACTGTGTTGATGCCCTTGAGCTCGATCGTGATCGGCTGGTCATCATCAGGGTAGGCGGACTGGAAGATGTCTGTTGGGAGCTCCGATGGTGAAGCTGGGTATTCCAAGATGCGCGAGAATCCGAAGTCTTTTTTTTCGGACTTGAAACAAGCCTTGAAATCTTTCAGTAAATCCCAAAGTTTTTTTGGCTCTGGTGGGGTCTCGTAGTGCGTGATTGCTAGTAGGGCTGTCCCCCACCTGAACGTATGCTGGGAAGGATCGTTGCAACCGACGGCCATGGCGCGCTCGACCATCGTCGTCATCTTGCGGTTCACCGACAGTTTCGGGTTTTTGAGCACATCCCAGTCCGAAGACGTTAGGTAACACCACCACTCCTTAAGCGATTGCTTACCAGAGCCTTCTGGCTTGACGGGGCCGATGCCCTTGGCGACCTTGCTGTCGACGATGGCCATGATCCGTTTGGTCTGGTCCTCGCCGCACGGCTCACCCCTCAACGCGTCGACGATCTGGGTCGCCTCGGCTGGGCCGAAGCTTTTCATATTGTTCAGCATGCTGATCAGAGTGTCGGCAAAGCTCTTCTGGAGCATGGGATCACAGCTGCTGTTCATTTCTGCCCGAGCCTTGAAAAAGACTTTCACGCTACCGATCTCCTTGACTAGTAAGCTGCAGTTGCAGCTTGAGCTGGCCATCCAGCTGGTGTGAGTAAAAGCCAACAAGCGCTGATGTGGCTCAGCCTTCTGGCTCGTGAGGCGACTGGCCTTCAAGCTCGTGAGCCAAACGGCCATGGATGAGCTGAGCTGACAAGCTACACGACGACGCTATGTGGCGCCAACAGAGAGAGAGAGACGGCTAGCACCGATACAGAATGCGATTGAATGCAACAATACCGATTCGGAATGAAACGGAATAAAATGAAAGGAAATTGAATGAAACGGAACTGCAACGGGAAGGAAATCACCAAACGGTGATGAATGAAATTGAATGAAACACCATCGAAAAAGAATGAAACATACTGAGACAGCGAGACGGAATGACATCCACGACGACTGGAGGGGGGGAGGTGGGGGGCCACCCCATGAGATGAGCGAGAGAGGCTGCGGAGCCAGGAGAAGAGGGAGTAGGGGGGTTGAGGAGAACGACGACTGCTTGACTGCTGAATCGCCCCCCTCCTCCTCCTCCACATCCCCCTCATCCTCCTCGGTCTCCTCCTCGTCATCCTCCTTCCTGTCCTTTCATCCTCCTCATCCCTCATCCCCCTCACCCTTCTGGCTCATCCTCATTCCCCTCGTCGCCATCATCGCCGCCATCCTCCGCATCCCCGCCGTTGCGCCACAGAGGGTCGGCGGCGCGCCGAGGGGCGCAGACCCCCCTCCTCATCCTCCTCATCCGAAGAAGAAGAGGGAGGAGGAAGCAGCCACAAGGAAGGAGGAAGGAGGGTAAGCAAGGAGGAACGAGGACGGAGGAGAAGGAATGAGGAGGGAGGAGAGAGGAGGGACGAGGGCGGAGACAGCGGGGCGCGGGGGTGAAGTGAGGAGGAGGAGGAGGAGGGGGAGGAGGAGGAGGAGGGGGAGGAGGAGCAGGAGCAGGAGTAGGAGGAGAAGGAGGAGGAAGAGGATCAGCAGGAGGAGCAGGAGGAGGGGGATGATGAGCAGGAGTAGGAGGACGAGGAGGAGGCGGGGGAATGACGAGAAGGAGGAGGCGGAGGGAGGAGGAGAAGGAAGGACGAAGGAGGAATGATGAAGGAGGACGGTGGACGGAAGAATGAGGAAGGAGGGAGGAGGAAGGAGGAGGAAGAGGAGGAGGATGAGCCGCCGCATCCTTCTCATCCTCCTCCTCATCCTCCTCCCCCTTCGCCTCATCCTATACTCATTCTCCTCATCCTCGTTATATGTGTCACCCTTCTCCTTGTCCTCATCATCCCCATCCCCCTCCTTCTCCTGACAAAACGCCGAAACACCACAGAGACGGAATGACGACATTCACGACGACTGGAGGAGGGGGGAGGTGGGGGGCCACCCCATGAGATGAGCGAGGGAGGCCGCGGAGCCAGGAGAAGAGGGAGTAGGGGGGTTGAGGAGAACGACATCATAGACGAACTGAAACTGATGGGCTATTTAAGTCGGGGGCGTGGGAGGGGCGGTAAAGCTTGTAGCATTGTATGGCATAGCATTACATGTTGACGTTGCATGCATGGCATGGCACTCCACCGATCCGCGCGCATGGCATATCATTTTGATGCTCGGACTGCACGCATGACATATCATAGCACAGCGTCGGATGCATCCCTTCCCCCGCCCCCATTCACGCGAGACCTGATCGCCCAACATGTCCGCTGAGTGGAGGAGGAGGACAGGACTCTCCCTATCCATCCTCATCCTCTGTTTCATCCTCCTCCTCCTCGCCCTCCTCATCCCTCCCCTTCTACTCCTCGCGTTCATCCACCTTCTCCTGGACACGGGGCACGGAGGCGAATGAGGAGGAGGGCAAGGTGAGTAGGATGATGATGGACACAGAGTGGGGATGATGTTGGTTTGCATCGCGCCGCGGTCCGCGTTGTGCACGCCGACGGCGTCACCGTGGCTCTGCGCACCTGTGGGCACAGAGCAAGAAGCTCTTCATCAAACGTGGCGCACCGAGCCATGGATTTCGACGATTCGAAACGCGAGCTTCTCGCCAGGGATGTTCGCACCAGGAATTGGTTCAAACCTGCATCAAAACGAACCAAACTGACCACGCACTTGGCTCGGTGCCTAAAGCCTATGGCGCAAAAAGTGCGCAAACATGCCTGTGCAAAGGGGCGGGGGCGCCTCCACAGGTCGCCTGATTGGGTACAATGGGATGGAGAGGGTGAGCGTCGGGGGGGGGGGGGGGGGGGGGGCGGGGGGGGCGATTGGAGAGGGGAGAGGGGTTGGAGAGGGGCTCATCCTCACTCTCATCCTCCTCCCTACCCTTATCATCCTCATACTCCTCCTCTCCTCATCCCTCTGCCCCCCTCGGGTAGAGGCCTCCTGAGAGGCCTATGGACGCGTGGGGGGAGGTTGGATCAGGGAACGAACCCCACCAAATCGGATGAACTCCGACGGTCTATGGAGGCGCACCAGCTAGCCCGACAGGCCCCTGCGGCGGCCTCACGACGGCACAGCAGAGCCCAGGCCTTCTCGAAGCCGAATTCGTTTGACTACCAAGTCTCTAGAGTCAATCGCAGCGATCCTGCGTTTGACTCTAGAGACTTGGTAGTCAAACGACGGCGGTCCTGCGTTTGACTACCAAGTCTCTGTAGTCAAACGGTGGCGGTCCTGCGTTTGACTACCAAGTCTTTGTAGTCAAACGCTAGACGCCTCCGTTTGACTACCAAGTCTCGGTAGTCAAACGCCGAACCGATATACTCGCCTACTCGAGGCCCAGCAGCTTCCGAAGCGTCGCCTACTCGAGGCCCAGCAGCTTGCGAAGCTGCGAGCTCTTGTTCTTGTAGTCCGCTGCGTGGGCCTCGAAGCCCCTGTAGTCGCCGTTCTCGTAGCACGAGATCAACGACGCACAGCGCGGAAGCCATCCTCCGTGGCCGCCTTTGCCCCTGGATGGCTCGCTCTTCCCGTCGCCCTTGCCGCCCTTCGCGCCGCCCTTGCCGCCCTTGCCACCGTTGTCGGGCGTCTTGACGATGGCCTCGAACGCCTGGTGGCCGCTCACCACCGTCACGCCGTCCGACTCGCTGGACGACCACCACGGGAAGTGGAGCGGCATCGTCGGCGCGTCCTCGAACGAAGCGGCCGCCTCCGACCAGAACAAGATGGAGATCTCCCCTTCGTTCTGGACGTTCTGGCGCTGCAGCTTCGTCGCCCACATCGTGTCCGATGCGTACCAGCCGTCGTCGGTCCTGAAGAGGTAGATGTGAGCCCAGTGGCCGCTCTTGAGCTCGCGCTGCTCCACCGACTTCCAGAGCCACCCGCCTGAGACCTCAAGCGACGTGTTGAAGTACATGCCAGCGGCCGTCTGGACGGCCCAAAGCGTGTCCTCCGAGCACTGCTGCAAGAACTCGCTCGTGCTGAGCTCATCCGTGTGCACGCACAGCGTCGCGTGGCGAAACGGGTTGAACACCATGGAGCCAGCCTGCTCTGCGATCGCCGCCAACTGCGCGAGCTCTGAGTCCTTCGTCAGCCGAAGGCGCGTCGGCGGCGGGCCCTCGGGCTGCCTTGGCCCGCGAGAGGCCTTCCTCTCCGTGAGAAGGTCCTTGCGGAACAGCCCCGCCATCGCGACACGGAGCGGATGCGCGCGAGACCGCGCGAAGCAATGGACGCGCCTCAAAGGCGCGACTAGCGCGAAAGCAAAGTCGCGCTTCGAGCCAAAATGGTTGACGCGGAGGATGTTTGGAGAAGGAGGTGTGGATGTGGAGGTGTGGTGTGGGCGTCGTGCGTAGGAAGGCGAACCTCTTGGCCAATGAAGGCCTGTCTTGGGTGGCCGCGCCGTTAAATATGAAACCGCGCCTGCGGCGGGCGTACCATGGAGCTCTTGTGGGCCTCGGGGCATATACCATATCCACGGCCTGTGACATGCCATCATGCTTATAGCGTTGTGACCTACCATTGGCGACGACATATCGAGGGGGGGAGGTGGGGGGCCACCCCATGAGATGAGCGAGAGAGGACACGGAGCCAGGAGAAGGAAGAGGGAGGGGGGTAAGGAGAACGACGACCTACATGGACTGATACTGATTGAACTAATTCTGATATTATGGTTTGGGGTTTGAGGCTGGACACAGCCTAAAGGTGCAAAGTATAGCATTGCATCGCACCACGAGCATAACATAGCAATCTGTGATTTCAGCAAGATTAGTGGCATGCAACGTACACGGCGCGCCCCTTTCGATTTCGACCCATTCGGTTCGGGAGTCATCCTTCCTCGCCCCCCATCCTCATGCCCTCCTCCCCTACTCCGTGTCCTCTCCTCCACCTTCCCTCATCCTAATCCCCTCCCCCCTCTTTTACCTACCACTCCCCCAGTCCTCCTCATCTATTGCCTATTTCCTACTCCTCATCCTCCAAAAGCGGACCGATGTACTAACCATGGGGAACGTTAGTAACATTCTCCCTCTCCTCCTACCATACTCCTCCTCCTCCTCCCCTCCTCCGCCCCCTCCCCCTCCTACTCGACTTAATCATCTTCATCCCCCAGCCCAAGGCCGGGCGCTGCTATGCCATGTGGCGCCCACGTCACATCGCCCTCATCTCCTCTCCCCTTCCTATTTCCTACCTGTCCCCTCCCTCCCCTTCCCCCCTCCCCCTCCCTCTCCGTCGTCCCTTCCCCGTCCCTCCCTGCCTACCTCCACATTTACTGAATATGAATACTATTCTCCTCTCCCCCCTGAATAATCACCTTCCTCATCGCCCTCGCCCCCATCATTCGCAACTGTTTCAAGATCACAACGCGAGACGACAAGATCAGCACAATGAAATCGAGCTCAGCACCATGGTGGCTACGGGCGGACGCATGGCACATCGTGAACTAGCCATGAGGCTCATGATATGTGGGCTGTGATCGCTGCTGTGGCCTGTTATCGCCGCTGCGTGCATCTTCACGGGCGACAATCGCCCTTGAAGATACCCACGACGTCGACAGCAGCACGCAACGACGATCACAGTCCACAATTGGACTTGCTGCCCACGGGCATGACAGCTGCACCATGCAGCTTACGAAGCCGAGCTCGAACTGCGGCTGGCCGATGACGACGAGCTTGAGCCTGAACCGCCATCTGCAGGGGGGGCAGTGTCCATCGCCTCCACGACGTCGGGGAGAGCCGACAACTTCTGCAGGCGCCCGAGGCTAGTCGGCTTGGTCTGCGTCGACGTGCCCCCAGTCAAGGTGTACAGCCGCCTGACGTCATCGAAGATCTCGCGAACGTGCTTATTGGTCTCCACCTTGTTAGCGATCACCTTCGCGAACCGCTCAAGCGCATCTGCGCGCTCTTTGTGAGCATTACGGCTGGTTTTCATGTCCTTCAGCTGCTGCTTCAGCACGGGAATGCTGTCCTGGCGGGCCTTCGGAGCCATCGCGCGATGGCTGAAAGGGACGAAGCGCGCACGCGCTGGGGGGGGGGGCTCTGAAGCAGAATGGCTGAATTATGATGGTAGTCCCCGACCCCCAAGCACCGAAAGGCACCGCATCAACGCAGCCAGTCGGCTTGATGAGCAATGACTGTTTTTCACACTCGGCGAGCGACGTGCTAAGCCCGCAGACCCCAATCATACGGGCGCTGTCAGCCTCAAGGCTTACTATAGTGTATGCATATACACTTGCAGCATTAGTCATGTGACTGCTCGGGAAGCTCAGCATGGCAAGGCTCAGTACCCGAATTATGAAGCTCGGCATCCGAATCGGGAGGCTCACCAGCCGCATCGGGGGGCTCATCATCCGCATCGGGGAGCCCACCATCGGGGGGCTGCGGCTGCGTGAGGAACCGTACCGCATCCTCAACCGTCTTGCATTTCTTGTAGCCGTAGCCGTCCAGGCCATATGTGCTCTTCGGGAACTTTGCCAGCACATAGCCGTTCCTGTGATGGACGCCCTTAGGTAAATCAGGAAGTCGATCCCGCTTCTGCGGCTCGTCGAACCCCATTGACCTCATAATGTGAATTGCAGCAGCCAGCGCCTCGGGCTCGTACGCAATGAACAGGTTGTCACACGGATGGATGGGCCTCAAAACATCAATGTGAATAGTTTTGTCCTGAACTACTACCTCGAGGTCCATGGCGCCAGGATCGCGCCGCATGTCAGCCTTCTCGGCATGGCTCCTCACAAGCTTTGTCTGCTTCGGTGGCGTTTTGAACAGAGAGGCCTTTGCCTGGGTCAGCTCCTGTTTGAGCTCGTACGCTTGCTTCTCGTTCCGCTGGGCGATCAAAGACTTCAGCCCCCTGCTCAAAGCCACTGCCTGCTGCTCCAGCCCGCGTGGGAGGGCATCGTTCTTATAAGCCAAAAGGCTGTTCAGCGTATACTGCGCTGGTGCGATTCGCACGAAAGTCTCATCGCCGATAGTAGCCATATCACATGGCCTGTGAATCCGCCAAACTGGTTTTATCCCCTCCAGCTTGACGGTGCGGCAAAGTTCAAGCGTTGCTTTCTGCATTACGCTAACAGTAATTCGTGATGCTCTATCCCTGGTCGTTTGAGCCAAATGGCTGAGGTTCGATTGCGTCCTAGGAAGGTGACGCGACGTGGACGACGTCATTGAGAGGGGGCGAGGTGGGGGGCCGCCCCATGAGATGAGCGAGAGAGGCCACGGAGCCAGGAGAAGGAGGAGGGAGGGGGGTGATGAGAAAGACGACATATGCGACTTACACTTAGGCTCATCTGCCCCGCATGGCGCATCAACTCGTTGGCATGGACAGTCCTCGAAGGCTCGAGGGCGCCACAAAGACCTGCAGAAGCACGGCATGGCATCGCATATCGAGAGTATACTGCAGGGTGAACCCAAGATGGCCGATCGCATGGCATCACATAGCATGTCAGTTGCTTCGCCCCGCGGTTCGCTGTCTTCGCAAGCCCCTTGCGATATATTCATGACGGCCTCGCCGAAGCGAGAATTCTAATGTTATCGTTCTCTCGTTCTATCTGTGACATCCCATCATCATCGCCCCTCCTCGTGGAGCCGACCATTTTTGGATGGTTGTTTGACCTGATTCTCCCCTCCCCCCTTTTCACCACTCTTGCGCGCCCTGGTTCGGCGCCGCCCTAAACGCAAAGACGCGGCTAAGGGAAGACATGACCAATAGGGGCAACTGTTGGAGCCCACGGGCTTGAGGGAATGAATGAAGCAGACGGACTGCGGGCGACCAGTCAGGATCAGAGTAGCAAATGCTGACCCCCCGCAGCATCTCGCTCCACACTCGCAATGTTTTTTTCCTATGTCAGTGCAAGGCTGCGTCAACTGCCTGATAAGCGCATGGCTGGTAAACCCGTTCGCACGCAAAAGGGATGTGTCCGACATCAAAGCTTCGTGCTAGCCGACGGGGCAACAGCGCGACCTCCACCCTCATCCTCGCTCCTCCTTATACTATCCCCTGCTACTGCGCGGCAGCATATGACTGTAGCACTGCAGAGTGCTGGGGGTGCCCTGGATTAGAACTCGAGATATTGCAAAAGTGCGATGCAAAACACACCCCTCTGTAAACTAGCACCCGTGGCTGATGGATGCTGTTCAAGCCCTCTTCTGCTTCTTGACGCTCTGCTCGTGGATTGGCACCTCCTTAGCCTTGGGCTTGACGAGCATCTGGAGCTTCACATTGGGCCCGATGTCGGTATTGTTGGTGAGCACTGGCAACATTAAGCCACCGTGCGACACGTGGCTCGTAGCCATGTTGGATTGCTTCTTATCGTAGGTTGGCGCGACCGAGCACTCCCAGTGTGCAGCCACAACGCCAGGCTCATCGACAGGGTGCTGGAGACGGATCGCAATCTGATGAATGCGGTGGCGGCGTTTCTTTTTTTTTTTTTTTTTTATTTTTTTTTTTATTTTTTTTTGTTTGATTTTTTTTTTTTTTCTTTTCTTTATCTTTTTTTTTTTTTTTTTTTTTTTTTTTTTATTTTTTTTTTTTTTTTTTTTTTTTTTTGTTTTCTGGTTTTATTTTTTTTTTTTTTTCTTTTTTTTTTTTTTTTTTTTTTTTTTTTTTTTTCTTATTTTCTTTTTTACTTTTTTTTTTTTTTTTTTGTTGTTATTTTCAGATGCAGGCAACACAAAAAAGTGAACCTTGGTGTCTTTGTCAATTGCATGCTCGCCAAGTGAAATGCCAGGCCCATTGTTCTTCGCACTTATGTTGATGAATGGAACCACTGGGACCAAAGTAAGCTGGCCCTGCTTGATGGCGCTAGTAGTCCACACCCCGTCTGGCTTCCGCCAGAACGCCAGCTTATGCTTGCCCACGTGCTTGGCATCCAGCTCAAGGAGAGCTCGGTACAACGCAGCCTTCTGCTTGTCGATGTACAGCTGTTGCGGGCGCTGCTGATCACCATCCATCTGTTTTGACAGCACAGCCTTAGATATTGACCACTTCTGAAGAAGATCCTCAAATGTAATCTCAGCCGTATGTGGCTCTCGGCTCGGGTCGTGGTTAACAGCTTCGCGAAGCTTGACAGTCTGACCGGCGCTGAAGATAGTATAAAGCATCTGGACTGCAACGTCCTTCTGGACTACAAAGCACCCCACCGAATACCCAGCCTTCTTGGCAATCCATGTCGGGCCCTTATGGTCGCTGAGCGTCGCCGTGCTGGATGCGCTCGGCTTCGCTTTGGCAGCGGCTGCAGCGCCGCTCGAGACCGCGTGTTTAGACCACTCGTCGAACGTTACCCTGTGACCCTTGAGGTCGCTGAGGCTGGTCAGAAATGAATTGCATATGTCGCCCCATTTAAAATCCTTGCCCCCCCGACCCATCTTCTCCTTACCTGTGAGCTTCAACGCAATCCTCACGAATAGCTGACCTAATGGCTGCAACGCCGCATCGATGCCATCAAGCCCCCTTGCGATATCCATGGCTTCGCCAAGAATGCTTTCAGCAGTAATTGCTTCAGCCATCTTAGGCTTGCTAGCAACCTTTGTGACATCATTCTTCACAGGCAAGCGCGCCACGCCGTCCTCAACCTTGTCACCCGTGAGGTTTGCAATTGCAAGTGCCACCCGAATCAAAGGATACATGTTGGTTTTCGATGCGAAAGCTGTGTTCGTAATCGATTCCCAGAAAGCTTGCCCCAACGTAGTGTTGCAACCAAATTGCTTTGCAACCGAGTCCATGAACGACACGAGAGGGGCGCCATCGCCACCTCCGAAATTCTCGACAAACTCAAGCAATGTCTTGCTGTACTTCGCGCTCGGTACGTTGAGCGAAACTACGTTCTCGATAGCCATGGCTTTCCAATCCGCAAGCTGGCGCATTCCTGGGTCGTTGGCAATCGCCGCCAACGTCATGCAGGTCTCCAGCTCCCCGACCTCCGTGCCGATGTGGTTCTGAGTGTTTAAAGCCTTCTGGGCTACTGAGGCGAAGCCTGGGAACAGCTCGTCAATGATACTTGGGACCACCTCCCACGCCCAGCCTTTCTCAATCATGGCTTTGAATTGTACATTCTGGGACAACTTCTGCACGTCAATCGTATCTGAATCAGCCGTCTGCAATGACTTCTCCGACGTCCTGCCCTGCACCCCTGCCAACTTGCAGAAAGCCGTGGTGTGTCCACACCCGACTGTAACGTACCGCCCGGAGCCATTAACTGGCGCTAGAAGCCCACCGGCTCTGTCCACCAGCGCCTTGTTCTTAGCAACGTGCTGCCAACGGATGGGGGAGTTGACTCCAAGCTCGATGCAAACGGCATTTGATAGCTGGCGCATGTCGGCACCAGCTGCATGAATCCGAGCTGCATTGCGATGCACATTGTGCGGGCTCAGAAGAAGCCCTCCACGGTTTGCACTGTGCGCGAGAAAAAATTTCGGCTCGATGCTGTTCATTGTGTACGCCAACTTGTGTGCCCGAAGGCAGGTCATCAGCATATCCATATGCTCGTTCGCCTTCATTTTTTTCAAATTCAGAATCTTCTGGAACTCCGTTTTGAAAGCTTCGGTAAGCTGAGACATAGCTGAAGAAAGCTGCTGGAAGCTATAGCGAATGCTTTAAGCCGCAAATCCTGCAACTACGGATGGCAAAATGCAACTGCAAAATCACAAAATATATCTCGAAACCGTCGTGTCCGATGCTCATACCTCTCATCCACAGTTCAATGTTGAACATCTGCTCTGCATGCTGATGTTGAGTTCGCTGAGCTATCTCTAGGTAAAAATCACCGAGTTTTTCAGAGCCAGGTCGCCTACAAATGGGTTCGGACATGTTCTTTGGATTCCCAGCATGAGCTGAGTTAGCAAAGGGAACATATGTTTGGTTAGCAACGGAAGATATGTTTGGTTCGAAAAAAATCAACGTTTGGTTTGCATCGGGAGCTATATTGAACCGTGGAGATCTGCTTGTGTTGGGCCTCTGAGAAAAACGAGATCAACATTTTTCTGAAAAAGTTTGTCATGTTATAACTATTCTGAGCATCATGTTATCCTATTCGAACACTTATGTTACCTTAACATAATGTGTTTGAACTTCAAATTTTGGAAAAAAAACTATGTTAAACTAACATAAAAAGACATGTTAACATGAGATAAATGAGTTATCAAAGTTATCACAGTTATCCAACATAAACCATAAACTGTTTAGCAACATGTAAACCTTTATACAGTTTATGTTGAACTACTAAAAGCCACGCTGGCTTTAGCTAAGTATGATAAACAAGCTTACTAGCTACAGCAGCTTGCTGCTGCTTTGTGAAAGGGTTGTATGGACGTTGTACCAACCTTAGCAACTCGCTATAAAGCCCATAAGCTTTAACAAAGCCGACGTTCATCTCAGTACCCCGCCGGCTTGGTACCCCCCCCCTCCCCCAGGGGCTCTCCCCTACCAAGCCAGCGGCCGCCGGCTTGGTACCCCCCGGCTTGGTACCCCCGCAGGGGCTCCCCCCTATCAAGCCAGCGGCCGCCGGCCTGGTATCCCCCCAGGGTTTCCCCCCTACCAAGCCAGCGGCCGCCGGCTTGGTACCCCGCCGGCTTGGTACCCCCCAGGGCCCCCCACCTACCAAGCCAGCGCCCCGCCGGATTGGTAGCCCCCGCGTGATTGGTACCAGCCATCCAGGAGACCCCCCCTACCAAGCCAGCGGCCGCCGGCTTGTACCCCGCCGGCTTGGTCCCCCTCCAGGGCCCCCCCCCCTACCAAGCCAGCGGCCGCCGGCTTGGTACCCCGCCGGTCTGGCACCCCCCAAAAAAGCGCTCCCCCCTACCAAGCCAGCGGCCGCCGGCTTGGTACCCCGCCGGCTTGGTACCTCTTCCCGGGGGCTCTCCCCTACCACGCCAGCGACCGCCGGCTTGGTACCCCGCCGGCTTGGTACCCCCAGGGGCTCCTCCTACCAAGCCAGCGCCGCCGGCTTGAGTATTCCCCCATGCATGTGCTTCTCCCTACCAAGCCAGCGGCCGCCGGCTTGGTACCCCGCCGGCTTGGTACCCCCCCAGGGGTTCCCACCTACCATGCCAGCGCCGGCTTGGTAGCCCGCCAGCTTGGTATCCGGGAACCCCTCCCCCCCCCCCTCCCGCCCTCCCACGATGCCGCCGGCTTGGTACCCCGCCGGCTTGGTACCTCCCCCCGCCGCCCGCCCCCTACCAAGCCAGCGCCGGCTTGGTACCCCGCAGGCTTGGTATCCGGGAGCCATTCCCCCCCTCCCGCGCTCCCGCTATGCCGCCGGCCTGGTACCCCGCCGGCTTGGTACCCCCCGCAGCTCGCCCCTACAAGCCAGCCGCCGGCTTGGTAGCCCGACGGCTTGGTATCCGGGAGCCTTCACCCCCGAGCATTCTTCCCGCCTCCACGATCCCGCGGCTTGGTACCCCGCCGGCTTGGTACCTCCCCCCGCCGCCCCCGCTACCAAGCCAGCGCCGGCTTGGTACCCCGCCGGCTTGGTATCCGGGAGCCCCTCCCCTCCCTCCCGCGCTCCCGCGATGCCGCCGGCTTGGTACCCCGCCGGCTTGATACCCCCCGCAGCCCACCCCCTACCAAGCCAGCGCTGGCTTGGTACCATGCCGGCTTGGTATCCGGGAGCCCTTCCCCCTTCCTCCTCCCGCCCTCCCACGATGCCGCCGGCTTGGTACCCCGCTGGCTTGGTACCCTTCCGCCGCCCCTCCCCTACCAAGCCATCGCCCGGCGTACACTCTGGATACTCGGCTCTTTGAGTCGCATGGCGAATGAGGTTCAATGGATTGTGTGGCGGTCGGCTGTCTGCGCTGAAGAACAAGAGCAACTGCTCATGAAATGGAGGCGTCGCTCTCGCCATGCCTTCACCCCTCTTCCCCCCCTGCTTCCCGCCCCCTGATGCTGCGCTTCCTCCTGGTCGCCTGTAATCGGACGGCAGAGGGCTCGCTTTAGGACAGCCCAGGTATCGGTTTCCTTCGGCCCAGGGTTTCTGTTCGGACGGCCCCCGGTCCGTTTTCGTACTCCAGGGCATTCGCTGTCCGTGCCCCACCCCGGACATCCGACGTCAAGGAAAACATGCCATGGTATTGCAAACATCGAGTCTGGGGCTCTCGACCCCATCAATGAGCTTGATTTCTCGAGCCGGATCAATCCGTGAGGGACCCCAAATGCCCAAAGGGCCCCCTCGTGATCTTGTCACGACGCCTTGATGTTAGGGTCCCCTCTGCCCCGTGCAGATCTCCGCTGCAAGCCGATTCCCAGACCCCTCTGGGGCACAAGCTCGACAACTGTCGACTACACGCAAGAGAGTGACCCGTCGCTGTCGCATCGCGGAGCGCGATGCGATATACCGGCTGCCTGCGCGCCTGGATGTGGCCGCCCTGCGCACCAAGGGTCACTCTTGCCCAGGGCCACTCCTCGCGTGTATCGGGCCGGGCGAAAGGGGGGGATTGGGAAAGGGGGGGTTACGGAATTTGCTGCACGCAGCTGGTTTCGGCCTCACCGAGGGGCCCACTCCTCGATACATGGCCGCCTCCGGCGCCGGGAGGCGCCGGGAAAATCAGCTACGTGAGCTGATTCTCAACCCCCCCCTTTGCTATCCCCCCCTTTCGCCCGACCCGAGTGTTGCCAAAGGTGTTCCGATCCGCTCTCGGCCGTGGCGGCGAGCACCCGAGGCCGTCCAACAAGGGGCCTCGCCTGCGAGGATCGAACGAGCTGTCGTCTCTTCCTCGGCGGAGGGGCGGCGGAAGGGCGGCGGCAGGAGAACGAGGCCGCCTCCGCCGGCGGAAGGCCGGCGGAAGACGGCGGAAGCAGAGGATCAGAGCCCCGAATCATCAGGGGTAACTCGGGTCAGGGCTAACTCGGGCTCGTCTTTCGGGAGTCCGAACCCGAGTTATCCCGGACCCGAGTTACCCCGGATAACTCGGGCGCCCAGAGCCCCGAATCATCAGGGGTAACTCGGGTCAGGGGTAAGTCGGGTTCCTTTTTCGGGAATCCAAACCCGAGTTACCCCGGACCCGAGTTACCCCGGATAACTCGGGCGCCCAAGAGGATGCGCCCCGAGGCGACGAACGCGTGTTTTGGGTTCGGGGCTGCCGACATCGCCCATTCTCCACGTTGCCAGGGGCCAGGAGCTTTGTCAGAGCATCTCCGACGTCGGGGCAGATTCGAGGCCTGGCCGTGGAATGTAGCATGAGACCAACCCGCCACACCCTGGACAACTGGAGGTTGGTCTGCAATGGGCCGACACCCCGAGCGCCCAGGAGTCCTGGTGGAAACGGGCCCCTGGTCCCTTTTTATCGCTGTTCTCGAAGCCGCCCTGGTTCAAAAACATCCACCGCCCGGTCCCTCCCCGCATCTACAACTTCGAGGACATCTCCCGCAAGAGCAAGCTCTGCATCTCCTACCCGGCGGAAGCAAAGCCTGCGCCCGGGAAGTGGTGGGGAAGACGAAAACCCAGAAAATATAGGAAAATATGGGGAATCTTTTTATTTGTGTGTATTTATTTGTGTGTCCCAGGGCCCCTTCACAAGCGATGGACACGAGTTTGGGTCTAGGGCTGCCGATGTCGCCCCTTCTCGACGTGCTGTCGGAGCATCTCTCCGGCGCCGGGGCGTCCCGCTCCTCCCCCCGCCCCCCCCCCTCTCCGCCGCCCGGTCCCTCCCCGCATCTACAACTTCGAGAACATCTCCTGCAAGAACAAGCTCTGCATCTCCTACCCCGCCAACATGCAGCACGAGGCGCGCGCGCGCGGCCCGGCCCCCCCCCGGCCTCGCCCGGGGGCCGCCCGGTATGGCCAGGGGGGGGCAGGAGGAGGGCCCGGAGGGGAGGGAAGGCGAGGGGTGTTGCGAGGGGAGGAGGAGAGGAGGAGGGGAGGGGAGGGCGGATAGCGGGAGAGAGGAAGGGAGGTGGGAGGGGAGGGGAGGGCAGGGGGAGGGGAGGCGAGGGGGAGGGGAGGGGAGGGGAGGGGGAGAGGAAGGGGAGGGGAGGAGAGGGGAGGTATTCTCCAGGCCTCCTGGATGGCGTCCGAGTAGACGGGACCGGAGGATCGCACCGCGTCCTCGATGCATCGACGATGCGGCTCGCTGTGGATCCCGATTTTCCCCACGCCGACGTCGCGAATGCGTCGCCGACGTCGCCGATGCATCGCTGATGCATCGCCGATAAATCGGTGATGCATTTGCGATGCGGTGCGATCCTCCGACCCCATCTAGGAGGCCTCTAGAGATGGGAGGGGGGGTTGAGGGGGGGAGGGACGGGGATGGGAGGCGCGGAGGAAAGGGAGGGAGGGAGGGGAGGAGAGGGGGATAGGAGCGGAAGGGAGGATGGGGTGTAAGGGGAGGGGGAGAGGAGGGGGGGATAGGGGTAGGGGAGGGGTTAGGGAGGGGAGGGGAGGGGAGGAGGTGATTGGAGGGGGAGGGGGCGAGGAGGAGTGGGGGGTGAGAGAGGAGGGGGTGGTGGGTAGGAGGGGGAAGAGAGGGGGAGGGGGGGGAGGCAAGCTAGGTGCGCTCGCGTCATCTCTGACGTCCTACCCCTCCCTCCCATCCCTTACCATGGCGTAGATCACATCGGATGGCGTATCATGGCACAGCATTGCATGGCACAGCATGGTGTCGAATCCCAACGCGTAGCATGACACAGCATAGCGTGGCGACGCCCCAAGGCGGGGGGGGCGCTTCTGCGGCCCAAAAAATCAATGAATCGACGCCGAATGTGGAATCACTTCCGATGGTTTCTTCGGGAGGCTGTTTTTTAGATTTTGGGGCCTATTTGGAAGGACCACCATGCCGTGGCAGGGGGCTGGAAATAATGACGCCAGCGCTGCAGCGGGAGCACGATTCGGAACGAGCGGAAGCGCGGAAATGAGGCGAGCGCTGCAGCGGGAGCACGATTCGGAACGAGCCGAAACCCTAAAATGAGGCCAGCGCTTCAGCGAGAGCAGCATTTTGAAAACAGAACCCAAGCGAAATCCCGTTACCCGGGGCATCCCCCGGACGCCACCAGGGAATAGAGAGGAGAGTAGCACTCATATTGTGTAATTGTTGGGAGGAGGGGAGGGGAGGGGAGGGGGGGCAGGAGGGGTTGGGAGGGGAGGGGAGGGGAGTGGGGTGCAGGAGCGGTTGGGAGGGGAGGGGAGGGGAGGGAGCCAGACCTCCCGCCAGCGCGAGACAGAGCCGCGGCGAGCTGTTCTGCCCCTCCGCCTCCCGTCGTCCGGGCCCCCCCCCCCCTGGGGTCCAGGATTCGGGGGGCCCCTTGGTGATGGGCCAGGCGGTTGCCGCACCGCCGGGCGAACTGCAGCCGTGGGTGGACGCGGCCGATTTTTTTGTTGGGGCGTCGCTCGGACGTGTGCCTTCTTCCTTCTCCTCGGAGATCGTCGAGGAGCACCTTGGGCCACCTCGCGAAGCCGTGCACGCACGGAGAGCCGACGGAGGCACGGGGCATGGACGTCCGAACGGTGGCGGCGAGTGGAGGCGGATCTCTCCAAGCCGTGGGCCGTGCAGCCGTGGTTCTCTCCAGGTGAAAGTTTCGAAGCCCTGGTTGGCAACGTCCGGGTTTAGATGGGGGGCCTGAGGCTCGAGGGCCGTCAGGGAAGGTGACCCCTGCGGCGCCGTGGAAGAAAAAGCAGCGACGACGCCGGTGGTCCGGTAACGGAGCGGGCGGCGGGAAAGGGGGGAGGGGTAGGACAGGTAGGGAGAAGGAGGGCACAGACATACATGCTTACACGTATACGTCTGCACATACGTCAGTACATACGCACAGACATACATACATACATACATACATACATACATACATACATACATACATGCATGCATACATACATACATACATACATGAATGCATGCATGCATGCATAAGTTCATGCATACATACGGACAGACACGCACACATACATGCAGACATAACGGCGGACACACACATATACATATATATATATCTACATAACTACGCACATGCATGCATGCATGTGTGCATGCATATATGAATATTGTCATGTTCACGTGCACAAATGCATGCACCCATACATACATGCATGCAAACATACATACACATACACACGCTCACACGCACACACGCATGCATATACATATAGACACACATACATACATGCATGCATACATACACACAAACGTACATACATACATACATACATACATACATACATACATGCATGCAACCATGCATGCATGCATACATACACATGCGTGCACACATACACACATACCTTCATACATACATTCAGAGGCCCATACATACATACATTCATGTGTCCCTGCATACATCCCTGTCTACCTACCTACCACCTACCTTTCTACATACATGTAGGTACACACACCTGCATACCGACATACATACATACATACACACATACGCACATACACATATGTACATACATACATACATACATACATACATACAAACCTACATGCATACATACATACATACATACATACATAGATACATACATACATACGTAAATACATAAGTACGTACGTACGTACGTACACGCAACCATGCATACATACAAGCATACATCTGTACACGCATATCTGCATGCATGCATGCACACCTATACGACCACCCTACGGGTGATAAGGTAGTTTGGGGGGAGCAATGGGCAACAGTGGTGACTGTTGTTCTGACGATGCCTATGGTGCGCAGTCTAGTGAGAAGTGTGATCGTGATCGTGATGTGATGTGGCGATGTTGACGAAGCGCACTCGACATTGTCGTGAAGCGCTGCCCCCGCGTGCGCTTGTCAATCGCGCGAACCTCACCTCAGCGCTAGTCGACGTGGTCGAACGTGCGTGCTGCGGTGACACCCTGACTGCTGCTGGCGCCACCCGATGCTGCCCTAGTTGCAGGTCTTGCGCTCGAGGCGCTAGCAAAACTTGGTGTCAGCGGCGCCTGCGTGTTGGTGGCAGCATCTCTTGTCGGCGTTGGGGTTCCCACGTCAACACCTGACGCACTGGCAAAGCCTGGTGCTCGCACGCCCTCCTCTGGCGGCGCATTCTCCGCAACCCACGGCGCCTTACTATTTGCATTTGGATGTTTATGTCGATTTGCATTTCGATGTGCTTTTCGGTTTGCATGTCGGTTTGCGTGTAGACTTGCATCGGATAGCTCGCCGCAGTCACGGTGGGACACCAGTGGGACAGTAGCGGGACACCGCGGGGCATCGTTTGCCAGGTGGAGAGATTTTTGGTCCAGCCGCGGCCCGGCCACAGGAGGATTTTGGGACACCAGCAGGACACCGCGGGCCACCGTTTGCCGGTGGAGAGACTTTTGATCCGGCCGCGGCCCAGCCACAGGAGGATTTCGGGACACCAGCGGGACACTGCGGGCCACCGTTTGCCGGCGGAGGGACTTTTGGTCCGGCCGCGGCCCAGCCACATGAGAATTTTCTCTCGCCCGCCCACGCAGCTTCGCCTCGCCCGCACGCACGCACGGCATGCACGACACGAACCCGAAACCGAAATCGATTTCCCGGTAAGGGGGGTCTCCGTTTCACGTCGGACTCACCCCGAATTTTCGACATACATAGACGCCTACATGTATCCATCTATGTAAACATGCATACACACATACATACACCCATGCATGCATGCGTGCATCATCCATACATGCATGCACGCAAGCATACATACATACCTACACACAGCCATAGCTACACATACATCCATGCTGGCATGCATCCATGCATACATCCATACACGTATACATCTGCCCATTCATCAATTCATCAATCCATCCATACATACATGCATATATGCATACACGCATACAGATGCAGCTGTTAACTCGGCACAGCTGGACATATGTGTGAAGCTATATATACTCGTACACCTACATGTTGAGAGATGGAGAGAGAGGGATGGAGAGAGCGAGAGAAAGAGAGAGCGTGACATGGGATAGCACACAGAGGTTGCGGGGAGCGGGGCGGGTCTGGACAGGGCCAGGTTGGGCGTGGCGCAGCTGGGAAGGACGTAGGCAGGAGAACAGGAACCACGGGGAGGTCGAGAATGGAGAGAATTATGAGGATGACGGAAATAAAGGTGACGATTAACATGGATATGGATATGTTGGTCAAGATGAGGTTGTTGCCGATGATGCAGATGATTGTGTCGGCGATGCTGATGCTGTTGATGACGTTAACCATGATGATAATGATAATGATGATAGGTATGATCCTGATGGTGATGGTGATGGTAAGGTTGGGTATGCTGATGATGTTCATGCTGGTGATGCTGGCGCAAAAAATGATAATACGGTTGGCATAGGTTTGATGATGATGATGCTGATGATGGTGATGATGATGCTGATGATGATGATGTCCATACTGATCATGGTGAGGATGTTCATGAAAGGGATGCTGGTACTGATGCTGATGACTATTGTGGCCATGGTGTTGCTGATGCTGCTGCCGATGATCATGATGGTCATGATGATGATACTGCGCGCGATGATGATGATGATGATGATGATGATGATGATGATGATGATGATGATGATGATGATGATGGTGATGGTGATGGTGATGGTGATGGTGATGGTGATGGTGATGGTGATGGTGATGATGATGATGGTGGTGGTGATGGTGATGGTGATGATGGTGATGATGCTGATGATGCTGATGCTGATGCTGATGATCATGATGTTGATCATCATTATGATGCTAATGATGATGATGATGCTGCTGGTAATGATGATAATGGTGATGATGATGATGATGATGATGATGATGATGATGTTGATGATGATGCTGATGCTGATGATGATGATGATGATGATGATGATGATGATGATGATGATGATGATGATGATGATGATGATGATGATGGTGGTGGTAGTGGTGGTGGTGGTGAGGATGGTGAGGGGGAGAAGGAGGATGAGAAGGGGGGCGACGACCAGCTAGAAGGGCGGAGCGATGCGGAGCAAGAGCGGAACATAGGGGCAGAATGGAGGAGGACGCGGCAGTCGCGGGAGCACCCGCTGCAAGCCGCCCGCGGGGATCGGGGGGAAGAGGTTGCGCGCCGAGCGGGCCATCCGACGAGCCGCCCCCAGACCTGCTCGCGTCGTGGCAACACGAAAAGCACGACGGGAGGTCTGCCTATGGGAGGCCGTAGCCGTTTTTGTGGATTGCTCCGCCGACCGATGCAGGCCCCGCCCCCCCCCCCCCGTAGACCAGAGCTTGGCTGCTCTTGGCGGCTGCCTTTTGCTGGCGACAGAGTACATCGGCGGAGCACCGGCCCAGGCCCAGACGCCCCTCCTCCTCCTCCTCCTCCTCCTCCTCCTCCTCCTCCTCCTCCTCCTCCTCCTCCTCCTCCTCCTCCTCCTCCTCCTCCTCCTCGGCGTGTGTGGCGTCCTGGGCTCGCCTGGCGGCGCGCCTGGCTCGCATTGTGCTGACCGTCCAGGTTGTACGCACAGGAGCGACGCAGGAGCACGGCGTCGTCTTCACCGACACTGGCGCGTAAGTTGCCCACGTGAGGTCGCGCGTAGGCGATCTCGTGTCCAATGTGGCGTGCCGCGCTGGCGGCCCACGTAAGCCACAGCGTAAGGTCCCTAGACCCCTTTCCTTTCGCCGCCCGTATGTGAAGTGGACGCCGCGCAACTCAGACAGCCAGCTAATTCCAGTGCGTTCAGGCTGTGAAAAGCTGTGAAAAAACA
>CAUYUJ010006849.1:25000-50704 GCA_963575745.1 Prorocentrum cordatum
ACGAGAAGCAGCAGCGGCCCAGTGCACAGAAGACCCGGAGGCGAGGGCTGAAAAGGTTTCTGCCACACTGCAGGCAGAGGGCGAGGACGAGGACGAGGACGAGGCGTCCGCCGCCGGAGCCCGCCCGCACACCCCCCGCCCCATGAGCTCGCCGAGGTGCTCTCCGTGGAGCTCGCCCTCTCGAGCCTCGACCGGCGCCGCAGTTTTCAAAGAGGCCGCTCGGGCGGAGCCGGCGGCTCGCCGCGCCCTCGTGACCTGACCGCTCGCCCGCGCGCGCGAGCGCGAGCCACGCGGCACTCTTCTAGGGGTGGCGTCGCGACGCCGTGGGGTCAACAACAGCGCGGCTGCCGGCGAGGCGGGGGGCGCTTCCCGGCATCCTGGGAGCCGTGAGGAGGCGGGGGCAGCCTCGGACGCGACGGGAGGGTTTTTTTCGGGTTCCGGGTGATTTTGGGTCCCTGGATGCCCTCGCGAGGCCCCAGGACGGTCGAGCAGCGACTCTGGACGAAAAGCCCGTCCCCGGGAAGGTGTCCAGACGTGCTGGGGGTCCACGTTTTGCAGGAAATCATGACTCTCCAGGCGTGTGGGACCAGAGGGGAGATAGGCTCAGGGGGGATGCATCGCCCCCGTCTCGCCCATCCATGGCCGACAAGGGGCCCGATAGCCCCACCCCGCCCAGGAACGTGTGGATTCACGATCGTGGGCCCATCGCCGATCTTTCGGCGATGCATCGCCTGTTCCAGCTCGATGTTTCCCCCTGCAGAGCCGGCCCCCCCCCTGCCGTTCCCCAGTCAGTCAGGAAGTCACGGCGGGCTTTGTTTCGCTCCGATCTGCGCCTGGGGCTCCCTCGAGGACCGATGCGGCTCAGTCAATCGAGCACAGGGCCAGGTCGGAAGCTTCAGGGGTGCGCTGTGCACGGCCCCGTGCTCTTTCACGACGTCTGGCTTCTTGGTTGGTCATGTGCTCGGTGGGCATGGGAGGGTGCAGCGCAAGGGGGGGCGAGGTTGTCCTGTGCGGGGGCGCGAGGGAGATTGCATCGCGCGAGGGGGATGTTCGGTGACCCGTGGTGGCGGCTGGAACGTCTGCGGCACCGCACTGCGCGCTAACGGGCAAGTCTTAGAAACGGGGGTTGATGATGCAGGACGGGTCGTGCTAATGCGCACAAGCCAGCGAGCGCCGCTGGTCTTTCGAGATCGGCGGAGGCTACGTCCACGCGGAGTAGGGCCAGACGGAGTGCTCGGCCTCCGTCTGGACTTACTCCGTCTGGACTTACTCCGTCTGGACTTTCTCCGTCAGGACTCACTCCGTCTGGACTTATACTCCGTCAGGACTTACTCCCTCTGGACCTTCTCCGTCAGGACTTACTCCGTCAGGACTCACTCCGTCCGTGCCGACGCGTCTCGACCAAAGGGGCACAGCGGGGCCGCGTCGAGTGCCGAGGGGCTGCCGATGCGGCGCCCTGCCGCCGCCGCTCCCCACAGGGGGCTCCGCAGCCCTTCCCCTTCGGCAACGCAGGCCGGGGAGCGCCGCCGAGAGCTGCGGAGAGGGCGGGGGCTCGGCCGACACGCGTCTCGACGGGGAGCACGGCAGGGCCGCGTCGGGCCCCCCCCCCCGCACTCAACTCGACCCTGATGGTCTGCTACCGAAAATTTCCGGTAGCGCTCCGCAGAGATCGGTCGCTACCGAGATACCGAAATGTCGCGCCCAATACCGGTATCAGACCGTTCTGAAATCCGCTATTCCAACGCCCTCAAACGAAGATCCGGTCGCTACCGAAATTCGGGGTGCGTCGAAATCGCTACCGAAAATTTCCGGTACCAGACCATCTGGGGAGCGGCAGGCGACCCCTGGTGGTCCCCCGGTGAGGAGGGAAACACTTTGTCTTGGCATCGCTCGGACGTGTGCACTTTTTTTTCGGCGAGGACCATCGAGGAACATCCTTGATCAGCTGGCGGAAAAACCACGCACGAAACCGAAGAAAGCACAGGGAATGGACGTCCGAGCGATGGCCAGTTGTGGGCACCCCCCCAGAACTGCAAGTTGGCACACGCGGGGAATACTGCGGTCGAAGTGCAACTCATCCGACCCACTGCCAACGTTGATCATTGGGGGGGGGAGGGGCATTGCCACATGAATGCGGCATGAGTGTTAAGTGGGGCATGTTCCTCTACAGGAGGAATATTCAAACATGGTCACAAGAGTTTAGTCTGGGGACGATTTGTCGGGTATGTTTTGACTATTTTTGAATACTTGTTGAGCATTCTTTGTCTCTCGTCCAACATCCGCCTGTAGGGGGACATGCCCGAACGAACACGAGTTTTCGCTAGTTTCTTCCGAGGCCTGTCGGGCCTGTCCAGGACGATGTTTCGTTGTTTGTTTTAAAAAACTTTTGACTATTTTAGATTATTCTTGAACTACCGTCCAACATCCGCCCGTAGGGACACATGCCCGACCTAACACGAATGTTCGCTAAGTTATTCCGAGGCCCATCGGGCCTGTCCGGGACGATGTTTCGATTTGCTTGTGACTTTGTTTGAATATTCGTTTGGACATGTTTGATCTCTCGTCCATCATCTGCCGGTAGGGGGACATGCCCGACCTAACACGAGTGCCTGCTAAGTTCTTCCGAGGCCCAGCGGGCTCGTCCGGGACGATTCTTCGATTTGTGTGTGTGACTTTGTTTGAACCTTTGTGTGGACGTGTTTGATCTCTCGTCCATCATCTGCCAGTAGGGGACATGCCCGACCTGACACGAGTGTTCGCTAAGTTCTTCCGAGGCCCGGCGGGCCTGTCGGGGACGATGCTTCGATTTGCTTGTGACTCTGTTTGGACATCGGTTTGGACATGGTTGATCTCTCGTCCATCCTGGGCATGTTTGATCTTTCGTCCATCCTGTTGATTATCTTGGACATGTTTGGTCATATTTGGATTTGTTTGGACATGTTGGGACATGATTATGTTCGAATATTTTGTTTGGACATGTTATCTGCCTGTAGGGGGACATTCCCGACCTAACACGAGTGTTCGCTAAATGTTCCCGGGGCCCGTCGGGCCATCCCTCCGGCCTCTGGCCGCTGTGCGAGGCGATATCCTTACGTCGGGCGTGACCCCCTACAGGGGCATTTTCGACGAAAAATAAAAAACGTGCAACAAAGATTCCGAAATGTTCAAACCATCTTCAAAAGATACTACCCAGACTATTTTCTGACTATTCGTGAATTTCCCCCCTGCAGAGGGACAGGCCCGCCTGAACGATATCCGGGGGCACCCCCCCGCCGCGCCCTCGACGAGGCGTGGGTCGTTGCCCGGCAGTGGTGCCGAGCCTCCCGCGCGTCACCACCCAGCAGAAGGAGAGAGGGGGAGAAAGATAGAAAGAGAGTGAGAGGGAGAGACAGAGAGACTCACAAAGTGAGACAGAAAGAGACACACAGCATATGAGAGAGTGCGAGAGAAATAAAGATACAGGAAGAGCGAGAGAGAGAGAGAGAGAGGAGATGAGAGACACGATAATAATGATATACAGGTTCTATATACATAAACATATATATATATATATATATGTATGCAGAGAGGGTAAGAGAAATATAGACAGAGAGAGCGAGAGGCAGAGAGAACGAGAGAGAGAGAGAGATACCGATAGGGAGAGTGAGGTAGACAGATAAACACCTTTACATGTGTATATATATGTACCCACTCAGATAAAGAAAACTAAACTACACATACACATGTATTTTATTTGTTTTGGCATATGCACGTACATGTGTATGTTGCAGAGTAGAGCGGAGGAATAGAGAGAGTAACCTGCGTATAGATGTATGTGTATGTATACAAATGTATAGAGAGGGAGAGGGGATATAACGTGATATATCGAGAGATATAGTAAAACAGCCAGTTGGGGGGGGAGAGAGAGAGAGAGAGAGAGAAAAAAAAAAAAAAAAAAAAGACAGAAACATAAAACAACAACAAGAGAAAGAGAGAGAGAGAGAAGAGGAGGACGGGGAGGGGGGGACATGAAGGTTTTGCAATTGATATTTTGTCATTTTGCGCCGTTTTGGCTTCCTCAGGGGCCGACTTGGGCAGTCTTGGCGGCCTCTTGGGCCGTAATGGGCCCCGTCGGAAGCCCTCTTGGGTTGTCTTGCGGCATTCTTATGTGTGAGGGTTTTGCACTTGTTTCCCCAAGATTGAGACGGCACGGACATCCCGGGAGCCAGAGACAACGAACATTTGCAGGCCAGCTCCCTTTCTAACCCGTCCGTCTCCTGCTTTCCCCAGATCCGGCGTCGCAAGCAGTTCGGCAACCGGGTGAGCAAAACACGACGAGGGCTTCCGGGCTCATCTTTATGCTTGATATTGGGATCCCGATCCACCAATTCACCAGCCTCGAACTTATCCCTATCCTTAAGATTGACACGCCAAAAGGCGATGACAGTCTCAGGGATGCGCCCACAAAACCTAAGGGAACCCCTGAGATTGGCATCGTGATGAGGCGATGCCCAGCATAGGGATAGGGATATGTTCCAGGCTGGTAACCAGTGTGGTCCCGGAGCTTGATGCGGAACCACATGCCAGACCCAGTTTCTCCAGGACCTCAGGCTCTCAGCGGTGCCTCGGGCGCTGAGCGTTGCCCTTTGACTTTCCCAGACCTCCGACGTCCTGACTTGTAATCCCCACTCCCAGAAACTGGCTCGTCACCCCGCACGCAGCGTTTTCTGACAGCCCCCTGGGCCTGGCCAGGGCCCCCCCCGGGTTGCGACACTTGCTTGCCGAAGATCTCCATGGTGTTCTGCTGTTGGTTCGCTGCGCGAGGATGTCGGGGTTCCCCCCTCGGCCTGCTCCCCCTCCTCCTCCTCCTCCTCCTCCTCCTCCTCCTGCTCCTCCTCCTCCTGCTCCTCCTCCTCCTGCTCATCCTCATCCTCCTCCTCCTCCTCCTCCTCCTTCTCCTCCTCCTCCTCCTCCTCCTCCTCCTCCTCCTCCTCCTCCTCCCCCTCCGCCCACCCGGCCGCCTCCTCCTCCTCCTCCTCCTCCTCCTCCTCCTCCTCATCCTCCTCTTTTCTCCTCCTCGGCCTGCTCCTCCCCATCCGCCCACTCGGCCGCCTCCAGCCGTGAGCCGTGGGAGGCTCTCGGCCAGCCTCTGCGCCTGCCCGCCATGCTGGCCTGCTCGGGAGACCCTCGGCGGCAGCAGAGGCGAGGCCCCTCGCGGAGGAGGGCGAGGAGGAGGCGGAGGAGGAGGAGGAGAAGGAGGACGAGGAGGAGGACGAGGAGGCGGAGGAGGAGGAGGAGGAGGAGGACGAGGAGGAGGAGGAGGATAATAATATGATTCTTAGACTCGACGGTGCGAGGCGCGCTGCTCCTCGCGGTCTGCGGAGAAGAGGAATCTCTCGGGCCAGCTTGGTGTGGCCAGGCGCTCGGATACACAGGCAAACCCTGTTCTGGTGGGGGCTTGGCTTAGGTCGGGCATGCCCCCGTACAGGAAGAGTACTCAATAATACTAAAGCAATAGTATGGTCCATAGTAGGGTGACGATTTGTCGCGTTCTTCTGACCATGTTTGATTAGTTGTTGACTTATTACTGTCGTCCACCATCTGCCTGTCGGAGGACATGCCCGACCTAAGGCTGGGCACTCCTGCGTCAGTCTGCTGCTCCTTCTGCAGTGGTGCGTCCCTGGGCCATCGCATCTGGAACAGTCCAACATGAGCTCCTTCCGAGAGCCCCGCCCCCCACCTCCCACACCGGCATCTCGGCCAAACTGGCGGCCAGTCCTCGGCGAGTGTCTCTGGATTCTACCTCGAGCGGTTGCAGGATGTTCGAGGCGCTTCAGGGGATCTCGGCCCATGGAGAGCATTTCTCGGCAAGCTTGCCTGCAAACGTGGTGAACAGGTACAACGCATGCAGGCTAGGGGAGGCGCGTTCAAAATCATCCGACGAAGCGTGGCTCTCAACCTTGATGAGGTCCAGGTCTCCGCGGGAGGGTTCTGGCACTAGAGTCCAACGATCCCTGTTGGCCTTTGGCCTCCACCGAGCCTTGGCGCGCAACCTGGGCACTCGTTGCACAGGAGTGCTGTCGGCAAAGTAGGTCCAGCCCCTCGTAGCCGTGGCGGACTTGGCCTCCTTGAAAGCAAAAAGGCTCGGCTCCTGGGAGAGCTCCACCGACACCTCCTGATCTCTCGGCTTGGGGCTCCTGGCAGCCCCAGGGTCGGCCCCCCACCCCACGGAGTCACAGCAGCCCAGGCGCTCCTCCGCAGGATCGGAGGTCGCGAGAAGGGCCTTGCCGAGGCACCCCCTTGTCCCCGCCAGGCAGATCCGACCCTCGCCCCGAAGACCCCCAAGGGGAGAGGGGGGGGAGGACGCGCCAGGCGGGAGGTGCGGGGACGGCTCCAGGGACGGGCCGCGCTGGAGGACCAGCTCGTTTGGCGGCTCGGGAACAGAACACCAGTCTTTGGGGATGGCACCTCCGAGCCACTACCAGGGGGAAGCCGCGGCCCCTGCGAACTGTTTGGTGCTTCAACTGTTGAGTGGCCTGGAACGTAGCAGCCCTTAGGTCGGGCATGTCCCTCTACAGGAGGAGCAGTCACACATAGTCAAAACAATAGTATGGGAACGGTTGTTCGACTATGTCTGACAAATTCGGAGTGTGTTCTGACTATTTTTATGTGTCGCCCAGCATCCGCCTGTAGGAGGGCATGCCCGACCCCAAGCAGCCCTCTCATTCTCGAAGCACGTCCAGCAGCGGGGAAGGTCGGTCCAGAGTTCACGGCCACGCCTCGGACAAACGCTTCTCTCAGATGGCACCCCTGCCTTGAACAATCGGCTTCGGGGCCAAAGGCCAGCGGCCATGACCGTACACTGGGCAGCTCCAAACTTGTCTGCTCCTTTTCTGGACAGTCGCCCGGAGGGCCCAGAGCGCATCAGAGGTCCTGCCTCCGTGCTCCAGGCCTCTGCCGTTATGCGGAGGCCGTTCTCCAGCATGAGCGTGCCAATGTCTTTTTTTTAACACCTGAAGAAAAGGTTCCCAGCGGGATCGTCATCAGACATTTCCCCATGAGCCGCGTGCCTGTCTCCGCAGGGGTGGATCCCGTCCCAGGGCCCCACGGGCTTCCACCCAGCGGACCGAAGGACGAATCTCGTTCCCGTCATCGCGCCATTCGTCTTCTTCCAGCGCCGGTTCGGCTTGGGCTCTCCAATATTATTGGCTTCAAAGGCTCTCTATACATGTATGCGTTTGTGGTACTGCGTGGCACACGATTTCGTAGAAGAAACAACTCAGAGTAACCCAGAGGCTGATAGTCCCTACTGGCAGCGAGATGGCGTGGCCCTGGTCTCCATATTACAGGTCTGATGCAGCTGTGAGGCAACGGCCCCCGGCCCTGGAGGTCGCGAACTTCCTGACGGCACGTCTCGTTTCTTGCATCGGCTGTGGCGAAAGCGAGATCAGCTCCGTTCTGTAGGCGTTCCGGGGCATGATCCCAGTGCTGGCCACCCTACTTTTTTGTTCGGCGGCCCGCAAGGAAAAGTCCAGAGGGCGTGTCCAAAGGCAATGGGGCGCAATGCCAGATAATTAGTGAAGGCAGCCACGACAGGAGGGAGCCGCCGAGAGGGCGCCACCACACTCAACGTGCAGGAAACGCGGCGAGACCAGGCCAGAACATACCACCCTACGCGCAGCCTGACAATTCGAGCAAGTTCGCGAGCCTGCCGTCTAGCCAGCTTCTTGCGCGCCTGCCTGGATGGTTGCTGCGCACGTTTTGGGCACCTCTGTACACCCAGGTACGCCGCAGCCCCATCTGCTGCTTTGTCGTCCATGCCTAGGTCCGCCCTTGTCGTCTTGACCTAATGGCCGACCGCGCGGAGCGAAGCTGTGATCTCTGTTGCAAGGATCTTGCTGAAGGCAATGACCACCGTCTTCTCCGACAGATCGAGGCTATCCCTCTGGCGAGCGCTGGCAAGTTGCACCGCGGAGTCAGACAAACAGTGTGAACCAATTTTGCTCGGGTCCTCAACCCGAACATTAACATCTTCGACCCAGGGCTTGGCGACCCGCCCCCCTGGGGAAAAAGCAACTGTGCACATGCTTGAGTTTGGGATATCTTGGAATGCTGCGGTGCCGTTCTTCGCGTTGCTGTATCCTGCCGGGCCGCTAGTGTGCGACCAGAGCAGCGTAAGCCCTGGAATCGTAATGAACAGGGCCCTTCCCGCCCCCTGCCCCCTGACCCGCAGCCGGGTGGGGGAAACCTGACTGTGAAGGTACTTGGACCCCCACAGTTGCGGATAAAAGTAGCGGCACCGAACACAGAAGCGGCCACCGTTATGGGAAGGAATTCAGGTGAAGCCACAGCAAGCAGTGCGAATCCAGGCGGGCACGGGAAACAAGTGCGACAAGCGGCAATTGGGCTCCAAGTTGGGCGTAGGAGCCCACTGGAGCCCATAAGAGTCCATGTGGCCACGAGAAAGCAGTGCTGCAGGAAAACATGAATCTAAGTGGCCACCAGGAAGTCACCAGCGAAGCAGCTCCGGGAATACAGTCGAAGCGAGAACAATCCAGCGGTCACAGTCAGCCGCCGGCAGTCGGCGGCTCTTTGGGACGTGATCGCATCGCATCGCTTTGGCATCAGCGATGCAGATTTGAATGTGATCAGTCCTGACGTCGCCGATACGCCGGCGGTGCGCTGCGATCCTCTGGCCCAATCTGGTCTCGCCCCATGTGTGCGGTCTCCAGAAGCAAGAAGAAAGAGGATGTGAGGAGAGGCAAGAGGAGGAGGAGGAGGAGGAGGAGGAGGAGGAGGAGGAGGAAGGAGGAGGAGGAGGAGGAGGAGGAGGAGGAGGATGACGTCATCGGATATTCGGGAGAGGTCACGCCAAGGTTGTGTTTGAATGTGGTCTTGCGTGCTCGGATGTGTTGTTAGGGGTGGCTTTCGAAAAGGGTTCGGCAGTGGTCGGATGTGTTCGCATGGGTACGGAAATCTCTGGATGCCTTCGCTTCCTAAAAAAGAGGAGGAGGAAGAGGAGCAGAACGAGGACCCGGAGGAGAAGAAGGGAAGGAGGAGAAGGAGGAGGAGGAGGACGAGGGGAGGAGGAGAGGAGGAGGAGGAGGAGGGGGAGGAGGAGAGGAGGAGGAGGAGGAGGAGGAGGAGGAGAGGGAGGAGAGAGGAGGGAGGAGAGGGGAGGGGGGGGAGGGGAGGGAGGGGGGGAAAGGGAGGCGGAGAAGGAGGAGCCGGAGGAACGAGAGGAGCAGGTATAACGGAGGAAGGACGATTGCGAGAGGGGGGCCGATTGCCTTGGGCAGGTCGCTGGGAGCAGGGATCATGGGGACAAGTGGTGGAGTGAGGAGGGAGGCGCGAGCAGAGCGGGGGGGGGGGAGGGACGGGACGGCGCAGAGGAGGGGTAGAGGAGGGAAGCGGGAGGTTGGAGGAGGGAGGAGCCAGGAGCGAGGGGGTTGGGACGTCCGAGCGGGAGAAGGGGCTTCTGTGCCTGCAGGCCCCGTAGCGAGTTCTCAGCAGTCCTCGGCTGAGGAGAAGATCACCCCGACCCACGCAACGGGACGTTTATGAAGCAGCCCTGCCCTTCCTGCCTCTTTCTCGAGGTGCGCTTCTCGGAGAGCCTCGCTTGTTGGAGTGCTTACCCTCTGAAGTCGTAGACAGGGCCAGCATCCGAGCCAGGATGAAAGGAGAGCGGCTGTTTTCCATATGGGGAGCCGAACGCTACGACGCCGCGTGTGTTACACAACGTGCCCCCCCCCCCCCAGAGCTCAGGGCGTCGACACCAGCAAATCGAGGCGGCAAGTCGTTTCACGTTTTTGCAGCCTGGAGGCCCGTTCTGGACCTCGGGTCGGCCACGCGCAGAGAGTGGTAGGGGGAGGGTGGATGGCTTCTTAGAAGCACCCCTGCTTCTTGGATGGCGCGGGCATCGTCTGTAGATGTAAGGCTGGCGCCTTCTAAGAAGCGGCCGCCTTCCAAGAAGCCTCCCCCCATCCCCCCACAGTCAACCCGCACAGGAAGGATGGGCAACCTTCCCAAGGGTACCCTTGCATCCTTGACTCCTCGGTCCATCCTTGGCCGCCTTCGTTGGCAGGGGAGGAAGGGGAACGTGGAGGGATGCTGGACGTGGACAGGTGGATGGGGTGGAGAGAGGGTGGAGGGGCGACGCGAGGCCGAGAGAGGGGGGGACCCAGACCCCCGAGGTCGTGATTTTGCTCACGACGTCGACCCCCGTGGAGTCAAGGGAGGCAAAACCACCAGGACCGGACAATTGGCGCTTACTGAACGGCCCTGGGCGTTTACTAAGCAGCCCTGCCCTGCTTGATTCCTTCTTTGGGTGCGTTTGCTAAACGGCTTCGCGTGTCGGGGTGGTTATTCTCGGAGTGGATTTTCTGCCCTCCCTGCAGGTCCTGGACCCCTTCCCCAGCACCGGTTTCTCGTCCCGAGTCGTTCTCTTTGAGGGTCCGGGGGTCCAGCGGGGGCCCCCGCGGAGGCCGAACACAGCGAAACACCTCCCGTCGTGATCTGCTCACCGCGCGAGGGGGGGGGTCTGGAGAGGGAGGGAGGGAGCGACCGTGCATGTGGACGGAGGTGTGTATGAAGAGGCTGGAGGCGGGCGGAGGGCACAAGAGCCGAGGGGGGGGGGCGGGCAGGGGGGGGGGGTCCGAGGCGGGGAATTTTGGACATGACCACCGCCGGCTGGATCCATTTTCGGGAACTCTCGGCAGGCGGTGATGTGGACGTGTTCGGGCCCCCGGGGGGCCATATATATATATATATTATATATATAAATTATATTATACACAAATATATAATATATATATTATATATACATAATATACATATATATATACATATATACATATATATATATATATATATATATATATATATATATATATGTATATCCGTATCCACAGCCCGCTGGGGCACCAGGGCGTCGGTCCCCAGGCGAGGGTTGTGGAGAAATCTAGGGGGCCACATGCGAACCCTACCCCTACCCCCCACGAGTTCTGAGGGGGAGGGTGGGGGGGTAGGGGAGAGTAAAATCGCCCAAATCCTCCCTCCCTCCCCCTCAGAAATCGAGGGGGGCAGGAGTAGGGCTCGCATGTGGCCCCCGAAAGTCCCCGCCTCGCAGCGGGGGCCGCCCTGCCGCCCCGAGGTGCGCCGGCCCCTCCCAGGGCTACGCCGCCGTGGAGCGGGGGGCGCTCGGCGGGCCGCTGGCCGCCGCCGGCGCCGCGCCCGACTGGGAGGAGCGAGGGCCTATAGAGCTGCTCGCGTCGTGGGCGAACTCGTGGTCGTTTCCTTCTTCGGGGGTGGACAGACCTCCTACCCTGACACGTCGATTGGTGAATTGTCCTTTTTCGGTTCTCGAGAGGGCGCCGCGGCCGTTATTTTCCAGGCTTGCGCCCGCCAGGTTTGGGCCCGAGGTCGTTTTCACTAAACCACGTTTTACTAAAGGGAGGTCTGTCCATCCCCGACTTACGCACCGTTTTGCCGCTGGTCGGCCACGCGCAGAGGGGGGGGGTAGGGGGAGGGGGGGAAGGCTTCTTCGAAGGAGGCTGCTTCTGAGAAGGCGCGGGCTTTGTCTACAGATGCAGGGCCAGCGCCTTCTCAGAAGCAGCCTCCTTCCACGAGGCCTTCCTCCCCTCCCCTGCCCCCTTGCGCGCGCCGCCAAGATGGACGCGGGCTCTCGCCCCCCCCCCCTCCCCCGTCCCCCCTCTGGAGTGGATCTTGGCTGTTTCTGGCGCCTGCTTCACGCAGGTGGGGTCTCCCCCAGAGGAAGCGCTGCCGCAAGCTGTCGCACGAAGCAGGGGTCCAGAGCCAGCCCCCCTCTCCCCCCCCCCCCCCTTCTCACCATCGGGAGCGGTGTTTTCGGACTCGGGAGGCCCTCGCCGGGCTTCGGGAGCGTCCAGCAATGATCCAGCTGCCTCCGGCAAGTCCCGCCACCGTGCCTGGGCTGTGGATAGGAAGCCACTTGGATATTTGTCGGGATCTTGTGGGAGGCCTCTCGGGGGCCTCCCAGAGGCAGTTTTGAGGCCTCTTGGAGGCTGGTTGGGGGCCTCTTAGGTTCTCGTTTGGGTCTCTTGGGGGCCTCTTGGGGCCTCCTGGGGGCCTCTTGGGGTCCTCATGGAGCCTCTTGGGCGCCTCTGGCGGCCTTCTGGGGGCCTCTTGGGGCGGAAGGCTCTGATTTTCTTTCGATTCGTGTTCCCTATCTTGGGCGCCTTTTGGGACCGTCTTGGGGCCCTCTTGGACCGTCTTGGGCGCCTCTTGGGCCGTCATGGGTCGCTCTGGGGCCGTCTTGGGGCCCTCTTAGAGGCCTCTTGGGCCGTTTTGAGGTGGCCTTGGTGGCCTTTCCGGGCGTCTTGGAGTTTCGGGGAGCCGCAAAGGGATTGGGCGGCAGATCGAGCATTCCACCCCCGCCTGCGCAGTTCGCCCGACATTGTAAACATGATCAAGCAGGACAGGCCGGGACAGGCGCGGCGCCCCAGGGGGGGCCCAAAACGTCGAGCAGGGCTTGCTTGGGGAGCACTCGCAGAGGCCTTATGCGCGTGCGTTGATCCGAAGCGACACCACAGCGCTAACGACCGAAAGTTCGCGCCGAAAGTGTTCTCGACAAGATGCAGCGACCTGTTCGCTCTCATCCGATTTGTTGGAAGCGCGCCCCTGAGTGGCATGCGCAGCCAGACATTTCTCGCAGGGTAAGAACAATTAGACGGAGGGGATCAGAGGCCAGCGCGCCCTCCGCTGCTTCGACGCGTTTGGGGTGGCACATTGAGTTTAGCGGCGGTCAGCTGGAGGTGTAAACAAGCGAAGCTAACCCGTAAGATCAGCAACTACGACGGTGCAAACGCCTTTGCGCGCACAGAGAAAGCCTCATATAACTACGCAGCCAGACGCACAGAGCAGGAAACGCACAGCTAGCAGATCAAGCAGCGCAGCAAGCATCAACACATGTAGAGGCGCTGGGTGGAGCAGCGGATTTCCACGTGCAGAGAGGCACGACCACGGGCCGCTCTCTTGCAGCAGGAGACATTGTGGGCGTTTGTTCTCCAGCTGTGCAGAGTCGGAACGATGGCCTGTCGGGTTGCGACGCGAGCCACATGTGGGCCCGTGGCACGTGCCCATTTGCTAGAACGGAGGTGGGCGTCAGCATAGGATTATTGGTAGACGATGTATCACGGCTACACGCGCGATCAAATGCACCGCTGGCGCGCCGCATGACGCAGCAGCTGAATCGCGCGACCCAGGGCCTCCAGGAGCACATTCAGAAGAACAGGCGCATTTTGAACGCCGACCAGACAAACCACCTCATCAGTTTTTTCCGGCAGAGGCCCCCTGAGGGCAGCTCGGGAAATGTCGAGACAGAAGAATTCTGGGGGAGATTCGCCGAGAAGTCAGAGCCCCAGGGCCCATCATGAGCTTCGGCGGGGCTTTACGAACCAAGCAACGCATCAGAGGGGCCCGAGCAACTTGGTGATATTTGGCACCGACCCCTCCACAAGGGATTGCAGCGCACTTTTTTCTTGTGCTGTGTCCACAGCGCCGCGATTGCAGGTCTCGCGGCGTTCGTGCTGCCGCAGGCCTTCGCCGGCGCTCTCGGCTCAGCGTCGGCAAGGGTGCTGCGCTGAGCGAGTTGAATGGCAGAGCGAGGGCGGTGGGCACTTGCGAGGTTTGTAAGTTTTGGAGTATTAGCTGCACAGCAACTGAGCTCCGCGTCCAAAGAATCAGATTGCGGCATCATATAGCAAGAGAACCGAGCAACCATCGGCAATTGATTACGGGTATGGTCGGGGCGCTGGAGCTCGAAAGGTTGCTGGGGGCCCCTCTCGTCAGCGCCGCAGGGCGGCTCGCGCCTCGCTCTGCCCTGGGTGCGATCTGCGAGCGCCAGCGAATGCCGACCAGCGCTTCGACCAGGTCTGGAGCGACAATGGAAGCGCGCCGCATGTGTCCCAGGACCCCCAACTAGGCCAGGTATTCTCCAAGATCCAGGTGGACTCCAACAGGGGCTTCCATAGCGAGGAAGAGGCGAAGGGGGCGGGGGGCAACTGCAGAGGCTGGGCGTCGCGACGCCGGGAGGGGCGCGCGCGAACATCACGCAGCACGAGCGCGAAAAGTCCAGCGGCAACAACAGCAGCACCATGGACGAGAACGCACGCGCGCGCGAGACGGTCGAGGAGGGGGAGGGATAGGGCGCGGAATGTCGTTCACTACGGTAAAAAGGCAACCACAGTTCACATTGCGCACGCACGCATCAGGAGGAACCTACACGTTATGATAGTGCGAACAAACGTATGTCCTTGGTGCAGATCATGTTTCGCAAGTTGAGCCCCGCGTCTCAGGCGCGTGCTCACCGTGTCTCGCTCCGAACCCCACTGCTGCCCGGCCAGAACCACTTCCTTTGATTTCAAGCCACAGGAAGAGGGCTCGCGCAATTGCGGCGCGCATGGCCGCGAGGACGCAGAGCTTGCCGCGCATCGTTTGCACGCGACCAGTCGCGCCCCTGGGCCAACCGAAGATGGCATGGGAGAGCGCGCGCTGCAAAAGGAGGAAGGCCCTGCAGCGCGACGCTGGAGACAGCTTCTGAAGGCCAAGCCCCGCAGCAGAAACATCACCGTGGAGGCCAGAAGACAGCGAAGGGCAACGCGCGTGGCCCAGCAGAGGGACCAACAAAAGAGCGTGCCCTACTCGCGCAGAAGATCGCGCTGAATACGTCGCAGATGACGCGCGCGGTGCCAGGCAGCCGGCGGGGCTTCTTCGCGGCAGAGCATGGGCTGCTGCCCGCAAAGGCCGCGGCGGCAGGAGGAGTAACATACGCGGAGGAGGTCAAGACGAACGGCAGCAGGGCGATGGGCTCGCCTCATCTGCACGTAGGGGCAGAGTTCTTGAGGTCCTTGGCCAAGCGGGAGGACTGATGGCAGTTATATCCTGACGGAGTGCAGCCAGCTCATTGCGATCGCGCCGATGAGCGACTTTGCGGCCATGCCGGCGCGCTTCCGGGTCAAGAAAGCGCGCGGTGAATTGGCCCAGCCGAACATGTTCAATCCGAGGGGGGCCACGCCATGGGCCGTAAAAATGAGAAGACGATATTTCCATGCGACAGGGGACCACGGAGGAGCCAATCAAGTTAGGCAACTTCACTGCACAGGAGCTGAGGATCGCAACGCGTCGAGCGCTCAGGCAACTCAAGGCGGAGCAGATCTACGGACCACCACCGCCCTCGGCGCGGGAGGAGCAGCTGCAGGCAGCGCTCAGAGCGAAGCAAGCAATGTGAAGATCAACGTATCTGGACTGCAGGAAATGGTTCGGTGTGGGAGCCATCGAGCCCGTGAGCTGATGGCGGCAATGAGACAGCAGGATGAGCAGTTGTTGTTGTATGGATGCGTACAGCGACGAGACAAGGAGAGTCTCGAGTGAAGTTTGTTTGCCAGTCGTGGATTGATTTGCAGCCCTCCACAGAGGCCTAGAGGCCAAGCGGAACAGCCGGAAAAAGGGCGATTTCACGCAGCCCCAGATTGACACTGACCACCTGGCATGGAGTCTTGCTATGGAGAGAGGCTCGCGCCAGGGAAATCCCCCACCGCCCTCGTCGCATCCCTGCTGGAACTCTTAGGGGACTGTCGCACGTGGCGTGGCAGTGGCGAGGGCCCATCTGCGCGAGATTTGCTTGCGCACGATTCGCGGGGCGGAATTGTGGATGGGGTGGACGGGGGGAGTAGGAGTGCACGCTAGCTGCTGACGCAGAGGACGTTCCAGCGAAAGGAGTGGCACTCAGACGAGATTTGTTTGTTTCGTGTACGCTTTGTTTGTTCAGCGGCGCTGGGACCGATTCGAGAGTTTCTTACCCCGAGAGGAGGTGATGTGCCACAGTGCCACAAACCTCCACCGTTCCATAACGATTTTGCTTGAAAAAGTGACCTGGCACCAAGCTGCAACGGGCCCGTAGGGCTTAACCAAGCCAGGGGGCCCGCAGGCTGACCCTTGCTATGCCGAAGTGCAGCCAGGAGCTACCGAGCTCGCAAGACAGGCGAGACGAACCCCCGCGTGTTCGAGCAAGGGACTCACCAGTTGCCCAGGTTTCCTCCTCGTCCTCCTCCTCCTCCTCCTCCTCCTCCTCCTCCTCCTCCTCCTCCTCCTCCTCCCCCTCCTCCTTGGAGCCGTTCGAAAACCTCTGGAGCCTCCTGTCCTGCCTTCGTCCTACGGGGGAGACGAGGGGCGGGGCACGCCGACGATGGCAGCAGCGACGGCCTTCGCCCACGAGCTGACAATCAGCACCCGTACTTACGTTTCAGTCGGGTTCAGTCGGGCTTGTCCCTCTACAGGAGGACAATTCAAAAATAGTCAACAAATTGTCCGGGGACGTTATATATATATATATATATATATATATATATATATATAATATTAATCGATCATTTTAGAGTCTGTTTTGATAGCTTCTTTCGCCCAGAATCCGCATGTAGAGGGACATGCCCGACTTAAACCTGCGCAGCCCCCTGGTGTCTTGGGGTGGAGATCCAGGTGGGGGCTATGGGCTATGGGCCCATGCCGTCGGATGGGGGCCCCCGCTCGAACGGGAGCTCCCCCTCGGGGTCCGACGACTCGCGCCCATGGCCTATAGGGCGTCAGGCGCCTTGCCCTTTCCCGTCCCTTCTCCCTGTTCCTTGTACAATGCTCCGCGTGCGGATCATGTACCAAACATGCAGGGATTTACTACTAAAAACAACGATGAGTTCATGCATACATTTATTCATGCATTAACCATGTATTAAAAACCCTACATTCAAAACAAATCCCATGTACTAACAAATGCCCTGTATACGTTTGAGGGTGCGCTGTTCTTCCGTCCCCGCTCCCGAGGAGGACGGCCAGCTGCCGCGGCAGCTCAGCCCCGACAGCCTGAGCGACGGTGCCGAAAGCGGGCTGCTGACCGGGGCGGCCGCGAGCGCCAGCGGCCTGAGGACCTATGGGGGCAGCGTCAGGGGCCCGGGCCTCCCTGCGAGGGCGAGGATCCGAGGCGGGGGGTCCGATTGGAGGAAGAAAAGGTACCCCAGATCTCGTAATAAAAGGGAGGGGGCCCGGACCCTCCAAGGCAGGCCATTTCAGACCCCCCCTCGTGGGAGAACCCTCCAGAACATCGTCCCCAGACCCCCCCAGGCCCTCCAAGACAGCCTGGAAGAGACCCCCCCCGAAATGAGACCCCCCTCCCTCTATTACGAAATCTGGAGTACCAATACGGCTACCCTTCGCCCGTGTTCCCTTTTTGGGGCCTCTTCGGAGGCTCTCTTTGCCCCCTTCGGAGGTCCGGAGAGTAGAGGTATCGGTACCTGTTGGTTTCCCCATCCGAGGCACCGATGGTCGGAGGACCCAGTTTTCGGAAGTGCTCTGGAGTTTCCGTTTGTTCTTGGAGGACTTCCAGCTTCGGAGTGCTCTCCAGCAACTGTGCCTCGTCGGAAGCTTTCTGGGGTTGCCATCATCGTCCCGAACGGCCGCTTGAGGCCCGAGTTATGCCCCAGAAACCATTTATGGATTTCCCAGATGGGGTCCGAGCGGATGGGGCGCGATGCATCTGCGATGTGGCTCGACTCTCCCACCCCATCTATTCCAACCCCATCGAGGAGGCCTCTCATGGGGGTGAACGCTGAGGGCGTCTTTCGGGTTTTCAGGATCGACGTTGATTGGTGTGCGTTGTATGCATGTGTGTATGTTTGTATGTACGTATGTACGCATGTAGTGTTGTATGTATGTATGTATACGTGCATGCACGCTCTGTATTCTTGTATGTATGAAAGTGCATGCATGCATCCACATATGCATGTATATATGTCTGCCAGGCAGTCAGTCTGCCTGTCTGTCTGCCTGTCTGTCGGGTTGTCTGTCTGTATGTACGGCCGTATGTACGTATTTCTGTACGTACGCATGTGTGTATGTGTGTATGTATGTATGTATGTATGTATGTACGCATGTATGTATGTGTGTGTATGTATGTATGTATGTATGTATGTATGTATGTGTGTATGGATGTATGCACGTATGCATCTATGTATGCATGCTCGTATGCCTGTAACTATGTTTGTAGGTATGTATGTATGTGTGCGTATGCACGTATGGATGTATCACTGTATGTACGTGTATGTCTGTATGTATGCATGTAGGTATGCATGCATGCATGCATGTATGCATGTACGTATGTATGCATGCATGCAGGCATGTATTTTGGTATGGTGTATGTATGTATGCATGCATGCATGCAGTCATTGATGAATGCAGGAATGTTTGCGTCATGTATGCATGTATGTATGTATGTATGCATGCGCGCACGTATGTATGCATGTATGTAAGTCTGTATGCAGGTATGTATGTATGTTTATATGCATGGATGTACTATATGTGTATGTGTTTGTCGGTGTATAGGTACGTGTAGGTGGTTGCGTAGGTGTAGGTGTAGGTGTGCAGGGTCCAGCTTGAATAAGCAACACTCACTTGTCAAAAGGAGCTCGGTCGTTCTTTCGGTTTGAATGCGCTCCGCTACCTTTTTGGCGGCGAGTCCCCCTGGTGTTCCTTCGGACTTCCTAGACTTACTTGGAAAAAAGGGGCTTCGTTCCGTATTTAGCGTTCCTTAGGTCAGGCCGAATATTGTATGTGTAGGTGTGTGTATGTGTACGTGTACGTGTACGTGTATGGGTATGTGTATGTGTATGTGTATGTGTGTATGTGTGTATGTGTGTATGTGTGTATGTGTATATGTGTGTATGTGTGTATGTGTGTATGCGTATGTGCATGTGCATTTGGATGCGTCTGCGTACGCGTATGTATGTATGTATGTATCGATGTATGTATGCACCTACGCATGTAACTATGTTTAAGTACTTGTGAACAAATATGTTATCAGTTTAGGGCGCAGTGCGTGCTACGTTTTCAGTTTCGGGATTGGCCGGTGGTTCATCTGCCTGTTCTCGTCCAGCTGTCATGACGTGTTTCGTTTGTTTTTGGATCTCACCATGCCGCCTGCCCGTTTTCTGGCATGCTGGTTATCAAACGTTTTTGTCGAACCAAGACACCACGTTGCGCCTCGAGGTTCGAGGTTTTCTGGTGCTTTCGCTGTGTTTCGTTAGTTCTCTGCGGTGTTCCGGCCCTGGGATGTCATCTAGCAGCGGCGCCTCGCCAAGGGTGTACCGTGGGTGCCCAGATAGTCCCGAATGGCTGCTGGGGAATTGAGTTGTACCCGAAATGGGCGCACGGCCGCAAGAAACCGTCGCAAGAAACGCAACCGTGAAAATCTACAAAGTTTCTTGGCCAGGGGCAGGGTTTCTTGGCCAGGGGCACGAAGCGGAGAAACCAAGGGAACCCTGGCCCGAGGAGTTTCTTCGCGGGTCGCGCTAGAAAAATGCGCGAGTAATAGCTTCGCTGTTGTCCTTCCGAATCCACGCACATGCAAGAAATTCAAGGTACCCTCGGCGCAGTGAGGTTTCTTCGGCGTCGGGGCTGTCTAACAATTTCGCGATTAGCCCTCCGACTCCGCGCGCACGCAAGAAATTCAAAGTACCTTCGGCGAATCGGGGTTTCTTCGGCAATTTCGCTGTTGGCCCTCCGCCTTCGCGCTGTGTTTCGTTAGTTCTCTGCGGTGTTCCGGCCCTGGGATGTCATCTAGCAGCGGCGCCTCGCCAAGAGTGTACCGTGGGTGCCCAGATAACCCCGAACGGCTGCTGGGGAGCTGAGTTGTACCCGAAAGCTGGAGGCAACAGTAGGGGCCACCGCCCACCAAACCACCCCAAGCCAGCCCGAAAGCCCCGATTCGCCCCCCATGACCAGTGGGGGACGGATTCGGGGAACATTGCAAAAAACACATGTGAAGCCCATACCCCCCCAAGCGGAAATTCGGGTCTTCTGGTTGGGTTGGGGTGGTCTGGTAGGTAGTCACGGGGGGTGATAGGCTCAGGGGGGAATGCTTCGACCCCCGATCGTTCACGCATCGCCTAAGTTTGACGTCGCCTAGTGCTGTTGCCGATCTTGAGGCGTCGCCCAGTTTCTGAGGGCACGTCATTCAGATTGTCATCGCGTTGGGCCTGTCCACCTTAGGGTTAAATCGGGCCAGTTCCCCTACAGGGGGAGCTTCGACGAAAAATATATGATACCCCCTAAAAATAGACAACAAAAATACTCCAAACATACTCTGGGGACTATTTTTGGAGCATGTTGAAACCTTTTGGGTTTTTTTTGGGGGGTGAATGTTTAATCTTTCGTCGAAAATCCCCCTGTAGGGGGACACGCCCGACATCATCTTAGGGATAGGAGTGAGCTCGAGGTGGCCATGGCAGGGCCTGAGATGCCCGGGAGCACACAATCGGAGACGAGCGAGGGGGGGAAATGAGAAGGAGAAGGCCCTCTCAGAAGGCGGCGGGACTTCCCAGAAGGCCCCCGGCCTTCTGAGAAGTTGTTTCTGTCCTCGGGGAAGGCTTGGACAACTTCTCACTTCTCACGGGAACTTCCGAGCCTTCTTAGAAGGCCTTCTCCTTCTCACTTCCCCCCTGGGCGCGCCGCCTACACACGGGGCTCCGGTCCGCGGTCGCATCGGCCGGGTGTGCCCGCAGAGAGGCTGCCCGGGAGGCCCGAGCCCCGGCCCGGCCCCACTGCATGGCCCCGAGGTGGCAGCTCCGCGGCTCCTCCTGCTCCTCCTCCTCCTCCTCCTCCTCCTACTCCTCCTTCCTCTCCTCCTTCTCCGCCTCCTCCTCCTCCTCCTCCTCCTCCTCCTCCTCCTCCTCCTCCTCCTCCTCCTCCTCCTCCTCCTCCTCCTCCTCCTCCTCCTCCTCCTCCCCCTCCCCTGGTAGCAGCTCCGCGGCAGCTTTGGCGCAGCGTGTCGCTCCGCCAGTGCTGACCCGCCTCGTTTCGGCGCGGCACGCTCTCCACCTCCCCGCTCCCAGGCGTCAATTTCCCGAGCCGGTCGCGGCCTCCCGCCCCGCGGAGCGGAGCGGAGGCCCATGCCAAGGAGCACCCCCCGCATGCTTCCAGGGTGCCCTGGGTCTCTTGGGTTTCGGTGGTTCTGCTGTCTCGAGAGCGCGACGTGCCCACGCCAAAAATCCATGGACGTCCTGGGGTCTCAGGGCTGGGTTTCTCGTGGAGGGTTTCTTGTGGACTGGCCTCTAGTGCAATCGGCGATGCATTGCCGACTCCAGGTCGACACGGTTCCCCCCCCCATGAGCCATCACCCCTTCCCAATGGCTAGCGGCGTTCTCTGGCCCAGGGTGCCCCCAGGATTTCCAAGAGAGGCCCCCATGGCATCCAGAGCATGCCCTCGCGAAGCCCACCGGGCCCACGGGGCTCAAACATGAGGCGACATACTGGGGACGCCTCAAGCCAGGCGCACCTTTCTTTGATGCTCTTTTTTGGGGGGACCCTCCCGGGAAGGCCCTCAGGACGAGAGCAGTTCAAGAGCAAAGCGTGCTCTGCCTTGGTCGCCCTGGGGTCAGCTCCCATGGCCTGATGAAGCTAGCTGTTCATCAGGAAATCACCTCGCTGGATTCCAGACCGAGTTTGATTTACGAGCAGCGTGCTTGAAACATGCGGGTCTGATAATCAGATGTCTAAATGTGTAAAGGCGTCCCGAGACAGGCTTCCGAAACAGGTGGTGAAGGGAAGGGGGCAATGAGTTGGAACGATAGCAAGTCGGACCAAGCTTCCTAGCGACTCCCGCGAAGATTTTCCTCCCCTCATCGCCCTGTGCTCGCAATGTCCAACGGGCTCCGCAACATGCGCAAGCTCCGTGTCTACGCGGCTCGCCGTGCTCTGGTGCAGTCCTGCAAGGTCGTCTCGCCAGCGATGGCGATGACGTTCCAACCTTCTTGCAGGGCTCTCCTGAAAACCAAGAAGCCCAACCTCAAGAAGGAAGGGGGCCGCGGACTCGGGAATTCCATGGACCCCGTGCCCATGAACTGGATATTCAATTTTGCAGAGAGCTCGGGAGCAGTTTGTGGACACGGGTCATGTGAATTGTCTCTTCGGCAGCCTTCCACAGGGGAAGGGCAAGAGCTCGGCCAGCAAAAAGCCAATCCTGAAGGGTGCGGCGCAGGAGGACAGGGGGTCATGGAACAGGAGATTGTTTGGAACCCGTGCCCACGAGCTGACCGCTGCGCGTGGTCAGTTCCCCTGGTTCATTAAGTGTGCAAGGTGAGCTAGTGGGCGCGAGGTCTCTGACTCTTCTGCCCCGCAGCCCCCCGAAGGAGAAGCGCGCGGAATTTGGCGGCATCCCCGTCTTCAAGGCCTTCGGGAATGGGAACTGCGCGTTCCGCGCGGTGCGCCAGCGGGAGAAAGACCCAGAGAGGGGGGCCCGCTACGTCGCGACGAACGGGCCCCCGTGTGCGAGAGGCGAGAAGGACCCAGATACTTTCCAAACGGCCACTAAGTTTATCCCATTAATCTTGCAAGGTTGCATTATAAACTTAGTGAGATTGTGGATTGTGTCTGAAAAGGAGACAGAGGAACGCGGCGTCGCCTTTCTCCGAGAGCTGGCCGTCGCAGCACTCAAGCGACCAGCCGAAGATGACCAGGGGCGTGCTGGGCGCCAGGCAGGCGTGGGCGGGGGGCCCTGGGGCGCGCGCGTCAAGCGGATGTCCAGGGGCGCCAGTGGGCCGACGAGCAGCAGATGCTCCGCGCGCTGCCCAGGGCGATCGAGCACCCGATCATCGCGTTCGTGAAGGACTCCAACCCTGGCCACGAATGGTTCTCCACGTGGGTTTACGGCGACCGCTTCCCCACGCCCGCGATGCCGTTGCATTTTACCGGGCGGGGCCACTACGACCTGGTGGGCGAGGTCTGGGCGCGCGCGCAGGGGCTGGGCCTCAAGTTCCGGGGCGCGGAGGGCGCGCCCAACCGAGCCAAGACGACGCGCGCCGTGGCGGCTCCGACATCTAAGCCTAAGCCGCTGGAGGACAGAGAGCATGGGGAAATGTGCGCCATGGAGCTTTGTCCATGAACTGACTGCGAGCCGCGGGAGATAGCGCAGTGAGCGAAAAGTGACAGCCAACAGAAGTCAGTTCGTGGACTAGACCACAACGAACATTTCTCCATCAGCTCTTCAGGAGAACAAGGACGACAACAAGAAGAACAAGCAGCCCAGTCTCAAGGGCAAGCGGTCCTTGGACGCAGACTTGGACCAGAACGTGATCACAGAGCCTCTCGCCCCTCCCTCCAAGAAGTGCCCTCCGACCCGCAAGGCGCCCGACCGCGCCGAGAGGTCGAAGTCCACGCGCCGGGGCGAGCGGCTCCAGGAAGGCCCTCAGGACGAGAGCACCTGCGGCCAGGATCTCCGGCTCGGCGCGCCGCGCCGCCGGACGCGCGGCGCCCCTCCCCGCTGAGCTGGGCGTCGTGGAGGGGCTATTTCAAGGGGGAGGGGTGGAGGAGAAGGGGGGGGGGGGAGGAGGACGAGGTGAGGAGGAGGAGAAGGAGGAGGAAGGACAGGGAGGAGGAAGAGGAGAAAGAGGAGGAGGAGGCGATGAAGATGATGGCGCCTGATGAGTTATTTATAATAAGGACGGGAATTGATGATGATGAACGAGGATGACGATGGGGGATGCTTGCCGAGGAATGCTGACGAACGATTGCTGACGCTGGACGAATGAATGACGCTGGCGCTGGCGATGCTGACGTATGGCAACGAGGAACGAATGATGATGAAGGGGATGCTGATGAATCTGGTGATTGATGATTGGACATGATGATGACGGCGAACGACGGCCGGCGATGACGACGACGACGAGGAGGAAGGACCGACGACGAGGGGGGGGGGGGGGGAGAGGAGGAGGAGAGAGGAGGAGGAGGAGGAGGAGGAGGAGGAGGAGGAGGAGGGGGGAGTGGGATGGGGGATAAGGACAAGGAGCTGCCCCAAGCGTCACGGCGACCCGAGCTGATCTCCCAGCCTGCCGCCCCGCGGCGCCGAGCGACACGCAATTGCGCGCGCGCAGAGCATGTAACTGGTCGCCGGGGCCGCCTCAACGACGGGGCCGCGAGAAGCAGAGGGGCGACGCGTGGGTGGGGGCGGCGGCCCAGAGATCCAACGCTTTGAAAAAAATCCAGGCGGTTTTCGTTTCCTCCGAATTTTCCGCCTCTTGGGGTCCTCGCCGGGCCCCAGGGCCGTCAAACAGCGGCTGAGGACGGAAGACCGGTCCTCGGGAATGGGTCGAGACTTCCGGGGGCCCCGCATTGGACAAAATCATGACATCAGATCTTTGGGGAGGGCTGCAGGAGGGGGCCTCTGGGGCCCGATTTTGTTCAGTGCGGGGTCCCAGGAAGTCTCGACCCATTCCCGAGGACCGGTTTTCCTTCCTGAGTTGCTGTTTGACGGCCCTGGGGCCCGGCGAGGGCCCCAGGAGGCCGAAAGTTGCGAAGCGCCTCCCTCTGGAGTTTTGTCCCTGCGGTGGAGCTCTGGGCAGGGGAAAGCTCCTGGCCGCGACGTGGCGATCGTTTTCTTATCCGCTGTCTTGCCGAGCGTCGCGGGCTTTCGCCCTGCCCCCCCATGGAGCAGTTGGATGATCTTGGCCGTTCGGGGGCGCCTCTCTCGAGCAAGGCGGGGCGCCCCCCCCGAGGGCGCAGTGTTGCAAGTAGTCGCAGTAAGCAGAGGTCCGGAGCCAGCCCCCCCCCCCCCCCCGAGACCCCCGACGTCGCGATCTGTTTCGCAACGTCCGACTCTTCCTCCTCCTCCTCCTCCTCCTCCTCCTCCTCCTCCTCCTCCGCTCCTCCTCCCTCCTCCTCCATCCTCCTCCCTCCTCCTCCTCCTCGTTCTCTCCCCCCTCCTCATCTCCTCCTCTTCCTTCCCTCCTCCTCCTCCTCCTCCTTCCGCCCCCTCGTCCTTGCCTTCCTCCTCCTCCTCCACCCCCTCCTCCTCCTCCTCCTCCTTCCTCCTCCTCCTTCCTCCTCCTCCTCCTCCTCCTTTTCCTCTTCGACCGGACCCCTTCCCCGGGACCGGTTTTTCGCCCTGCAGGAGTAGTCTTTTGAGGGTCCTGAGGCCCGGGAAGGGCCCCAGGAGGCCGAACATGGGGAACAATCTCCCGTTGTGATTTTTTCGAGACGCGAGGATGTGTGGCACCCCCCCCCTTTCCGCCTTGCTTTCACCAGTGCCGACACGCACAATAAGACGTTCACCAGCCCCACAGCACTTCTGCGCGCCAGGGAGGGGGATACAACGCGGGGCCAAGAACTTTGTGCGGAGCGCCCAAAGTTTTTGTTTATGGTATTCGTCCTTCTCTTACGATCGCCCCCCCATGGATTCGTGCCCAACGCGGCACGCTGTAAGCAAAAACTCCTGGCCGCAACCTGTAGGTCGTCGTTATTTTATTCGTTGTTTTGCCGATCGGAGCGGGCCCTCGCACCCCCCCTCCATGGAGTAGATGATCTTGGCTGTTTTGGGGCGCCTGTTTCGAGCAGGTGGGGCCTCTCCCAATAGGACGTACTGATGCAAACAGTATGCACAGGTCCGGAGCCAGACAGTCCCCCCTCCCCCCCTCTCTTCCGCCCAATCTCGACACTCCGAATAAGAAAACGTCAACCTTTTCTGGATCGAGCTGCCAACCCATCACCGATTCCGAGAGGAAGTGCGCCCGCTCGAGACGGTCCTTCCCCGCCGTCGTGATTTGCTCATGACGTACATCCCCAGAGGTATGGACCCTTAGGAGGAGGTGGAGGAGGAGGAAGCGAAGGAGGCGGAGGAAGAGGAGGAGGAGGAGGAGGAGGAGGAGGAGGAGG
>CAUYUJ010006850.1:0-50697 GCA_963575745.1 Prorocentrum cordatum
AAGACTATTCCACTTTACTCGCCACGTGGCAAACGCCTGGGGGGGCGAACAAAGGTGTTACCCCACTCTCCTCGCAACGTGGCAACGTTTGCGGGACTGACACAAATACTATTCCGCGCGAGTTGCCAGGTGGAAGCGACGGGGGAGCGAACACACAAGCTGCTCCCCTCCACGACTCGCCACGTGGCAACGCCTGCGAGGCGGAACGTATACTTTTTCGCTCTAATCGTCGCGTGGCAATACCGGGGGAGCGAAACAAATACTGCTGCCTCCTCCCTCCTCCCTCCGTCCTTTCACCTCTCCTCCTGCTCCTTCCGCCCTCTTCCCTTCTGCCCACCCACTCAAGCAATTTGGGCGCAGGCAGGTTTGAGGAGGCCCCGACAGCCCCCGACCCACGCGCCCAATCCTCGGGGCTTCCTCGCAGCGCTTGAGGGACTCAGACCAAGGGCCAAGCCACAGCCCGAGGTCTGCGACCAACACCGAGGTTCGTTCTAGCAATGGTCCAGCTGTGGTCTCGCTGCGACCAGTGCCGCAGGTGTGAGTGGAACTCCATCATCATGAAGCAGGGAGGCAGCTGTTCGGCATGCGGCACACGCATCCTGTTGTACAAGCCAGCGGGCCGCAAGGTTCACTGGGAGGACGAAGAACAGCCGGAGGCTGCCCCCGCCGCTGCGCCTGACTACGCCAAGGGCGGGCGCGCTCGCAGCCACTCCCCCCGAGGCGGACGACGCAGCGGCAAGGGGTACGGGGCCAAGGGCAACACCAGCTCCACCGTCACCAACCTGCTGGAGCAGGCCGCCCAGGCCACGAGGGATGCGGCGCTGCAGGCCGCTCTCAAGCAGCAGATCGAGAAGATCAGTATCCAGGCCAAGGCCGACTCAGAGGCTGCAGTGTCGCCAGCAGAAGTGCTTCGCAAGTCAGAGGGGGCTTGGAAGAACGCGGAGCACCACCACTCGCAGTGCGTCGACAACGTGCTGCGACTCAGGCAGAGCCTCGAGGCCGCCGAGGCCAAGGAGGCACGTGCGGCCGTGGCCCTGGCGCAGGCGGCGGCGGCCAAGAAGACGGCAGCCCAGGCCGTCGCTCGGGCCGAGGGCGTGGGGGCCCCCCCGCCGACCTCGGCCGCGACGGCAATGTTCACGGTGGAGTGGGACGAGGCGCTGTTCAGCTCGCTGGACGACATGGTCGAGGCGGGCGACTGCTCCAAGGAGGAGCGGGCAGCCCTGGAAGCGCTCCACAACCAGCTCAAAGGGGTCAAGACGGACCTCAACGGCAAGGAGAATGAGATCAAGGCCTGGCTCGACAGGGCCAAGCAGATGAAGAGTGACATCCACGACAGGATGAAGAAGAAGAGGAAGGGCGATGACGGAGGAGCGAAGGCTGCGGCAGGTCAGCAGACCAAGCCGCCTGCTGCGGGAGGAGAAGCAGCAGCCAGCCAGAGCTCCGCCACGGAGACGGCCCAGACTGACGACAGCAAGGCGGCGTCCGAGCGGATCGAGGAGGATGCGAAGAAGTTGTCGGCGGCCAAGTTCACGGCCAAGGCTGAGGCCGCAGCGGCCAAGGCGGCCACCAAGGCCCAGGCCAAAGGAGGAGGCGATGATGACGCCTCTTGACTATCTCAGGCAGTTGACGACAACCACACTGAGGGCACCACGACATTGTTCTACGCGAATGTCACAGCCTTCACCGCCAAAGTGTGGCAATACCTTCAATTAAATTATTGCAAGTATTCCTTCTGGGCCTGGGCAGAGACTCACATCCACGATGAGTCGGAGCTCAGGGAGTGGGACAAGAAGGCTCGGGACGCACATCTCCGCCTCCACTACAATGCGGCGCGCCCGTCGGACAAGGCTGTGGCAGCAGGGTTCGAGGAGCGTGCGAATGAGGGCGGTGAGTTTTTCATGGCTCAGCAGCACCTGCAGGCCCACGTCCTGCCTGAGGCCAAGATCGCTGCGGGACATCTGCGCGAGGCAGGTCAAGCCAGCATTGACGGGTTTCTTCCGATGGTCTTGCATCTCGCTGGGTATTCTATCATAGTAGTGGTACTATACGCGCTGCCCAGCATCATGATGACGGGTCACAACAAGATCAGATTTCAAAGGCTCGGAGGACTTCTTCGGGCAGTCAGGCTTCCATGGATGATAGTGGGGGACTTCAACATGGAGCCCGACATCCTCGCCGCCAGCAGTTTCGTTTCCCAGCTGAACGGCATCATTCGCACTGCAGGCCCTGCGGGCACGTGCGCCAACTGTCAGGGGCGCGACAAGGTGCTGGACTATGTGGTGTGCAGCCCCGAGGCCTCGCCGTTTCTGAAAACAATCAGGGCGGTGCGATCTGCCCCTTGGAAGCCACATCAAGGTCTCGCCATTCAGTTACGTAGCTCGGGTCTCCAGCTTCTCACCCGCTCCCTCGTGGTCTCTCCCAGGCTCCCTCAGGCCCCGAGACCTCGTAGGGAGCCCACTGCCGGTTCTAAGTCTAGTCTTTCTAGAGCTCGCCAGGCGATTGCCCAGCAAGAGGCCCTGGAGGCTCGTAGGCAGCATTTCCTTGAAATGTTTGGGGATTGTTTTCATAGCCCTGGGGTCCCGTCGTCGTCTGCGGAGGGTGTAGGTCAGGCCCCTCCCGATGAGGTCGATGAATCTCTCGATTGTTGGCCCGACGAAGAGGACGACCCGTGGGCAGACCAGCTGAACTTTTGTGCTGACGGAGAGTTGAGTAACGCCCTCGCTTCCCCGTCTCACCCCATCCTTCCCACACCTGGTTCGATGGGCAGTGCTGAAGCGTGTCGGCAGGAGAGGCAGTGTAAGACTGATCCAGCAATGGTACAGCAGAATCCCCTCCCCAATTCGTGCCAGCCCCCCCAACCAAGAAGTGGGAAGATTTAAATCCCGATTTAAATCAGCATGATCTACAGTTTTGTGATCCTGGGACCAGTCCTCTACAGGCCCCTGAAAGCTCCCCCTCCGCGTCGGTCACGTTCCAGATCCCGAGCGAGTTGTGGGTCGAGAGCAGACAGGAGGTGGGTTTTGCTTCGGGGCAGGACTGCATTCAATCCCTTTCTCCGTCCCTCCTCAAGTCCGTAGCATTTCGGCTTGAGGCCTCACACTCTACTGTTGTTTCAGGAATGTATGCAGCGTGGATCTCCACAGTCGAGCTCAGCATCACCAGACACCATGGCATGGAGCTCCCTCGCTCGAGGCGAGCCCACGGGGCTCGATGGGTCGAGGGCCCAGTCAGGCAGGCGGCTCACAGACGGAAGATCCACCTCCGCGACCAGAGAGCCCAGTGGTGGACCCAGGTCCACACGTTGATCGCAGGAGTCAGCCGCCACTTACAGCGTGGGAATGGCACTCACCAGTTACAGAGGTACCAGGAGGCGGCACTCAAGGCAGCAGGGGATCGTCCCGAGGGCGTTCATACCGTGCTTCGAGGCGGATGCGACCCCCCTTGGGGTAAATGGTTACGGCTGCTCGAAGCGAAGTGCCAGATCAACCCAGCAGTTTTGGAGTCTTATGTTCACAACGCCCGCAAGATCATGCAGCGGGCTCAGAGATTGGCGGTGCTGTCGGCCATCCATGACTTCCGTGCGTGGGTGGTGGAGCCAGAGGCGAACGGCATCCTCCACAAATCGTTGAAGAAGGGCCCTCTGCCTCCTACCGAGATCGTGGTGGGCCAGCAGCTCATGTACCACCCGAAGGACATCGTGGACGCAAAGGCGCAGAAGTACCAGCGACTGTGGGCACCTTCGGCCCCCAAGTTGCAGGATGTTAGGGAATTATTTCGACAGATTCGAGATCGAGCGGTCGACGAGCCGCTCCCACAGCTAGAGGTAACGGACGTCTCCAGGGCTGCTTCACGAATGAAGGCCAAGGCAGGCCTGGGCATCGATATGGTCACGCCTACTGACTACCAGAGGCTCCCTGTCGAAGGCCAGGCCGAGCTGCTCATGATTCTGGGGGCCGTCGAGGCTACGTTGGCGTGGCCCGCTCAGACGTTGGCAGTGATTGGGAAGCTCACCCCCAAAAAGTCAGGGGGTGACAGGGCGATCGGCCTAGTGTCGATGCTCGGCCGACTCTGGTCCTTGATGCGTGAGCCGTCCGTGCAGACCTGGCCGGCTGAGAGCGCTCGCCACTGGGACGCCGCCCTTCCAGGCAACTCCTGCCTGCAGGAGGCGTTCCTACGTGCACTCGACGAAGAGCTGGCCTTCACCATGGGCATGCAGTACGGCCACGGGATGCTGGATATCGCCACGTTCTACGACAGCATCCCGTGGGACATCCTCGTATCGGCCGCGTTGCGGCTTCATTTTCCACCAGTGATACTATACCTTGAATTGTTACAATGCGTGGCCCCTCGCTGCTTGGAGCAGGACAAGACCGCGTCAACCTTGTTTGACCCGCTCCTCAGCGTCGTACAAGGGCTGCGGTCAGGAACCCGTTTCGCCAAGATGATGACCCACCATGTCATGGCCACAGTGACTACTGCTCATCCGAGGATGGGGGCGAGACTATGGGTCGACGACGTGTCGGGGACAGTCAAGGGCTCTAGCAAGGCCATCCGTTCGGAGCTTGCCAGCGGCATCATCATGACGTGCCGTGAGTTGCAGCATCGCAAGCTCAAGGTTGCCGATAAATCAGTGGTCATCTGCAGCTCGATGCATGATGCTCGGGCCATTGCCCGCCAGGTCCGACGTGCAGGCTTTGTCATCAAGCCAGTCACGCACGCCACCTATCTTGGCATCGACTTCGGGTGCGGGAGGAGAGTGCGAGCGACCAGGGTGCTGCGGGAGAAGAAACATCGGCTCATGAGTGTCAAAATACGACGGTTCACGAGGGCCACGAAGCAGTACGGGGCCATGACCAAGCTTCAGAGGCAAGGCGGCTTGCCCGCGGGCCTCTACGGGCACCAGGTCCACGGGCTCTTCGGCGAGCAGCTCACGAGGAGCAGACGCAGGCTCGCGCAGGCTTGTGCCTCGTCAGCGAGAGGACGATGTCTCACCACCGTCCTGGCGCTGAGGGCCCCAGGGGCCGATCCAGGAGTGATATACCCGACCCAGACGGTGGACACCTGGCTCAAAATTTGGCGCGACTGCCCCGAAGTCAGGGCGGGAGTCCGACGAGTGTGGCCCGCTATTGTGCAGCAGATGCAGACAGTTCCAGTTCCAACTCAGGTACGGCTCATCAAAGGCCCCACTGGGGCCATCATCCACACGCTGTTGAAGCTGGGCTGGACTCCACATGCCCCTGATACGTGGGCGTTTCAAGTCGGCCCTGATCACAGCGAGGAATGGCAGTTCCCAGATCATATCTACACGGGAAATCCCCACGTGGACCGACATGACCACCTGCTGGACGACGTACGCGAAGCATGCCAGACCCAGCTCTGGACCCAGGCGGCCAAGCACTTCTGCGGCGGAGGGTTGGAGCATGGAGTCGACAACTCTTCGTACATCCAGCTGCTGAGACAGTTGTCCCAGGTGTCCAACGGCAAGAGGTTGTGTGAGATCATGGTCATGGTTGCGTCAGGCGGGATCTGGAACAAGCAGAGGAAGAAGATGGAGCTCAAGAGATATCAGGGCACGGACGTATGCGACCGATGCAACGACGAGGTCGAAACCCCACTACATCGATATTGGCAGTGCAGGTGCAACGCAGACGCCAAGCCCTACGTCGATTCCGACGATTTGTGCATGCAGGCAGTCACGCAGTGCAACACTGCAGAGGCTTTTCGGCTGCGCGGGCTGCTCCCCGCGCACTGGACGGAGGTGAGTCCACCGCCGTCACAGGAGGCCTGGCAGTTCACTGGTGGACAGACGCTCGAGGCTGGAATTTTCGGACCAGGCTCGGCCGAGTGCCCTGTCTGGATTTTCGGCGACGCCAGCGGGGGCCCAGACAGCAGGTGCCCCAGGCTGCGGAGAGTTGGCCTAGCCATCACGTGCTTCGAGCGTGTGGAACCTGTCATCGTCCCCAGGGGCTCCATCTTTGGGCCGCTGAACGGACGGCGGCAGGTAGTGGCCAGGGGTGAGCTGAAGTGCTTACACCTGGCCCTCTGGGCCACCACGCAGTATCTCACTTTTGTCACTGATTTCGAGGATGTTGTCACTGGGTGGTACGAGCAAAGGTACCTACAGCCCAGAGGGGCTGACGCCGACCTCTGGGCGGCCATCGGACAGCTGATGGCCCGCCGCCCGCATCATCTTGTGTCTGTCCTTTTCACGCACTCACACCTCACGGCCAGCCAGATGGCAGCTGGCCAAGGCATCCGTCAGCTGATTATCGGTAACGCAGTCGTGGACGAGCTTGCGGGTCTTGCCGCCGTCCAGGCACGCGTGCCCGAGGCAGAGCGCTGCAGATTGCTGCTTCACGCGCGCCGAGCGCGGCTCGTTCGTCTCAGGCTGCTGCGAACTGCGGTGGACTGTCTTGCCAAGGAAAAGCAGTTGGAGCGTGAGCGCGGTGGTGTGCTGCGCGGAGGCCCTAAGCTTCCCCCTCCCCCGCCTCCCCCCTCGGCTCCTACTGTTGCCGCCTTTTTGTCTCGGCACCTGTTGTCCGACTGTAAAAAGAGATGCCTCCGGTGCCATGGCTCTGCGTCGCTGGCCACCATGAAAGAATGGCATGCGACTCAGTGTCACAGTTTGGTGAATGTGAATGGGCTGATATACTCCCCTCCAGTCGGAGGGAGAATCCATGTCGGGGGGGGCTGGCTGCACCAATCCCATCACCTCAACTTCCACCAGTCTCTGAATGTATGGTTCTGTGGCAAGTGTGGGGCGATAGCTGACAAGCAGCTATGTTCGCTTGCAAAGCCTTGCTCGGACACCCTTGGAGCCACGGGACGAGTTTATCTCAGGAGAATTCACGAAGGGCTCCCCCCCAAGGTCCTCAGCAAGGCCGAAAAGGCCCAGCGAGGCCGAGGGTAGCCCTGTCTTGGGATTGGCATCGCCATTGGTTCCTATTCCTATTCCTATTCCCTTCTGCCCACCCCCTACTCCCCCGCATCCATCCTCGTTCCTATGGCCTATTCCCTCCTCCCTCGGCCCTCTATTCGGCACGCGGCAATGCCTGCGGAGCGGAAATTGAAACTGTTCCATTGCATTCGCCACGTGGCAAACGCTTGGTGGGCGAACGAATGTGTTATTCCACTCCTTGCGACGTGGCACCGCCTGCGGAACTGACGGAATATTGTTCCGCGCGAGATGCCAGGTGGAAGCGACGGGGGAGCGAGACACAAACTGCTCCATTCCACGACTCGCCACGTGGCAACGCCTGCGAGGCGGAACGCATTTTTTTCACTCTGCTCGCCACGTGGCGACACTAGGGGAGCAACACGAATACTGTTCAACTCTCCCTGCCACGTGGCAGCGCTTGGAAGGGGGGAACGCGTGCTACTTCACTGCACTGACCGCGCGGTAGCGCCTGCGGGGCGAAGCAGACATCATGCGCTCTATTCGGCACGTGGTACGATGCGGGCCGGGAACAAATGTTACTCTTCTTTACTCGCCACATGGCAGCTCCACGTGGCAAGGACTGAGAGGTAAACAAAAAGATTGCCCCACTCCATTCGCCACGTGGCAACGACGTGGGAAGCGAACAAGAAATCGAAATACACTCACCTCATCCCTTGGCAATGCCGCGCGGACCGAACATATTGTACAATCCCACCGCGCTCGCCACGCGGTAGCGTCTGGGAGTCAAGTTTCCCTTGGATTCGCCACGCGGCAACGCCGCGGGGCGGGAACGCATGGAGCACCACTCCGTTCGCAACGCGGCAACGACAAGCCGGCGAACAAAAGACAATTCAATTTCACGTGCAACGTTGCCAAACCGCGCAACCCTATTGCATTCGACGCGGCAATGCCGCGGGAGGCGAACGCCGAAATCTACTCGGCACGCGGCTCCAACGCGGACGAAGACGACGACGACGACGACGACGACGCCAACGATGAGAACGACGACGGCGGACGACGATGACGACGACGGGCGACGATGACGACGACGGGTTCGAATCCAATCTTATCTAGAGGACACGCAAGTCGGCGGCGATCGAGGGGGGGATAAAGAGGAGACGGCCTTTCAGAAGGCGGCGGAGCTTTTCCAAGGCGCTGCTGCCTTCTGAGAAGTGTTCCGCGTCTTCGGGAAAGGCATAGAAAACTATTTAGAAGGCTGGGAAGTTTCCAAGCCTTCTGAGAAGGCCCGCCCCTTCTCACTTCCCCCCCTCCCTAGCCGCCGAATCCAGAGGAGGCGCAGAAGGGCGTTGAAACCGCCGGACCACGGACCTCGTGCAGGGTGGGTCCCGACCAGCAGATCTCGGGGCAACTCCAGCCGCGGCTGCGAGGGACAGGCCCGCTGCGATCTCACCCCCCCAACGTCCATTCTAGAGAAGACGCGTAAGGTGCGGAAACACCAGCCCCACGGTCGACATCTCACAGGGCGCGCTCTGACTAGCAATCTCGGGACAACACCAGCCGTGGCGGCGAGGAGCAGGCAGAGGCATTGGCACCCGTTCCTCCTCCGGCCTCCTCCTCCTCCTCCTCCTCCTCCTCCTCCTCCTCCTCCTCCTCCTCCTCCCCCTCCTCCTCCTCTCCCACGCCATCAGCAGCAGCAAAGCAACATTCGACAAGGAAAACGTTCATGAGGCACAGGCAGATCCTTCTCATCTTCGTCGTCCTCCTTCTCCAAAATGGCCAGCCAATCTCCAGAATGCACGTTGAGTCAACAACCGAAGGTCTGGACCCCTTCCCGAAGGCAACTGCTGTGCCCCGATCCGCTCGTGAACGGCCCTGCCTAGGGCGACCCCGGAGAACCTGAGAAGACGACTTCATCAGAAAAAAATCCGCCGATGCCACCTCTTCTGGGCGACTTCTTCCGGGGCAGCTTCTCCCGGGCCATTTCTTCCAGGCAACTCCATTGACCAAATTCGTCCGACGGGGCTTCTTCTGGGTGACTTCTTCCGGCGGATCTCTTCCGGACGACTTCTTCCAGGAACTGCAGTTTCTGGAACAATTTCTGCCGATCGATTTATCCCGAACGACATCTTCCGGACGACTTCTTCCGAGCGATTTTTTCCAGGCGCCTTCTTCCGGGCGATTTCTTCCAGGCGACTTTTTCCAGGCGGCTTTGTCTGGGCGACTTCTTCCGAGGCGACTTCTCCTGGGCGACTTTTGTGGTCCATTTCTATCTGGCCACTTCTTCTGCGCGCCTTCTTCCAGGCGACTTCTTCCGGATGAGTTCTTCCGAGCCGTAGTTTCCAGAACTTCTTTTGGGCGACTTATTCCAAACGATTTATCTCGAGCGTCTCTTTCGACGACCTCCTCCTCCTCCTCCTCCTCCTCGTTTTATTTCCTCCTCTTCCTCTAACTCCATCCTTTCATCTGTCTCCCCTCCATTCTCCTCCTCCCCTCCCTCGTCCTCCCGTTCTCCTCGTCCTCCTCGTATGCGTCGTCGCCCTCCTCCATCTCTTCCTCCTTCTCATCCTCCTCCTCCTCCTCCTCCATCTCCTCCGTGCCGAAGTATTCCGAGAGCAGTCTCTGCGTCGCCGACTTCTTCGGGGCGGTTTCTTCAAGACGGCTTCTTCCCGACCATTTCTTCCGAAGGCGATTTCTTCCGCGACACTTCTTCCGAACCACTTCTCCCAGGCCACTCCTTCCGGGCGATTTTTTCCGGAAGAAAATTATTCCAGAACAAGTCGTCGCGGAAGAAGTCGTCGCGGAAGAAATCATCGTGTTTGGGTTTTTCTTCGTTTAACCGCAGTTCCGGTTATTGGAACGGGGCGGGGCTGGGTTCCTCGGTACACATCACCGCACCAGGATCCAGTAAGCCAGGTCCCGCCAACGCACGAGGAACGCGCTGCCAGTCTCCGCGCCATTGTCCCACTCCTCCCCGCGCCTCCCGTCCTCCTCCACTGCAGCCTTCGGCGGAGCTCCCTACGGGGCCTCGAAACGTGTGAGGTGTGTGCCGACATGAGTGCGGTGGCGCCATGCGAACCCTGCCACAGGGGCCTCCGGTGGAACTCCCAATCGGGCCACGGAGCGTGCTATGGGTGTGCCGTCATGGGTGCGGTGGCGCCATGCGAATCCCACCAGTGGTACCTTGCGTGGAGCCCGCCATGGGGCCACGAACCGTGTGAGAGGTGTGTCGACATGGGTGCGGTCAGGCACATGCGAACCCAGCCACTGTGTCCTTCGGTGGAGTTCCCTATGAAGCCTCGAAGCGTGTGAGGGGTGTACCGAAACGAACGCGGTATACCGCCATGCGAACCCTGCCATTGGGGCCCTCGGCGGAGCTCCCTACGAGGGCACGAACATGTGAGGGGTGTGCCGGTATAAGTGCGGTCGGCGGTAGCGCCATGCGAACCCTGCCACAAAGGGGTTCGGTGGAGCTCCAAATGAGGCCACGAAACGTGAGTTGGTGCGCCGAAATGAGCGCAATGGCGCCATGCGAACTTCTTCCGGTCGACTTCTTCCAGTCACTTCCTTCCAGGCGATTTCTCCCGAACGACTTCTTCCGGACGACTTCTTCCGGGCGACGTCTTCCGGGCGACGTCTTCCGGGCGACTGCTTCCAGACGGTTTCTTCCGGACGACTTCTTCCGGACGACGTCTTCCAGACGACTTCTTCCAGACGACTTCTTCTTGACGACTTCTTCTGGGCGACTTCTTCCGAGACGACTTCTTCCGGACGAGTTCTTCCAGACCACTACTTCCGAACTTCTTCTTCCGAACGCCTTCTCTGGAACGCTTCTTCTCCCTTCTCCTCCGTCTCCGCCGCATCGATCTCTCGAGAAAAACCCTTGTCTCGACAATTTTTCCAGACGATTTCTTCCGGGCGACTTCTTCCCGACCGCTTCTTCTGAAGACGACTTCTTTCGCGACGATTTTTTCCGGACCACTTCTTTTCGGACCATGCACTTTCTCCAGACGACTTCTTCCGGAAGAAAGTTCTTCCGGAAGTCGTCGCGGAAGAAGTCGTCGCGGAAGAAGTCGTCGTCTCGGCTTGGGTATTGTATGTTGGCAAGTCGATTCTTATCGCGCGTCTTCCGTCGCCGGGCTGCAGTTCTTCGAGGGCAGTAGCGGCGCGCCGATGGGGCAGCCGCTCTCTTCCACCAGTCTACCGGGGCATCGCGGCCACGAACTTCCACAAGTCGATGTGTTAGTCAACGGCAGCAGCAGTTCCGCTTCCCGTGGCGCGCCTTCAGCGGGCCCGACGCTCTGCGTTCCCCATGGCCCACCGACGCGGACATCGAGCATATTCTTGCCGAGGACGTTGCGGGCGTTGCAGCGGCGCGCAGCGTTGCCTGGACATTGGCATTGGCGAGCCCTGACCTAGGGCAATCTAGCAGTCGCGACATCCACCCGTTTCTGATCGCGCGCCACTCTCCCGATTGGACGATCGAAGATGTAATGTTGGATGGTCCTCTGGGGGCTGATGGTGACGTCGCTGCCCAGGCTTGCCAGCACTTTGCGGGTTCAGTGGCTCCCTCTCTCCCGACTCTGGCGATGCTGACCGTCTCGCCCTGAGAGTCCCCCCTAGGGCGCTGTTCCGCTGTCGGTTGTCAGTTCCCTAATCGCGTCGCCTGGTCTTGGTGATCTGCCTGTTGACTTTGGCACTCATGGCGTTGCCCATGAGGCTCTCGAGCCTGCCGCCCGCCCACGGTGCATCGATGGCGGCGCGTCTTTCTTTCGATGGAGGAGCGCGCAACTGGATGATGGCGTGCCCCAGTGTTTGCGCGAGCTGCAAGCGGACCTCCCTGTTCGCAAGGTGATGGGCAAACCGCCCCTGATGGGCATGCCACGCCTAGGTGCTCTTCGTGCTTGGCGAGTTATCGAACACTTGGCAATGCTGGCTGCGCAGTGGTTCTTCATGACTGATCGCGGGTGCTGGCAGGGCATCGACGACTGGATCGACTAGTGCGCTCCCTGCGAGGCCGTTCTCCTGGACCCCTCATTCCTCGTCTACTCTCGCGCTCGCGCGCCAGACTTGCCCACCTCTCTTCCTGACTCACGTTGGCTCAGGGCCGCGGGCATTTGCGCGGCTGTTTGGCCCAGGGATTCGCACCTTCGCAGTATGCATTTTTCAACAATGGAAGCACTAGAAGGCGACGTCTGGGGTAGCGCTGCCGTCCGTCACGCGAGCGCCCCGGGAGCGCGCCGCTGCGTCATCGACGCGATGAGCATGCCTAATCCGCCAAGGAGGCCGCTGCCATCCACGCGACCTGTTGGGCGCGTGGGTACCCCTCTCGCTGCCGTCCCCGACCTCGCGGCCGAACATCTACCCCGTGCCCCACTTGGGCCTGGGCAGGCCGACAGTGAGTCAGATGGCAGAAGACTTATAGCGACCAACAACCTGATACTGAGACAGCAGGAGGCCCATGCCAGCAACGCTTATATACCCAGCAGCCGCACCCCAAATGCAAGAAGTTCTCTCAAGCCATTTTCAACGCTGCGGTTATCCAGTGGAAGAAGCGTGAGGTTTTTTCCTGTGCGCGACAATCTCGCTATGACGCTTGTTTTGTCAATGTCTGTTGCCCCCGATAATTCATGCGACGAGCGTGGGGCTCTTCAGCAGATTCTCCTCAGGTTCTCCGAACAATGGAGCCTGTGCTATCTTCATCGAGACGCTTGCTTCGATAAGACATCGCCGCGCGGGATGGTGCGTCAGCTTTACGAAGGCGAAGCTGAAACAACCTTGGGCTGGGGGCGTGGAGAGAACTCGAGAGATGTTTTCTCGAGGGGGCTGTTAGACATGGATCCGCAGGAGCCGGAGTGCAAGCGAACCATTTCTGCGCGCAGTGCGAGAACTCTGGGGGATGACGACCCCGCGTTTTCCTCGACCTCTGGCTTAGGAAGTACTTCGAGAAGATGGTTTCCGCTGCGGCGTCTTTGGGGGGGGGGGGGGGGGGCTGGAGATTCAGCCTCTGCGCCCGCGCGCCTCACGACGCCCAGCCCTTCCACCCAGCTGTGGCCCGTATTTCCTGATGCTGATCGCGGCGGTTCCACTGCCTTCCACGCCGCCCTCCTGGCCCGCGCCAACAATCTACCTGTCCAAGACCCCAGCCACGAGGAGCTGCGCATTGGGTCGCCTCTGGTACTGGTTCCGGTCATCTTCATCTAGACCTTGAAGGTAGAGAGGTACACTGTTTCTGGCGAGCCCGCCCGTTCATCAGGGCAACGATGATTTCGTCGGCGAGTGCGATACCGTGTTCGGCACGGCCCGCCGCCTCATCGACGACGTGAGCGACGGCCAGCTGCGCGCCGTCTCTGGCAACCACAGCAACTACGGCCTCCAAATGATCTCCAACACCCGGGACCTCGGCACCGCGAGCTTGAGTTGTTCGGTCAGCGGCGCGCGCGCGCGGCGCGGGCGCAAGCAGACGCGCGTTCCCACCGCGCGCTGGGATGCTCCTCCTCTTCTTTCCCCCTTTCTTTCTCCTCCTGCTCTTACTCCCCCCTTTTCCTGCTCCTCCTCCTCCTCCTCCTCCTCCTCCCCCTCCTCCTCCCTCTGGGCCTCCATCTCGAGAACCACTCTGGACCAGGCCTTTGCTGGGTCCAGGGTGCCCCTGGGCTGGACCAGCGTTCCGCTGTACTTCTTGAGCGGCTCATTCGAGGCGAACGCAGGGGTGCTCGGTCACTGGGCGCTACGGGCTACGCCCGTCCAGCTTGGTGGGTGAGCTCCTTTGCCGCGCGCCAATCATGTCTGTGCTCCTCGCTTTCGCACTCTTCCTGGTGGTCGACTCGAAAGTGATCGCTGAGCACAATGCATCGGCAGCGTTCGGCGAGGAACGCCTCACCACTTCTCGTTCTCCGTCGTCATCTACGGCAGCCTTTGGTGTGTTGCGGCGTCAGCGCCTTGGTGCGCGCGGCCCCCGCGCCCATGTGCCTACCCGCCCCGCTTCGCCGCCCCTATCTTCGGCTCTCGTGGCTGGCCTTCTCGCTGTGCTTCTTCGGCTTCGGGCAGGACGTGGTGCTGGACAGCGTCGCCTTCCCTGCGCCGCTTTCGCTTCCTGGGGTCGCGATGGTGGATCTGCCGCCGGGCCTGCTGGGCGCGTCAGACGCTCCAGAGCTGAAGTACCTCCTCAAGAGCAAGGTGGCGGACAAGATCGCGACCGCCGTCGGCGTCGCGACGGTGACGATCAACAACAAGGCGCCCATCGTGAGCTCCGCGACCTGGGCGTACCGCTGCCTGTACATCGTATTCATGTTGTTGCGCCTCAGCGGGCGGCCGCCTGGCACTCTTTTCCATGCGATGCCAGTGGCGCGACAGTTCAGGCAGCGTGCAGTGCAGTCGGCCGCCATATTTACCCATATTTGTTCGACAAGGCTGTTGGAATGTTCCCATTTTCCCCACCGCCGCCTGGCGACCTTGGCGAGGCTCTTGGCCCGCCCGACAGGCTACGGTTGGACCATGGCGTTGTCGTTCCTGCTGGGTCGCGTCTCTGTCTTTCGATCGGCTACCCTGAGCAGCCAAGCATGAGGCCAGGCGTACTTGAGTTTATGCGTGCTACCGTGGCTGGCATTGCTTCTAATTCAGGCGTCAATTTTACGTCGGGACCTGCGACCCCTCGCCCTCCCCCAGCTTGGCTCGGAGGGCGGCCTGCGTCCAGTAGGGAAATAGGTGCTCGAGATCGCAGCAGGTCTCGCGCCCACATTCGCCACGCCAGGCCAGTCTCTTCGCCGAGTAGCTCGCCCCCTTCCAGCGGGGGCTCGGTCCCCCACAGCGTCGGTGGCTCACTGTCGCACAGGGAGGAGCCCAGTAGTTTCGTGAAGTCCGCCAATGAAGGGCTGCGCCGCGCTCAAGAAACATTCGAGGAGGTGAAGCGCCGTCGAGTCGCTTCTTCACCGTCTCCTCGGCCTGGTAGGCAAGACTCAGCGGCCCGTCACCCTGCTGGCCCGCCGCCAACGCGCCTGGTTGAGGCCCACCGTGCCAAGGAGCGCAGCAGGGCTCCTCAGGCCAAGTCCCACGCAGGGGAAGCCACGTGTTCGGTGGGCCACTCACTAATCTTCCCACATAAGGCGAATTGGAGGTTCGTCTGTGAGTGGTGCAACAATCACCTCCCGCGCGGCTCTATCACTTTCTGGCGTAAGACGTGTGAGCACACGCTTTGCGACGGCTGCTACCCACCGCCTACGTCTCCTGAAGAAGTGTCTGCTTTAGCGCAGGAGAGGGGCCCAGCAGCTAGCGGCTCTGCTCCGTCGCAACGCTCGGCCGCCCCCGCTGCCAAACGCAGGCCTGCCTCGGCGCGTGCCACGGAGCAGGTCCCAAAGAGAATGTTGAGGCCCAGCCATGGTGGTGTGCACCCCCCCGTGTGCACGAACTGCAAGGGCAGAGCCTGGCCAGGACTGTGCTCGAAATCCGCCAGGTACCACTGTGCAGCTTCTTTGTGCCGTAACTTCATGCCCGAAGGATGGATGCCGTCCTGCTTCAGGTGCCAGAAGAGCACATGGGACGGCCAGTGGCGGGGTCTTGCCTCGCTCAATGCGGGCAAGGGTTTCGTGTGCAGGTTTTGTTGGCTCGAGGAATGCACGGAGGCAGGCCTGCCCAAGTGGCAGCGCTGGTTCACGCACCGACAGAACATGTACGGTCGTGCATTTCCCCGCACCCCCTCCGAATCGAAGTTCCAAGTTTGCCCCGCCGCATTTTAAGGCCTGGCGCGGCTCGGCGCTCCACCCTTTTGGGGTGTGTGCCCTCCTGGATATTCCAGGCCTGCCGTACTTGCGACGCGGGTCTCTGTTTCTTTTCTGATTCCGTCGGTGCTTGGCACTTTCGGTGGGCTCCTGCCTTTTCTGGAATATTCGCGGGCGCGGCCTGGCTGCACGTGTCGGTGCCCCTCCCCGTGGTGGTCCCTCGGGGTTCTGTTGACTTTTCGTTGTTGGCTTGTGTGGTCTTTGGCCTTTTCACGGCTGCGCGATCGCGCGGTGCGTCCAGGTTTGAGTCTTGGAGCCTTGCGTTTTAGAACGGCTGCTGTGTTCTTCTTTGGAACACGGGGTGTGGGCGCAGGCCTCACCCAGCACAGCCCGTTTTACTTGCCCCTCACGGGGCTCTTTGGCTGTGGATGTCCTAAGCTGGCAGGTCCCGCACTGCCAGTTGCTAGCACTATGCGGTGGGCCCGTGGAGGTCAACAAAAAACTCTGAGCCTCCATCCTCTACGCCTGCTCCCTCTCGTAAGGTTCTCCTCCTTGCTTCCCCCCTCCCCCTCCGCAGGAGAGGCGCCACATGAGCCGGGCGGCCGTTTCGTGGCTGAACCAGAGGAGCCAGGAACCTGGGTTGCAGGTGCGGCCGCCTTCATCCCGCCCCCGAGCCGAAACCCGGCGCCTGGGCGGTGCCGCCGGATCATGGGGTGGCGCGGACGCCATTGGGGGGCGCAGACTTCAGCGGTCGCCGTCGCCGTCGCCGTCGCCGCCGCCGTCGCCGTCGCCGTCGCCGTCGTCGTCGCCGTCGCCGTCGTCGTCGTCGTCGTCGTCGTCGTCGTCGTCGTCGTCTTCTTTCCTTCCCTCCGTATCCAGCTGCCTGCGGCAAGTCCCGCCACCGCGCCGGCCCAGCATTCCTGGGTGGCGACGGGACGAGGGTGGAAGAGCCGTGATGATGCTGATGATGATGCTGCTGCTGCTGATGATGATAATGGTGATAATGGTGATAATGGTGATGATGATGATGATGATGATGATGATGATGATGGTCATGGTTGTGGTGAATGCTGCGATGATGATACAGATGACGCTGATGATGCTGATGATGATGACTGTGCTGATGGTGGGGATGATAACGATGATAATGATGATGATGATCATGATGCTGATGCTGATGATGATGATGACGATGGAGGTGGTGGTGATGATTCTGATGATGGTGACGATGCTGCTGCTGTTGTTGGTAGCGGTGATGTCAATGATGGTGGTGGTGATGTTGGTGATTGTGTTGCTCATTTCGATGCTGATGCTGCTGCTTATGATGTTGCTGATGATGGTGGTAATGATGTGGATGGTGATGCCGGAGCTTGTGTTGATGATGGTGGTGACAGGGTTACGACGATGAGTACAACCATAGTCGTGGTGGTCATGATGATGGGGATGATGATGATGATGATGATGATGATGATGATGGTGGTGGTGGTGGTGGTGGTGATGGTGCTGATGATGATGATGGTGATGCTGATGACGATGATGATGATGATGCTGAGGATGATGATGCTGATGATCATGATGATTACGATTGTGTTGAAGATTGGGATGCTGATGATTATTTTGGTTATGATGATGCTGATGATGATGATCTGATGATAAGGATGCTGTTGCTAATTATGCTGCTGATGATGGTGATGCTGACGATGATGATGCTGATGATGCTGATGGTGCTGATGATGCAGATGATGATGCTGATGTTGATGATGATGCTGGTGATGATGCTGCTGATGCTGATGCTGATGATGATGCTGATGAAGCTAATGATGATGACGATGATGATGACGATGATGCTGCTGCTGATGCCGATGATGATGCTGATGATGATGATGATGATGATGATGATGCTGATGATGATGATGATGATGATGATGATGATGATGATGATGTTGTGTGTGTGTGGCAGTGGTGTTGGTGTTGATGTTGATGGCGAGGGCGAGGTGGAGGATGAGGAGAGGGAGGAGGAGGAGGAGCAGGAGGAGGAGGAGGAGGAGGAGGAGGAGGGGAGTAGGAGGGGAGCAGGAGGAGTAAGAGTAAAATGAGGTGGAATAGTCAGGCAGTTACAAATCACACCTTTCGCCTTCACTATTCGAAGAGCTCTCATGGAACTTGTTTTGGCTGCATTGAGCCTCTTGTTATATCTAGGAGCGGGTGAAGAAGACATTATTGGAGAACATGTTTTTCGAGGAAGCCCACCAAAACGACATTCCCCACAAGTGAGCAATCGACAATTATTAATGGAACTATGCATTGATTGCGACATGTTGATCGCGAACACGCTCATCGAAGGGAAAGATGACAACAAAATCACCTACCGGAACTTGGGGGTACAGCCTTTGCAATCAATATCGCCAGATTTGTTCTCTCAAATCGATCACGTTTTATGCCAACATTCGATGCTTTTGTTGTATGCAAGAATGCTGGTCTACCCGGGCAGCCACCCTCAATAGTCATCAACTTCTTACATGCGCAACGCTTCAGCTGGAATTGCAACGATTCTCGCGGACCCGCGCGCCGAAGAAGAAGAAGAAGAAGGACACGGGTGCTCTCGCGGTGATGGGCACCAAAAAGCTCTTCACCAAGACATTTTTGAATGCCATCGGGGACCTACCTCCTTCCCCTTCTCTGGACGACGCCGCGGACAAAGTACAGCGAACTTTCGACGCCGCAGCTTCTTTTAAGTTGTGAGGCACGACCGCAGGAACCATGGACAAGCACGTCTACTTTGGAACTTATTGCCGAGAGGAACGCCTACCGCCAGTCGGGGGACTACGACAACGAGCTCCGGCTACACAAATTGATCCAGAAAGGTGGAAGGAAAGACCGCGCGGCTTGGTTGGATAATTTGCTGTCCAGTGGCAATTGGGAAGCGGTTCGACACTTAGAAAAGCCAGCGCCCCGCAATCACGTGGGCGTTAAAGACTTGAACGGGGACCTCTGCGACACCTCTGCTAGACCAGACACCCTTGCACAGTACTTCGAGGAAGTGCAATGGAGGGTCTGCTTCGCCGATGTGTTCTCCACGAACTCCGAGAGGCTTGGGGCCACTTTGCTGATAAACACCGACACGTTCTCCTTAAATGAGCTCCAGACGGCGAACAAGAATATTAATAATAGGAAGGCAGCTGGGCCGGACGACGTGCCTGCGGAATTTCGGAAAGTCGTTGCTGAAGACACGCGTGCTTGTGGTGCACTCTTACACGTATGTCAGCATGTTGGGAGACGAAAAACACTCCATCCGTGTGGAGGCAAGCGGATGTGGTTTTGCTGTAGAAAGGGGACGCTGTTTTACCGAGTAAGTGCAGACCGATATCCCTTCTGGCCGTGGGCTACAACGTATTGGCCTCGATGCTACACAAGCGACTCCTAGATGGCGGGTGCGAACGAATAGTGCGGGAATCTCAGGTTGTTTTCCGCCCAAAGCGAGGCACTTCAGACGCCTTGATGGTTGTCCGTAGGATGGTGGATGCAGCTCACATGAACAACCGTGGATGCTTATTCTTCTTATTCTTAGACTGGGCGAAATCATTCGACCGCCTGAAAGCCGACAGCAGGTGCTCGGCCTTGGGAAGGTTTGGACTACCAGCACAATTGTCCACAGGGTCCGCGGAATTTACGCAGAGCGGTATTTCACTATAGTCGATCATTGTGGGACTTCTTCGGAGAGGAAGCGATCTGCAGGTATCGCGCAAGGGTGCCCGCTAAGCCCCTACTTGTTCATCATTATTCAAACTGTGATGCTGCACGACGCCCTGGACGCGCTGGAGCAGCAACGAGAGCACAGGTATGTCGTCACCAGGGACATTTTGTATGCGGATGATACTCTGTTGGCGTCGCAACATCCTGGGAATCTTCAACCTTTTCTTGAATCCATTTTTACGGAAGGTCGCAAATATGGCATGGAATTCAATGGGGAGAAGACGCTGCAGATGAACATGTCTTCAACAGGCGAAGTACGGAGACCAACGGGAAAAACGTCAAATCCGTGCGGGAGGCAGTTTATGTGGGCGGGCTGATATCTTGCGACGGCAACGCTGGGAATGAGTTGTCCCGGAGGCTTGGCGAAGGAGCGAATCTAGTCAAGCAGCTGCAAAAGGCATGGGCCCACGCCGCCATTGGTTGGAAAACGATTATATATAATAGATTCCGCATGCGTTTTGACAGAGATCCTGTATACTTTGGATTCAATGCGGCTTCTCAAAGGCGAGAGAGATCGACCAGGCGGTTTTCATTGCAAACTCATCCGGGATAGATTGGGTATCCCGCCCTCTTTGTTTCCAGGCTCGCCAACTCCATCGTGCTAGACAACGCCGGAGCGAAGCCACTCTCTGACATATCAGCTGACAAACAGACGGCGCTGTACACCACGATGGCAAATTGAAGTGATTAGTGCCTGGCGAAATCTATACTCTGCAATGTAGACGGCTCTCCCAGACAACGGGCCTCTCGTAGAAAGCGAGGGTGGCCGCGGCAGCGTTGGGCCACATCGGCCTATGAGCTTCTCTCGTAACTCTTAGCAGGATCCCCTTTTCCTCCTCTTCCTCCTCCTCCTCGTCTTACAGTCGTGCGCTTCGGTTTTCTGCTTCACAGTCATGGGGCGTTTTGTTTTCCGTGCCTCTTTCAATATTTACCGTAGGGCTGCCAATTGCGCGCTCTTCTGCCCGCGCGTCCTTCCGGATGCTTGGCTCTGTGGTGGTGGTGTTGGTGGTGAGGCAGTCTCGGGGTTCCCTTGGGGCCCTCTTGGGGCCCTCTTGGGCCGACGTGGGGCCCTCTTGAATCGCCCATGTGGCCGTATGATGGGTGTCTGGGTGCCGTCGTGGTTGGGGCCGTCTTGGGCCGTCGACAGGCCTTCTAAGGCTGTCGGGGGTCCCTCAGGGGTTGTCGTGGGGCCGGCTTGGATGCCTCTTGGGCCATCGTGGGACCTATTGGGCCATCGTGGTGCCCTCTGGGGGGCCTCTCGGGCCGTCTTGTAGCCATCTTGGAGGTTTCTTGGGCCGTCTTGAGCTGACGGAAGCCCGAGAAGGTGATGGCGCGAACGCCATTCAAGGACCCAAGGGACATCACTAATCGTAGCGTTCTCGGGCCCTCTTGGGGGCCCTCTTGTGGCCCTTTTGGGCCCTCTTGGGGGCGTTTCGGGCAGTCCTGGGACCATATTGGGCCGCCTTGGGGCCATCTTGGGCCGTCTTCGAGACATCTTGGGCCAGTTCGGTTTCCTTGATTGCCTGCATGGGCCGTCTTGGAAGCTCGGGACGCGGATCCATCGTTATCCCAACAATCCCGTGGTGTTAGGTTCTCATTTTGAAGAGACAGCGCCCCGCGTCCTCCTCCTCCTCTCTTCTGCCTCCCCCTCCATCCTCCCATCCCTGCCTCTGTCCTTCGCATGTTTCTGTTTCGGCACACCCCTCACTCGTTTCGTTCCCCCATAGGGAGCTCCACCGGAGGCCCCAGTGGCCATGCCCACATGCGGCCGGTCCACCCATGTTGGCACACCCCTCACACGCTGCGTGGCCCCATGTTTTTTCCCAACCCTCCTTGGTTGGGCATCGTTTTGAATACAGCACCGCGGTCGCGTCTTCCTCCCCCCGCCTCCTCCCGCCTCCTGCCGTCTCTTCGCCGTAACTCGTAGAGCTTCCCTTAGCAAGTTGTTGCTGGAAGCTTAAGAGTAATTCCGGGGCGCCGGAGAGCTAGTTGGCAAGAAAAATCTCGACGGACCTTTTGGTGACTTTTGGTCGGTTGAAAATTTTGTTCTCGAAATTTGAACATTCGTTAGAGCTCCAGTATTTTTTCCCGTGATATTCGATCTTACTCCCGCTCGCCATCTTGATCTCAGCTCGATCGGGTAACTTTGAAGGCCAAAAAGCGTCCCGGCGGGAACGACCGTTTCGAGTCATCTTGATACGCGCTGCCGGTATTTTGTACTTAACTCGAGCTGTAGGGCAGCTATAGAGCTGGTAAGCACAGCTATCGCACTCAGAATCATCACGCGCGTTCGCCTGTTGAATCCAGAGGTCTGAACTCGGTCTGCCAGCCGAGCTAGGTCCGTAAACCTATTCGTATTATTCGAGTCATCTTGATAGACACTCTCGGTTTTCTGTACTTAACTCGAGCTTTAGGGCAGCTACAGTGCTGGTAAGCACACCTATCGCACTCAGAATCATCACGAGCGTTCGCCTGTTGAATCCAGAGGTCTGAACTCGGTTTGCTAGCCGAGCTAGGTCCGCAAACCTATTCGTATTATTCGAGTCATCTTGATACACGCTCTCGGTTTTCTGTACTTAACTCGAGCTGTAGGGCAGCTACAGGGCTCATTGTGACAGACATCGATGGGGAATGATCAGTCGCGTTCGTCTATTGACTGAGACCTCTGAACTCGGCCTGCTGCCCGAGCTAGGTTCGCGAAACTGTTCGTATTGTCCGAATGATCTTGAGACGGGCTCTCAATTTTCTGCACTCAACTCGTGCTCGGGGAGGGCTACAGTGCTGCAGGTCACATATATCGATTTGCACACATCAGGCGCGTCTTTTGGTCGATTCCAGAGCTCGGAACTCGGTCTGCTGCTCGAACTAGGTTCGCAATACTATTATATCATTCGAGTCGATACTGTCGGTTTTCTGCACTTAACTCGGGCTGTAGGGGGGCTTGAGGGCTGGGAATCACATGAGTGGGTTCGCAGACATCAGACGCGCCCGCCTGTCGCATTCAGAGGTCTGAACTCGGTTTGATACTCGAACTGGGTTGCATTTTTTGTTTTTTCAGCGTTATCTTGAGATGTCTGAAATCGCTTGTGCTTAAAAAATAGTCGTTCTTTGGATTTTTTCCACAGTATATATTGTCAGGAAGCTCTACGAGTCCCCCGGCGGTAAGAAAGGTTGACGGTTTACCGCCGGCGCCCAGTCCCTGGGGGGCTGCGATCTGCGAAATTGTCGCCACTTTCGAGGGCTGCTGGTGGGTCCAGCGGAGTGAGGCACCGCGCAGATCTGAGCGGTAGCTCGCCGTCCGTGGGGAGCTGCGATTTGCGAAATTGTCGCCACTTTCAAGGTCTGCTGGTGGGTCCAGCGGAGTGAGGCACCGCGCAGATCTGAGCGGTATCTCGCCGTCCCTGGGGGCTGCGATCTGGGAAACCGTCGCCACTTTCGAGGGCGGCTGGTGGGTCCAGCAGAGTAAGGCACCGCGCAGATCTGAGCGGTATCTCGCCGCCCCTGGGGGGCTGCGATCTGCGAAACCGTCGCCACATTCGAGGGCTGCTGGTGGGTCCAGCGGAGTGAGGCATCGCGCAGGTCTGAGCGGTAGCTCGCCGTTCCTGGGGGGCTGCGATCTGCGAAATTGTCGCCCCTTTCGAGGGCTGCTGGTGGGTCCAGCGGAGTGAGGCACCGCGCAGATCTGAGCGGTAGCTCGCCGTTCCAGGCGGGCTGCGATCTGCGAAACCGTCGCCACTCTCGAGGGCTGCTGGTGAGTCCAGCGGAGTGAGGCATCGCGCAGATCTGGTCCCTGGGGGCTGCGATCTGCGAAACCGCCGCCACTTTCGAGGGCTGCTGGTGGGTCCAGCGGAGTGAGGCACCGTGCAGATGTGAGCGGTTGCTCTCCGTCACTGGGGGGCTGCGATCTGCGAAATTGTCGCCATTTTCGAAGGCTGCTGGTGGGTCCAGCGGAGTGAGGCACCGCGCAGATCCGAGCGGGACCTCGCCGTCCCTTGGGGGCTGCGATCTGCGAAACCGTCGCCACTTTCGAGGGCTGCTGGTGGGTCCAGCGAAGTGAGATACCGCGCAGATCTGAGCGGTAGCCTGCCGTCCCAGGCGGGCTGCGATCTGCGAAATTGTCGCCCCTTTCGAGGGCTGCTGGTGTGTCCAGCGGAGTGAGGCACCGCGCAGATCTGAGCGGTAGCTCGCCGTTCCAGGCGGGCTGCGATCTGCGAAACCGTCGCCACTCTCGAGGGCTGCTGGTGGGTCCAGCGGAGTGAGGCATCGCGCAGATCTGGTCCCTGGGGGCTGCGATCTGCGAAACCGTCGCCACTTTCGAGGGCTGCTGGTGGGTCCAGCGGAGTGAGGCACCGCGCAGATCTGAGCGGTTGCTCGCCGTCCCTGGGGGGCTGCGATCTTCGAAACGGTCGCCACTTTCGAGGGCTGCTGGTGGGTCAGCGAAGTGAGACACCGCGCAGATCTGAGCGGGACCTCGCCGTCCCTGGGGGGGCTGCGATCTGCGAAACCGTCGCCACGTTCGAGCTTTCGAGGGCGCCAGGTGGCTCCAGCGGAGCGAAGCACCGCGCAGATCTGAGCGGTTGTTCGCCGTCATTGGGGAGCTGCGATCTGCGAAACCGTCGCCACTATCGAGGGCTGCTGGTGGGTCCAGCGGAGTGAGGCACCGCGCAGATGTGAGCGGTTGCTCTCCGTCACTGGGGGGCTGCGATCTGCGAAAGTTTCGCCATTTTGGAAGGCTGCTGGTGGGTCCAGCGGAGTGAGGCATCGCGCAGATCTGAGCGGTAGCTCGCTGTCCCTTGGGGGCTGCGATCTGCGAAACCGTCGCCACTTTCGAGGGCTGCTGGTGGGTCCAGCGAAGTGAGACACCGCGCAGATCTGAGCGGTAGCCTGCCGTCCCAGGCGGGCTGCGATCTGCGAAATTGTCGCCACTTTCGAGGGCTGCTGGTGGGTCCAGCGGAGTGAGGCACCGCGCAGATCTGAGCGGTAGCTCGCCGTCCCTGGGGGGCTGCGATCTGCGAAACCGTCGCCACTTTCGAGGGCTGCTGGTGGGGTCCAGCGGAGTGAGGCACCGCGCAGGTCTGAGCGAGACCTCGCTGTCCGTGGGGGGCTGCGATCTGCGAAACCGTCGCCACTCGAGGGCTGCTGGTGAGCCCAGCGGTGCGAGGCACCGCGCAGATCTGAGCGGTTGCTCGCCGTCGCTGGGGAGCTGCGATCTGCGAAACCGTCGCCACTTTCGAGGGCTGCTGGTGGGTCCAGCGGAGTGATGCACCGCGCAGATCTGAGCGGTTGCTCGCCGTCCCTGGGGGGCTGCGATCTTCGAAACGGTCGCCACTTTCGAGGGCTGCTGGTGGGTCAGCGAAGTGAGACACCGCGCAGATCTGCGCGGTAGCCTGCCGTCCCTGGGGGCCTGCGATCTGCGAAATTGTCGCCACTTTCGAGGGCTGCTGGTGGGTCCAGCGGAGTGAGGCACCGCGCAGATTTGAGCGGTAGCTCGCCGTCTCTTGGGTGCTGCGATCTGCGAAACCGTCGCCACTTTCGAGGGCTGCTGGTGGGTCCAGCGGAGTGAGGCCCCGCGCAGATCTGAGCGGGACCTCGCCGTTCCAGGCGAGCTGCGATCTGCGAGACGGTCGCCACTTTCGAGGGCTGCTGGTGGGTCCAGCGGAGTGAGGCACCGCGCAGATTTGAGCGGTAGCTCGCCGTCTCTTGGGTGCTGCGATCTGCGAAACCGTCGCCACTTTCGAGGGCTGCTGGTGGGTCCAGCGGAGTGAGGCCCCGCGCAGATCTGAGCGGGACCTCGCCGTTCCAGGCGAGCTGCGATCTGCGAGACGGTCGCCACTTTCGAGGGCTGCTGGTGGGTCCAGCGGAGTGAGGCACCGCGCAGGTCTGAGCGGTAGCTCGCCGTCCCTAGGGGGCTGCGATCTGCGGAACCGTCGCCCATTTCGAGGGCTGCTTGGGGGGCCAGCATAGCGATCTGCGACACCGTCACCACTTTCGAGGGCTGCTGATGGGTCCAGCGGAGTGAGGCACCCCGCAGGTCTGAGCGAGACCTCGCCGTCCCTTGGGTGCTGCGATCTGCGAAACCGTCGCCACTTTTGAGGGCTGCTGGTGAGTCCAGCGGAGTGAGGCACCGCGCAGATCTGAGCGGTAGCTCACCTTCCCTGGGGGGCTGCGATCTGCGAGGCACCGCGCAGATCTGAGCGGGACCTCTCCGTCCCTGGGGGGCTGCGAGCTTCACGAATGCCGCTCGTAGAAGTATATGCGCCCATGTCACGTCATCACCTCCGTACATCGTCTCCCAAGCTACTCATGCCCCGTATTGCGCAGGGGTTGGGGACGTCGCCAGGGTAAGTTTAAGAAGGATCGTGGTGTGGGGAAGGGGGGGCGGTGTATGCAGGGAGCGCGGTTGAGGGAGGGTGTCCTTTATCTCAAACTTTCGAAACCTTACCCAGCAGCCTTTGACATCCTTCCACCTAAGGCACAGTGGCGGATCTCTGGCCAGTTCTAGCATCGTGGAGTTCGCCTCCCGTCAGCCACGAAGCCGGTATGATGATTACCACAGGAGCGCAGACCTCCGACGCCCTGAAGATTCAATCGCAGCGGTCGGAGTTTCTGAGCTGGCGCCTCCAGAGGCCCGCTGCGGGCCCGGTGGGCCCAAAGAGACCAGCCCACGGCGCGAGAGCCATACGACCACCTGGGGTCGAGAGCAGCTCTGGAGCCCAGCGTGTCGACGAAGCCCAGATGTTGGAGGCCTGGGAGCTCACCCGCACTTCACCGCCGGCAGACGCTGGCAGCGGGTCCGCATCCAGCAGGGATGGTACTCTCTGCGCTCGTTGGTATCATATAGGGCGGGTACCCCCCCCGACGGGAGCCAACCTCGCCTCGCATCCTGGGCGCACCGCGCCGTGTGCTGGCTGGAGCGTCTCCGGCGCGCGGTGGCTGTCCTCGACGAAGGGGCCGATTGGGGGCCGCCGGCGGGGTTGGCGCCCTCCACCGCCAGGCGCTTTCCAGGAGACGCGGAGTGGGGCACCAGCAGTCTGGCGGAGGGGTGGAGGGGGGGGGGGGCGCCGTTCCGGGAGAGGCTGGGCACCCCCGCGCAGGAGGTGCCAGCTCTGGCGCGCCCCTGCCTCAGCAGAGGCACCAGGAGGATCTACATGGGCGTGGACGGCGTGGGGACGAAGGCCGACCGCTGCTCCTGGCCCATTTTGAAGTGGGCGCTCGCTGTCGGTGTCGCCGCGGGCGCTGTCAATTCGAGGCAAGCGACGCCTGCCCAACATCGGACGCGGTCTGTCTTGGACAGCGCTTGCTGTTGGGCATCGTATCCGTGCTCTGTGCACTCGCTTCGGGCGTGCCTCGAGCAAGACGCGCGGTGGGCCAGCTGCGGGGGGCAGCGAGATCGAGCGAATCCCGAGTGTCGTGGGCACCGTCTCGACGACTCGGGGAGCTGAGGCCTCGCGAGGTCCGGCGTGGTTCCCTCGAGGTTGTCCGAGGTCCCCCCCGAGCCCGCCCTCCGAGGTCTCTCAGGACCTCCCAGGGTTTCTGGGGCGCCAGGAGGCTGCACCTGTGATTAAGTCAGGCCTGTCCCTCTACAGGAGGACGATTCAAGAACTGTAATAAATAGTCTGGGGACGATTTTTCGATTCTATTTTGGGGGTTTTACACAAGTATCATCTTTCCTTCAACATCCGCCTGTAGGAGGACATGCCCGAACAAAGCCTGTGACGTTTTGCATGAGGACGGCCCCTGGCCGCTGGCCGAAGAGGGCTCGAAGAGGGCTCGAGCAGCGAGGCCATCGTGCTGTGGTTTCTCTTGGGCCGTGTGCGAAGAAGTCGAACCCAGTGCGTGCGTATGTTTGCGTTGGGCATGTCCTTCTACAGGAGGAATATTCAAACAGAGTCAAACATAGTATGGGGACGATTTGTCCTTCAAACTATGTTTGACCATGTTTGACTATTTTATATTGTTCGTCCAAAATCAGCCTGTAGGAAGAGACACCCCACCTAAGCGTATGTCGTTTGCTCTCCCAGGACCTCGAAGGCGTAGTGCATCGCCATCGGGCTCTGTTCCCAGTTCAGAAATGTTGGGGATCTGCTCGATCCGTCAGGCACGCGTCCCATACACTGAGGCCCATTCGCCTTTTAGCATCGACAATTCCTGCAACAGTGAGGGTGCAGGTCAGCAGGGTGCCTGAGCTAAAGCCTGTCTGCACTGCCAGCAATTGCTGAGCATGCTGCGACCGTCGAGCATACCGACAGCGCACATGTTGCTGCCGAGGTGCCTTTGTTCGACGAATGCAGCAAGACTTTCGTGAACCACGTGTCCAAACTGATTTCCACCCGCATGTACCCAAAGGGCTCCGTCATTGTCAAGGAGGGTGATGCAGGACCTGGCTACAGTCAAGCATCTCACATCCATCGGCTAGTAGCTGGCAGTTTCTTTGTTTTCCTTTGCTCTTCCCATCCCCACAGGCTGGATATGATCATGTTGGCGGTGGTGGTGGTGGCTGTGGTGCATGCTGCTTTTCTTCAACCGTTGAAACGGCTGATGTAGAGCAGTGGGCAAGACCACGAGAGATGTCTCTCTTGCTGTGTTCCGCCCTTTCGCGACATGTTCCATTCTCCCGCGCCGCTGAGTTGCGCGAGATGGCTGCCACGATTCACCGGGTCGGGTTGCGCGGTCCGCTAGGATGTAGGCGCGAGCGCGCTCTTGCAACAGCGTTCTCTTCCCCACGTGGCTCGGGAGTCACCCGCACAATTGTCCACGTTGTATGATGCAGAGCGTAGCCACGCAGGCACGTCATGAGTCTTGTTCATGCTCCGCTTCTCGAGCAGCTAACGCCGAGCGCAGTTGCAGCATAGATCAGTGCAGCACAGCACTTGGTTTATTCGAACACGTATCTCGTTCACGCGCTGGAGTCAATACGATCTCTTGTAACCGTGCACTCAACTCGCTTGGGAAGAGTAGTCGGTGGCAGCAGGCATTATCGTTGCTCAGTGCACTTTTGGAGTTGAAGTTGAAGCCCAACGTGGTCAGTTTCAACTCCGCCATCAGCGCGTGCGAGAAGGGTAGACACTGGCTGATCGCATTGTCATTATTCAGCGAGCTGCCTGAAGCAAAGCTTGAGTTGACCACAATCAGCTACAATGCTGCGATCAGCGCATGTGAGAAAAGCGCTCGGTGGCAGCATGCGATTCAGTTGCTCAGCGAGTTGCGGGAAGTGGCCCTGGAGCCTGATGTGATCAGTTACAGTGCCGCAATCAGTGCTTGCGAGAAGGGCAGGCAGTGGCAGCACGCGTTGTCGCTGCTCCATGGTATGTGTGAGGTGAGTGTGGAGCCCAATGTGTTCAAACCGTTTATGCCTGCCGAGGACGGGGACAAGAAGAACGGACGCTGAAACGACGAGGAGTGTGACGATGATGCAGATGATGATGGTGGTGGTAATGATGATGATGCTGCTGATGATGATAGTGGTGGTGGTGATGCTGACGACGATGATGCTGCTGATGATGATGAGGATGGCGATAACGATGATGATACTGCTGATAATGATGCTGTGATGACGATGATGATGCTGATGATGACGACGCCGATGTTGATGATGCTGATGATGCTGATGATGCTCCTGATGATGCTGCTGATGATGATGATGATGATGCTGACGAGCATGGTGACGATAATGATGATGATGTTGATGATGATTATCGCGGTGATGATGGTGACGGTGATGATGATGATTATCATGATGATCATCATGATGATGCTGCTGATGATGATGCTGCTGCTGATGATGATGATGCTGATTATGAGTATGGTTGTGGTGATGCTGTTGAGAATGAGGCGTTGGAGGAGGAAGGGTCGAGGAGGTGATGCATGAGGAGGAGGAGGAGAAGGAGGAGGAGGAGGAGGAGGAGGAGGAGGAGGAGGGGGAGGAGGAGGAGGAGGAGGAGGAGGAGGAGGCGGAGGAGGCGCAGGATGCAGGGCTGTGACCGCTGGAGGGGGCGTCGGTTCCAAATCCGTTGATGGCTCGCGAGCAGGTGCTCGTCGAGCTCTCGCCTAGGTCCACGGGGCTGGCCTCCGTAGCGCGAGACTTGCGGCAGGTTTTCTGGGCCCCTGGCGTAAGTGCACTGGCAGCATGGTCCCTCGTTGTAGCTCTGTGTAGGCAGCGAGTTTTCTCAGAAGTGAGTTTCTGAGCAAGTTGATCTCAAAGGCCTGCGCGCCGCGGGCAAGACGGCCGCCCTGGGGCTGCTTTTGTTTCGTGGCACGCCAAATTTTCAGAGTCTGTTGAAGCGGATGCTGACCTGTTGTGGGGATCGCGGAAGACTCGGGAGTTCAAGGAACGAGCGCGATGGTGCGCAGCTTGGCCCAGTCTCAACGGAAATCGACAGGAGGAACTCGGATAGCAGCTGCTCGCAAGGTATGCGTGGAATCCCCAATAAGCTGTTGGAACGTTGGGGTGGTGAACAGATCCTGATGCAGCTCCTGGGCCAAGCGCTCTCGCGTTGACTGGTCCCCGAGGTAGCGCAATCGACAATAATTTCAAGGGGACCGAGTCGTCCAGCGCACCTGGGGTGCGTACATCTCGTAGAAAGCCAGGGTACTTTCGAGAGACAGCAGCAGGAAACACATTCTCGCATGCAGCACGAGAGGGACGACGGTTCGACCATTGAGGATCCTTGCAGGAGGCTTCACATGCATATGGCGGGAGAGGTGAGACGTAAGAACATGCGAGAGTCACGCGGTTCGCCGATATCACCAGAGGCTTGACGGACTTGGAACTAAGGCTGGTGGTGGCCATACGACGATACCTGCGATAGCTCGACGAGGAAGTTTTGCCATCACGCAGGGGAATACTTCAGAGGGAGCTGAGCGCGAACCCCTGAAAGCTTTTTTCTTGCGCCGACGCTGCTCACATGTCGAGGATGAGGATATCGTCGCACTCAGATGGGTCGTGGAGCAGGTCCGGGGGTCAACAGCACTAAACAACGTGATGACGGGATTTGCCTCTCCTGGAACGAGCGGCTGTCTTCATCTCAGGAAGGGACTCGTCTAGACCTCAAGATGATGGGGAAGGCGTCTGTAGACCAGTTGGTCGACGCCGACCTCGAGGAACGCGACTCGGACATCCGTCGTCCGGATCGTCTCCCAAGAGGACACCTCCAAAGAGGTGAGGAGCTCGTCGGCATAGACGAGGAATGGACCAGAGGAATGATGAGGCCGGCGACGATTCCTTGGCTCTGCGGCCATGGGAGGAGTCCTGCTTTGGGGAGGGCGCAGAAGACGACGACGATCTCGACATCGAGGATCTCCAAGGGGGGCGCGTCAAGGACGCCGAGGAGGCTCTTTCTGGGGACAGCGCTGGGCGAAGGTGAAGAGCATCAGGTCGGCAACGGCGATGCTGCCAGGAGGCTCGATGCAACGGCGCTCCCATCCGGCCGACAAGGGGCAGCAGAGGACGGCAGGAAGGGGGGCCCTGCTTCACCTGTGGTGGCCTCCGTAGGAACGCTCACTGTCCAGAGTCTGAGGTCGAGGATCCGGGCAGGGCGGAGAAAAGGCTAGAGGATTTGATGAGTGTGGAGCTTTCAAGCGAGCGATCCGGGAGGATGAGAGACGATATGCTGCCGACCGCTGCAAGCGTCGCTACATTTGTAGCGTGGACGAGCTGGCGCTACCCACTTTCAGTGGAGGCGAGACGCATTGCATTTCCTGTCCCCGTGGTTTGCTCGAGTTTAGATGCAGACGTCCGCGAGCTGACCTTCACCGATACGATGAACATTGTGTGGGTGCCAAGTCCCGCGCGAGGCCAGGCTCGAGCGCTGTGAGCATGTAGACTACTTCCCTGTGCTACGCTATCGAGCTGCATTTCCAGCAAAGGCCCCGGCAGCGAGGAACAAGCTTCAGCAGCCCAGCAAACCATTTGAAACAGATCCCCGGTCGACTTGCCTTGGTCGGGTAATTGTAGGAGCATGCGGTGACATGACCAGTGGGCAGCCACCCTATCACCTTCATGCTCCCCCTTGCACCTCCTCTTATAGGCTGGATGGCCCTGCGTAGGGGCGACGCGTCAAGCCTGAGGTTCTTCGCTTACTGGGGACGCTGGCGTCTCTTAGAGTCTTTTTTTTGGGGGGGGGGATGGCTCTGGGGTTTTCTTGGGGCCGTCTTGGTGGCACTGGGGCACCCCCTTGGGCCGATCCGGAAGGCTTTCGACCAGGACAATGGGGGTTTCTGTGTGGCCCAGATGACAACCTTTCTTGCAACAGTTCTCCATTGCCGCCGCTGAGGGCCCTCTTGGAGCGTCACTCAGGTGTTCTCGGAGGCCAGTGGGGTCTTCTTGGAGCCCTTCTGGACCCTCTGTGCGGCTCTCTTGGGCGGTCTTGGGTCCGCCCATCGGCCTCCGCAGCCCCCTTGGAGTCGCGCGACCCCCACGGAGGCCCACAGTAATCCCAACATGCCCTAGCCAGCATTCCAATAGCTCGGCAGCGGTCGTGATATTCATGATGCTGGTGGTGGTGATTCTTATGATTGCGATGATGGCGATGAGGGCGGTGATGCGTTGATGAGTGTGATGACGATGTTCTGATGTTGAGGTTGATGATGACGATGCTTTTGACGAGGACGGTGGTGATGTTGCGAATGATGACTCGGAGGAGGAGAGGGAGAAGCAGGATGATCTTCTCTTGGGTGCCGAACGCTCCTCGGGGTGCGACGTTTTCTTTGCACCAGTTTTTTTCAGATGTGGCAGCACCTGCAGGCAGGGATGGCTCCAGCAGGACCCTGGAGCGGTGATCGATGGCACCCTGACGTTGGCCGCACCAGGGCTAGTCTCACGCCTCCGGCAGAATACCAGGGAGCATGGTTTTCGTCGGTCACCCTTGTGCTCGTTCATTCTTGCCACACGGCTTCCATGGATCCCTGTAGTTCGCTTCGGCCTTCTCAGCCCAGGCGTGGCCCAACCAGGATTTCAGGTCATGTTGGGCTAAGCATCCCTGTCCCACGGCTTCCCGCAGCGGTTGAACTTTCAGTGGTTCCAGTGCCGACGATCGGTTTTTCGAAAGCATGGACCTTGCCGTGAGTCGGCAAGTGTGTCTGTGCTCCTTGGCCTTAAGCGCATCTCCTGGCTTGCTCAGCTTCCCCGCCTCCAATCGAGGCACGGTCTACTTACAAACGTTGCGTAGATGCCATTCAGAGGTGCTACTACGGTCAGCCACAGTGCTGGAATTAGTGCGTGCGAGAAGAGTGGGCGGTGGCAGGAGGCTTTGTCACTGCTGACGGATATGTCGGAGGAGAACTCGGAGCCAAACGTGTTCAGCTACAGTGCTGGAATCGCCGCTTGCGAGAAGGGTGGGCAGTGGCAGGCGGCGCTCCTTCTTTTCGACGCACTGCTAGAGACAAAACTGGAACCGAACACGTTCAGCTACAGTGCTGCAGTAACTGCGTGCAAACAGGGGCGGCGATGGCGGCAGGCGTTATCACTGCTCACAGATCTCTTGGAAGCGAGACTGGAGCTGGACGTTATCGCATGCACTGCTGGAATTAGCGCGTGTGCGATTTGTGGGGAGTGGCAGCAGGCCTTGTCTCTGCTTGGCGGGTTTCTGAGGGCAAAGCTGAGTCCAAACGTGAAGAGCTACAGCGCCGGAATCAGTGCCTGTGAGAAGGGGGGGCAGTGGCGGCAGGCACTGTCGTTACTTAGGGACCTTTCGGAGGCCGACCTGGAGCAAGACGCGACCAGCTATAATGCAGGAGTCAGTGCGTGCGAGAAGGGTGGACAGTGGCAACAGGCGTTGTCATTGCTCAGGGAGCTGTTGGAAGCAAAGATGAAGCCTGATGTGGTCAGCTATAGTGCCGCAGCCAGCGCCTGTGAGAAAGGTGGGCGGTGGCAGCAGGCGCTGTCATTGCTCAGGGAGCTGTTTGAAGCCAAGGTGGAGCCGAACGAGTTCAGCTACAGTGCTGGAATCAGTGCGTGCGAACAGGGCGGGGACTGGTAGTTGGTCTTGCAACGAGTTTTGGAAGCGAGCTAGCATCCAGTCGCTGCAAATCTGAGATCGAAATTGTCAAGCATGAGGAGGGGCGTTGTGACAGCAGACGTAGCTTCTGACTGGTGAACCCTGAAAGGCAGAGACGGACTCGTATGCGGGCCAGCACGCGGGAAAATGCGATCAGCAGCACCAGGCACCGTCTTTGCACAGGGAGCCGTGGGAAGCGAGGTGGACGCTGGATGTTGTCAGCGCGGCAGTCGCACTCGGAGGCCGACATTCAGGGACGGGGGTACACGCGTGAACGAGCATCTCCTGCGGACAGGAGGCGCAGCGATCTGCTCGAGTCGGCTGATGAGCGAGGGGGCAGAGTCGGGCTGCCAGACACATGGATAGGCGTTCGCTGGGCGCGCAGCCGGTGCATGGGGACTGAAATGGGCGTCGGTGTTGCACGCGCAGGAGGCAGAGACGCATGTCGGAGCGACGCAACGTCGATTCTCGGTGATGTTGTATCCAGCAGCTTGTTCATGAACTGTAAGGCTTGCATGGTCAAAGTGTTGAGTACATGGTAGTGTTCACCAGCAATCGTCGGAAGCCTGGTGGAATCAGGTCACTCGCCAGCACTTCCATCTGCTAGTGCACAGGGGCTGTAATAGACGAATCAAGCTGCTGTAGACCGAGAGTTCCTCGAGGGGGTCCCAACGGCCAGGGCTGCCAGCGAGTTCACTCTGGCGCTCTGCTTCGTGATACCGTAGAGCGTGATCCCCGAGCAGATTTTGCTTCTTCTTCTCTCGTCATCTCCCCTTTCCTCTCCCTCCCCCTCATCATTCGTCGCCTCCTCTTCCTCTTCCTCTTCCTCTTCGTCCTCCTCCTTCTCCTTATTCTCCTCCTCTTCCTCTTCCTCCTCCTTCTCCCCCTCGTCCACCTCCTCCTCCCCCTCCTCCTCCTCCCCCTCCTCCTACCCCTCTGCCTCCTCCTCCGCCTCCTCCTGTCATTGTCGTCGTCGCCACCGTCGTCGATGCCCGCTGAGGATGCGATTTGATGGCGATCCGCAGCGGCACCGCAACGGCCACCTCCGCGTCGGGTGCCTCCTCGTTGCTCCAGGAGCACTCGATCGCTCGCGCCTCGGCCGGGCTCCTCCCCCTCGACGAGGTTTTCGCAGGTGTTCGGATGGCGTCGGATAGTTTCAGGAACTGTCCAGAGGATGTCGGAGGGCTTCGATCAGCGTCGGAGATTTGTAGCGGTATTTTGATGGGTCAGGATGTTTTCGAATATGCATGGGGTATGTTTGGGATGGTTCTCGGATTATTTCGGAGGTTATTCTGCGATGTTCGGAAGCTTTGCGGAAGTCTCTCTGCAGTTTACCGATGATTTGGTGGTTTCGGAGGTTTCTTCAGGGGCAGGACGGGGTAGGAGTGTATGAAGGAGGATGGAGTGGCATGGATGCGTGATGAGGGAGGTGGAAGGGGTGGAAAGAGGAGGGAGAGCGAGGATGGAGGGACGGAGGATGGAGGGATGATGCGACAGAGGGGAGGGAGGCAGGTGGAGTGAGGCTAGGGAGGAGGAGGAGGAGGAGGAGGAGGAGGGAGATAGAGAGAGAGAGAGAGAGGGTGAGTGAGAGACAGAAGGAGAGGGTGAGTGAGAGGGAGGGCAAGGGAGGGAGGGAAGGGGGATGTATGAGGAGGAGCGATGCTACTTAAGATGTGGGGTATGAAGCAGGAATCTGCGAGAAGCAGGTATGAGGAAGGAGGAGGATGAGGCGGATGGACGATGGCGGTTGTGGCACTGATGATGATGATGATGATGATGATGATGATGATGATGATGATGATGCGCCTGATGATGCTGATGTGATGCGCCTGATGATGCTGATGATGATGATGATGTTCCTGATGATGATGTTGCTGATGATGATGCTGATAATGATACAGATGATGATGATGATGACGATGCTGATGCTGCTGATGATGATGCTGACGATGCCGATGCTGATGACGATTATGATGATAATGGTGATGATGATGATGATGATGATGATGATGATGATGATGATGCTGATGATGATGATGATGATGATGATGATGATGATGATGATGACGATGATGATGATGATGATGATGATGATGATGATGATGATGATGATGATGATGATGATGATGATGCGTCTGATGATGCTGATGATGCGCCTGATGATGCTGATGATGATGCTGATGTGATGATTGAGATGAGTACGATGCTGCTGCTGATGAAGCTGATTATGCTGATGAGGAGGAGGAGAAGGAGAAGGAGCAGAGTCATCCCATCATAGGCAATTCATACTGCAATGAGGCCTCCTTCCGCCCGCCCCGTCATCATGAGTCAGCGCAGCTATTTCTTTCCACTGCGGCGAGACATGGCTGGACACGTGAGAGCCCAGCGGCCCTGCATGCTGGGGGACCCTGCCAGTTTTGAGGTGCGCTTCGGATGTCAAGCGCTCGGACTGCATGATTATAACGCTGCAGAGGACAACCAGCCGCCGAAGAGGGATCCCGCCTCCCCTCCCTCCCCTCCCTTGCCCCGCCTCCCTCCTCCCTCCTCCCAGTCCCAGCCCCTCGCCTCTCCACTCGCCTCCCCTTCTCCCTCCTCCCTCTGTGACCCTAACCCACGCCCCGATGAATCCCTCCTCCCCTTTCCCGCTCCTCTTTTCCCTCCCTCCTCCCCTTTCCCACTTCTCTTCTCCCTCCTCTCTTCCCCGCTCCTCTTTCATCTTCCTCGCCGTCCCCTCGTCCGAGTGCAAGGGCCGACGAGCCACTGCCCAGGGCAGCTTGAGTCGTCTGGTGGCAGGGCCAGCGCCCGACCACGCGAAGACCTCTGGGGTGAAGGCCCTTGGGCCACGGCAGGTCCCTGCTGCACGGCAGAGGTACGGTCGGACCGAGGTATGAGATCGAGGTCGATTCGGGGAGGGTGCCCTAATGTTTCGCTGGTGAATTATAGACGCTTCGCGGAACCCCTCAATCTGTCGTTGAGTGGACAGCACCCCTACCCTGACACGTCGGTGGAACATAGTGCGTGCTCGCGCCCAGGAGAGGGCCACCAACACGGACACCCCCAACAAGGGCAAAGGCAAAGGGCTGCGGGGAGGGCGCGATGTCAAACGTAGCAGGACGGCGGGCTCCCAGGAGGACCCGATTGGGTGTCCAGCCGGAGTATTCCTCTAGGCCCAGCCGCCGGCCGACATTGCAATGACAGGGCGGGCTCCGCCTACCTTGCGGCGGGCACGCCTGCCACCGCACGTTTTCCGCTGACGTGCTGATACCGCCTCGGACGTGCCCAGCTGGGGCTCATGGCCCGTCCCAGGCTCTGGGTCCCCTCACCGGGGCACCCCTCGCGGCACATCTCCCTTGGATGGCTGCCGCCTCCCCGGCTCGCCGTTGGCGGCCAGGGACCGGGCCCCTCTGTGGCCCTCCGTATTGCTAGCGCCATCGTGGCTCCACTTTGCAGCTCCTCGCTGCCCCACTTTTAGACTCCTACTGGCTCAACATCTGTCGACGGTAGGACAGGGTCGTCGACACACGCGCGCCTAGGAGCCCTCCTCGTCGGCCCCACTGAGCGGCGTCGACACGGCTACGACTGGTTCGACGGGACGAGGTCCACAGCATGGCCCGCAGAGTGCGGCTCCACAGAACTTTGCGGGCGACCAACAGTACACCGGACTGTCTCATACTTCGCCACTGTGCAAGGTTTCGCGGCTGTCGGTCCCCTTTCCAGACAACGCGCACATCGCTGGCGAAGCTACCCCCTTCGCGCCGCGGCCATCTGCACTCCGTCCAAGCAACTGGAGACTCAGGTGTACCATCTTTCCTATTCCTGCTGCTGTCAGCTGCAACCCAGCTAATCGCCGTCACCACCTTTCGAGGCTAGCGTTCATACCCACCATCCTGCAGCGCGGGGTGCTTCTACCCCACCCTTGGTCGTGGACGGCATACCGCTACCCCCTTGTGCCGCTCTCCGCCCTACTCTCTGTATGTCTCAGGCAGAAACATATGTCCCACCTTTCTGCGGCTGTTTGCTGCACCCTACCAGAGCACCTGGCACTCCCCCGCTTGGCTTACGCGGGCTTTTTCACCCCGCCATTGACACTGGGCTGCGTCCGGCTTCCCCCCCGCGCACGGCTCCCTGGCCGGCCCCTTCACCTGTCGCTGCCGAAAACCGTCGTTCCCCTTTCTGCGGCTGTTAGATGCACCCTGCCAGAGCAGTGGGCATTTTCGTGCCTTACCTGTGCAAGCCTGCCGTGCCCGCCAACTGCCCCCTACCACAGGATGGGTACACTGCAAGCGGAGAGACCCCCCTCGCACTGCGGCCTTTGCCCTCCGTCCGAGCAGCGGGGCGTCTCAGGTGGTTCACCCCCCTTGTCTTGCTGCTGATAGCTGCAACCCAGCACAGCAGAGCCACCATGCTGGCGAAGCTATCGTTCATACCCCGCATCCTGCGGCGCTTGCCATTACACCCGGTTAGCATTTGTGCTCAAACATTCGTGCTTCTTTCCACATCTTAGCGCGCACGCGGTATAAGATGAGCGTGCAGGGTCCGATAGTGATCAAGAAAGCTAAGCAGGTGGTTGCAGAGCGTCAGAAGCTCTTTCTCACGTCGGAGGATATAGTTCCTCTAGGACACACACCGTCGCTGCTATACAACAGAGTGGGTGCACTGGCATTGAAGTTCCAGATATGGTCACATCTGCGAGCATGTTTCCGTGGAAGGCTATACTATCAGGTAAGATGGTTCACAGTGGACATTGCCTCGCATTTCGCAGGCCTGCGAGTGGACTACGGCGGCAGGCGTACCCCATGGAGAGAGGTAGTCAAGATCGATCGGCCTGGTAATACGGAGGGGTGGTCCCCACTCCCCCTGCTCCCGGTCGTGGACAGCAACCAGCGTGCCCCGTGCCTGCCTCTCCGTGCCTTCCCCCAGTCTGTCTCTAACGACAGCCTCTTTCCCACATTTCTGCGGCTGTTAGCTGCACCCTGCCAGAACACACGGCGTTCTCATGCGGTGCAAACGCGTTCCCCCATTTTGCTCCCGGCACAGAGCGGCATTTGGATACCCCCCCGCTGCCGCTCCCAGGCCAGTCACCAACTTGGTCCAGTGGGCTGCAGGTCTCAGGCGATGTCACCCCCCCTTCGCACAGAGGCTGCACGCCTGGCGTACCCGTGCTGGTCCCCATCGAGCTTCTGGTCTCAGGCGGCGCACCCCCCCGCCCTGAGTCGCGTACGTGGCAGGCCCAGGCTGGCCATCCCTCCCAGCTGGCTTCGTACGCCACCGTCGCCACCGGTGTACTCCATCGGCGGAGGATTCGAAACGGCGCCGTACACTAGCCTGGCTGGGCTCGTGGCTTGCTCCCTTCGTGGCTCGCTGTGGCAGCGACCTTCGGCGGAAGACGCGGTCCTGGAGTTGACCTGGCGCATGGTGTTGCGTGCTATGCGCGCACTCGCCCCCCCATACTTGCGGCTCTTCTGTGACGGTAAAGCCGCCCGCAGCGTACTAGCTTGGGTCAGCCTTACTTCAAGTTCCAGCTGTTCGGCAAGGGGCGTTCGTCTCCCACCTGGTGTGAGTGCGAGCCGCGGCTTAGCTTGCCCTCTCTTCCGTTTCGCCTCGTTTCCCCTCCTCTCCGCTTGTGCTCTTCCTCGCTCCTGCTTTGTTCCTCCCTCTTTCGTTCGTCCTGTCTCGTCCCACTTGCGCTGTCCGCGTAGTGGCCCGTCGCTGTGCACTCGCGCGGCGTTGCTTTTGTTCGACATTACCCGACGGTGCGCGGCTCTTTCCGCGTCACTCGCAATCAAAGAAAGTAACCCCACCCGCCCATCCAGAAACGATGCCCAGAGGAAGTGCCTCGATCAGGGAAGTGGGCAGCACGCAGAGGAAGGGCCCCCGAGTGCAGGCCTCTTGGAGCGTCTTGGGGGCCTTCTTGGCGGTTCCGGACGCCCCTTAGAGCGTCGTGGTGGTTCGGAGAGCTTCTAGGGCCCTCTTGGGGGCTTCTTGGAGGCATCTGGGGCGCCTGTTGGGGCCTCCTGGGCGCCTCTTGGGCCTTCTTGAAGCGCTCTCGGGTGCCTTGGCAACGCTCTTGGAGCCCTCTTGGGCCATCTTGGAGTCATCTTGAAGCTTCGGATGGCCGTCGAAAGCGAAAAGGCGAGAAAGCCCAAAACATTGGCCCTTTCGGGGCCTCCTGGGGGAGCTCTTTGGCCACTTGGAGCCGCCTTGAAGCGGTCTTGGGGTCTCTTGGAGCATCGTGGGAGCCATCTTGAGGCATCTTGGGATATTTGGAGCCATCTTGGAGGTCATCTTGGGTTCCCCCGGGCGCTCCTGGAGTCATCTGAAGCAGCGCTCCCCCCCCCAGGAGGCCCGAATGTGGCCAAAACCTCAGTAACATCAGTGATGTTGGCAGTCTCGCCGAAGCCCCTTGGAGCGTTTCGAGTGCCTCAAAAGGGGGCCTCTTGGCGCCTCTTGGGGGTCTCTTGGGAGCCTCTTGGGGGCTTTTGGGGGCCAGGTGGGGCCATCCTGGGGCCATCTCGGGCCCTCTTGGGGCCTTCGGGGCGCCTCTTGGGGCCAGTTTGGAGGAGATCCATCACAGGAGAAGGGGGGGGTCTAAATAGCCCCCCCCCCCCCCCCTTTTTCAGGAGGCCAACATGGGGCCAAAACCATACTAAAACCAATGATGTTGGCTTCCTCGCCGAAGCCGTTTTGGACGCTCCAACGCGTCGCGGAACCCCCGTCGAGGTCCAGGGGAGGGGGTGCGGGGAGGGGTAAGCCCTTCCCCAAGGAACCTCCCTAAACCACCTACGCCCAGAAGGCTGGTGGGATTGTCAGTTTTTCGGTTCTCGAGAGGGCGCCGCGGCCGTCATTTTCCAGGCTTGCGTCCGCCAGGTTTGGGCCCGAGGTCGTTTTCAATAAACCACGTTTTGCTAAAAGGAGGTTCTGTCCATGCCCGAATGCTCTTCGTGCTTGTTGGATGTTTTTGTGCATCCTGGGAGGGTGCCCTCGATTGATCTTCGGTCTGGCATGCGGAGGGTCTGACGTTCTTCGAGGGTGTTCTTCTGTCCTAGGTCCGGCGGTCGGACCAGTGAGTCCCGTTTGTCCTGTCTATCCCCCCCTCAAAGCCTCCCGCGCCCAACCCTCCCTCCTTGCCCTCTCCCGTTGCAGCCGGTCCCTCATATGTTGTGGACGACGATCAATGGAGAGGAAGCGTGCTGCCAAATGATTTCCAGATGTCTTAAACATGTGCTAAACATGTCTTAAGCATGTCAGGGTGTCCATTGTCATGGCATCCACAACTCAGGTGGGCGCAGAGGTCGTCCTGGGTGTCTGGAGGTCCGCCGACGCGACGGTGCAGGCGGAGCAGGCAGTGGCCCAAGGGCGCCTGCGGCTGGCGGCTGCTTGCGCAGCCCTGCTTTTTCATGCTTTTCCATGCGCCATCGTGGGGGTCCTCGGTCCTCTCCTCTGGTCCTCTCCTCTGGTCCTCTTCCGGTCCCCTAACCCGATCCTCCCCGACCCTGCTCGATCCTCACCGACCCTGCTCGATCCTGCTCGACCCTCGTGGATCCTCAACGATCCTTCTGGATCCTCGTTTCATCTCCATCCCCCCAACCCCAATCCCCTCGGACCCTGTTCAATTCTCCCCAAGCCTGGTCTATCCTCCCCGATCCTCCTGGATCCCCGGTCCTCCTCGATCCTCCTCCGATCCTCCTCTGGTCCTCCCGGATCCTCCCTCCCCTCTCCCCTCCCCCCATCGCCGCGGGCGGAACACTACGGCCGAGGCGCTGAAAGAAGGGCCGCTCTGGGTTCGGGAGGGGCTCGCTGTCCCTGAGGCCGTGCCGCGGCTGTTCCCCCAGCCCCTCCTTGTGCACCCAGGCTCTTCTGGTGCCAAGAGTCAAGGGAGGAAAGACCACGCAGACCAGAGAGTTGGCGTTTGATAAGCGGCCTGCCCTGTTCGATTCCTTCTTTGGGTGCGTTCACTGAACGGCTTCGCGTGTCGGGGTGATGTGTTATGAGGGTGGAATTTCTGCTCTCTAAAGAAGGGGATCGGTTCCTTGTTTGGCGTTCCTGACTCCAGCAGCCCGACGGTATGTCCACATCATCGGAGGTTGATAGACCTCCTACCCTGACTCGTCGATTAGCGAATTGGCCGTTTTCGGTTCGCGAGAGGGCGTCGCGGCCGCCACCTTTGCGGGTCCGGGTCCGTCGGTTTCGGTCCTAGGCCGTTTTCACTAAAGGGTGGTTTACGAAAGGAAGGTTTGTCCACCGCCGACATCAGCGAACCCTTGCGGCCTGGACTCCTCGGCCGCGACCCTCACCGATGCGGCGCGGGCCTGCGCGGCTGCCCCCGCCGCGGGGCGGCTGTGTGCCCGCGGGGGGCACGCCCTGGTGCCCAGACCGCGACGCGGGGCGTTCGCAATGGAGGGGCGGTGCGCCGCTTCGGGCGCTGGCGGGAGGACTCCTCCTCCTCCCTCCTCCTCCGCCTCCTCCTCCGCCTCTTCGCCCTCCTCCTTGGGCTACTTTAACTCCTCCTCCTCCTCCTCCTCCTCCTCCTCCTCCTGAGGCTACTTTAACTCTTCCTCCTCCTCCACCTCTTCCTCCTCCTAGCCCTCCTCCTTAGGCTACTTTAACTTCTCCTCCTCCTCCTCCTCCTCCTCCTCCTCCTGAGGCTACTTTCACTTCTCCTCCTCCTCCTCCTCCTCCTCCTCCTCCTCCTCCTCCTTAGGCTACTTTAACTCTTCCTCCTCCTCCTCCTCCTCCTCCTCTTCCTCCTCCTCCTTCTCCTCCTCCGCATCCTCCCCCTCCTCCTCCTCCTGAGGCTACCGTGTCCTGGAGTGCCCGAAGCTTTCGACCCTGTCTCGGTTGTTCTCTCTCGTGAGGTCCCCCGGGATCCCAGGGTCACGCTTGGATTGTTTCGTGATGCTGGTCGGGATGATTCCAATTTTGCGTTCATCGTATGTTACTTTTATTACTTTTATGCCTTTCGGCTATTTTCCGCCCGTCGCTGCACCGGGCTGGCTGCTCAGGACGTGCCACGGCTCGCTGAAGCTGTTAGGGTAGCGATTCGCCTTCCGCTGCTGGGGCCCCCTGTATGATTTTGGGTTTGGCGGTAAGCTCTGAGGCGCACTGGCGGTGAACTTGTTGCGCCTCCAGGCCACGCTCCACCTCCTCCTGAGGCTACTTTAACTCCTCCTCCTCCTCCTCCTCCTTCTCCTCCTCCTCCTCATCGTCCTCCTCCTGAGGCTCCTTTAACTCCTCCTCCTCCTCCTCCTCCTCCTCCTCCTCCTCCTCCTCCTCCTCCTCCTTAGGCTACTTTCACTCCTCCTCCTCCTCCTCCTCCTCCTCGTCCTCCTCCTGAGGCTCCTTTACCTCCTCCTCCTCCTCCTCCTCCTCCTCCTCCTCCTCCTCCCTCCTCCTCCTTAGGCTACTTCCACTTCTCCTCCTCCTCCTCCTCCTCCTCCTCCTCCTCCTGGCTACTTTAACTCCTCCTCCTCCTCCTCCTGAGGCTACTTTAACTCTTCCTCCTCCTCCACCTCCACCTCCTTCTCCTCCTGAGGCTACTTTGACTCCTCCTCCTCCTGCTCATCCTCCTCCTCCTGAGGCTACTTGAACTCCTCATCCTCCTCCTTCTCCTCCTTCTCCTCCTCCTCCTGAGGCTACTTTAAATCCTCCTCCTCCTCCTTCTCCTCCTCCTCCCCCTCCTCCTCCTCCTGAGGCTCCTTTAACTTCTCCTCCGTCCGTAGCCATTTGGCTCAAGCCATTCTGGCTCAAGCCATTTTGAATCAAGAGAGCCTTTCCGAGGCCCAGGCCTTTGCTATCTCGAATTGTTCGGAAAGGCCGTGCGATAGCGAGCCATTCCCCCCAGGCACGGAACCACTCCCCGTCCTCAGGTGCCGCCATGACTGGCCGCGGTGGTGCTCCTTCTGACGGGCTTGTCAACCGCTGGAATCGCTCCCGTCGCCCCAAGTCTGTGCCTCCCCTTCAACCTGGACTTCAACCCGCAGGTGGAGCAGGAAAGGGTTCTGGTAAAGGAGGCGGTGGCCAGCAACATTTGGTCTAGGGACGATGGGTTTGCTGCCAGTGCGGGTGTAAGAAGAACTTGGCGACGTGGACATGGTGCAAGCACTGTAAGTCGCCATGGCCACCGACATGTGACTGGACATATCCTCCCACTAAGGATGATACGCCCGCCAAGGGCAAGTCTTCTCTTGCTTTGGACGGGTTGTCGCCTGAGGAAGTTGATCAACTTGCTGTGCTCCTCGGGAAAGAAGGGGATGCCGAAGGAGGTGCTGGGTATCGGGCCGTGGCACAGGATCGGCGCTTGCCTTCCCCCACACAGCCCCTGCCGTTCCAGGTCAACTCTGCGCACAGCAAGCTCAGATAGACGGAAAAGTTGCTTCAAGCTGCCCTCACTAAGTACGAGAAACAGGAAAATGCTCCCCGTCGTCAACACGAAGAGGTTGCCTCCTTGCGAAAGGAGCTTCGGATGGTCGAAGACATTCATAAATCTATCATTGGTACGCTTGCTCGTGCGCGCTCTTCTGGGTGTGCAGTGCTCTCCGTCAAGGACATCTTGGGCGGGGAGGTCGACGACGTGCTCACTATTGACGTGGGCTTCCTCAGCGTTGACGACACGGAGTACGAAGTCCCGCCGCAAGATCGTGAGGAGCTCGACCGTTGCTCCAACCAGCTGGCCGACGGAGCCAAGCACCTTTGCACTGCGCTGTTCAAGCAGGCCAGCGACCAAGCCAAGAAAGCACGTGAAGATCATGAATAACATCTGCGGCGCCTCGCGGCCAAGAGACGTCGCCAGGGCGACGTTCCTGCAGCAGCTCAACCAGCAGCACCTGCAGGAGAGGCCTGCGGCGCAACTGGCGCTGGCGACGGTGCTGCAGCAGCTGCAGCAGCAGCACCGGCGGCGCCTAGCCTAGCGGTGGAGCAGTTTCGGCAGGTGGAACTGCATCACCAGCGAGGGCACCTGAGGCCCAGAGCCAGCCGTCAGAGCCTGTGCGTGAGCTTTCCACTGTGGAACCCAAAACTCGTGCCGATGCTGCGCTCGCAGCCACAGCAGATTCAGAAGGTGAACTCCCCCCTGCTTAGGCCATCGCCTTGATGCAGGGGGACGGCACTAATCACGCGTTTCACACATGTCCCATGGCCTGTCGGCCCTTCTTCCGTCGTCCCCTCTGTGCTCGTGATGTCCGCTACCAAGGCCGAGGGGGCCTTAGGAATGCGGCGCGTGGCACTTTGTGGAGGTCGCAACGAGTTTTGTCGGAAGGTTGCCCAGGTCTTGGCTCGCGGCAGGCTTCCGCTACGAAGCCTGCCAATTTTGCTGGCCCTCTGAAGGCCTATCCTGTCCTGGCCTCTCCTGGGTTCGACTCTCCTGTGGTCGTGGTGCCTGGTCCTAGGATTTCCACTGCCCCCTTTTCCTCGCCTGCGACCCCGGGTCCCGCGTGCGTTTCCACGGTGTCCGACGGGCTCAGCTCGATCGAGTTAGTTGTTCGCAGTCTCAACTGCAACAGCTGGGGCACTCTCAAGAATGTGCTTCCTGACGCGCCTGCTGCGGTTCTCCTTGTTCAGGAGCATAGGCTCGCCTCTAGTGGAGGAATACATGTTGCTTCTCAGAGGTGCGCTCGCGATGGCTGGAAGAGCTCGTGGACCCCAGCTGTTTCGACATGGAGGTACTTCTGGAAGTGCTGCGGTGCTCGCTAAATCCATTCTCGGTTTGTTTCCCCCTTCGGAGGGGTACTGCGTCGCCAGGGGTCATCTCTCTCAAGCTAACGCGCAGATCCCAGGAGGTTTCACCTTCGACGCTTTCTCTGTTTACTTGTATGACAGCGAAGGCACGTCATATCGCAACATGGGCCTTCTCTGTCAGGCAGGCGCGCGCGCAGGCCGCTTCCGCTTCGTTTGTCATAGGATGAGATTGGAACTTGTACCCAGACACGCTTTGCTCTACTAAGTTTGCGTCGGAGCTCCAGGGCCAGCTGATTCGCGCCCCCGGCCGCGCCCACTTTGGAACGGGTGGCCCCGTCCGCCCTTGATTTCTTTGTGTGCAGTGGGGGGCCCGGTAAGGCATTCCGCAGCGGTTCGCGCGATTTTGAGCCCTCATCTTAGCCATCCACAAGTCTCCTGCGCCGTTGAAGGCTTTATGTTTCAGAAAGCCCCCCCCCCATCCGAGGGGGCTTGTTTTTGGCCCGAGGCTTGAGCCCCCCCTCTGGACTCATGCTATCACTCGTGCCCAGGCTGGTTTAGATGCCGTCGCCGCTGGCGATGCAGCCGCTGTTGTCAGCCATTGTTCCCCAGGCTACGCGGCCTGGGCAGATGTAGCCGATGCCGAGCTGGTGCAGATAACGGGGGCGGAGCTGGCGGTCATGGGCACCAGAAGCTAGGGGCCTCAGCTCATGTGGAAAAATGCTGCGGGAAGGGGCGGACAACGCAGGTATCCTGATCAGCGTGCCATCCTGTGGCTGGTAGCTCAGTTTCGTGCCTGCCTTAGTCTGCGCTGCTCGGGCCAAGGTTCAGGCTTTTAGCTTCGAGGATAGGCGCCTTGCTCTGTGCCCCGCCTGCCTCTGTTAAACGTCATAATTCCATGTTCTCTGGCTCCTTCGAACGTGTGCACGACTTTGTTTCGGAGTTGGCAGGTAGGCAGATGTCTTCGGAGCAGATCGAGTCCGCTCAAGTTCTCCTGGGATCTATTTCTGGTGCTGCTGCCTAAGCGGATGCCACCTTTCAAGACGCGTGCTCAGGCTGATTGGCGCGCGTGGCCCACTTAGGGTATCGACCGGGGTGCTCGACATGTCCATGCCATCGTGAAGGGTCCCGCTCCATGGGTCCCCACTGCCACCTGGTCCAGGGATGGGGTCAGCGTGGCCGACCCCCCTCAGCTTGCTGGCAAGTGAAGGGGATCAGTTTTCCACGTTTTGGGGGACAGGGGTCGGCCATCTGGACCCCCCATCTCTGGTTTCCTCTCTCCCTCGTGCTATGCCCGACGAGCTCAGGGCGGTCAGTAAAAATATCAGAAGCCCTCGGCCGTCACTTACGATGAATTTGACTGCAGGCATTTCCAGTTCTCGAGCGATGAAGGTCTCGTTGCCGTGCTTCTCGCCATGCTCACGAAATCTACTGGCGGCTGCAGACCGATAGGTGTGTTCTGCGCCTGGTACAGGGTGCGGTGCCGTCTCCGACGGCCTCCTGCCCTGTCCTGGGAGCAGCAACACCCCCGTCGGCACTGGGCCGCTGGCGCGTTTCGCGGAGCCTCGGATGTGGTCTGGAGGCAGTCGGTTCGTGCCGGAGCTGGCGCCTCCAGGAAGGAAGCTAGCGCCAGTGTTTGTTTTACGATATGCTAAAGTATTATGAAACTATCCACTTGGGCACGCTCGCTGCGCGTTGTGTGCAAGTGGGCTTCCCCCAGGTGCCCACTCGGCTGACTCTCTTCACTTATCGTTGTGGCAGGTTTGTGTCGATAGCTGGGCTCTTGGATGGCCCATGCTTCGTGGACAACGGAGTGATAGCGGGGTGCAGTATGGCGACCACCCATATCAGAGTGTGTGCTATGTCCTCTTGTGACACCATCCCTATCTATCCCTCCCTTGAGTTCGACGTGTATACTGATGACACGAGTATTTCATGCACCGGCACCTCCAAGCATGTTTTTTTCGTGTCTTGTGTTCTCCACTGCTGCGCTTCATCATGCTATCACTGCCCCCCGCATGATGAATTGCCAGCTTTCTTTGGATAAAATATTCACGGTTGCCTCGTGCAAAGCACTTGGCCGTGGTCTTGCCTCTGCGCTCGGCCAGCTAGGAGGCAGGGTCACCGACGCTACGGTTCACCTCGGAGTGGATGACACCGCAGGAGCTGCGGTGCGCGTTTCGGGGCGCTGTTCCAAGCTCAAAGCCCGAGTTGCTTGGCTGGGCGGAAGGCTCGCCGTCTCAAACGGCAATCGGGGAACTTGGGTCGCCGAGCCCTGAGAGCGCACGCGCGCGGCCCTCTCCCTGGCGGGGCGCGCGGCGCGGAAATTCTTGGAGCCAGCGACCAAGTTCTTCTGGCGATGAGAAGGCAGGCGTTCTCAACTGTCAGGCCTTTTTCGAGAGGGCGCTCTCTCACTGCTGTCAGCATTCTGTCAGAGGACCCTTGCTGGCGCGCTGCGTGCACACCGCTGCTGAGGTGGGGCAGAGAGATATGGTTGGCCCAGACTCGTGTTCTCCCTTTCTCTACCCAGCGCCCTGAGTTAAGATGCAGTTGGCAGTCTGTCTCTGCTCTCCCTTATTTTACTTGGCCCACTGTTCGTCGCCCACTCTCGGCGCTTCGGCTCACGATTGTGCGCCTAGGCTGGGTCATGAATAAATACATTACGATTGCGGGCGATCGCGGTTATACTTTCAGTTTAGGCCTGCCCCCCCCCCAGCCTCATGGAGACTCTTTGTAGGGATGCCTATTACAGGAGCCTCGAGAGGGACTTGGGGCAAACCAGGCATGGATTGCAGGGTTTGCCTGGGTGCCCCCAAAGCTGCCACTAACAGTAAAACATTAACCCCCGCGCAGAGTGGGTGGATCAGGGCCTGCTCGTGTGATGCAATCTGGACTGCGGACAAAGTTCTTGCGCGTGGGTATCAGGTAGACGAGCTGTGTCCTCTTTGTCGGCAGGCACCAGACAGTATCTTCCACCGCTTGTGGCAGTGCTCTTTCGGCGCGGTAGAGCAGTTGCGAGCTCAGCTGGCCTCTGCCTCGGAAGTCCCGGACTCCGCGCTAGTCTGGGCAGCTGTCGCCGACAGCCACGTGGTCGCCCTCTATACTCGTGGAGCTATCGCTCATCCCGCTGATGTCCTGCCGCGTCCAGCCGTGGAGGGCACTGACGCCTTGCTGTATGCGTGGCATGTTGATGAGCTTCAGAGTCCCGAGGGTCCCGTGGCCCCCGCCAATGGGTGGGCGTGGGGTCACCTCTTCCTTGATGGGTCCTGCCAGCGCCACGTAGTTCGTGAGATGTCCCGCGCTGCTTGTTGTATTTCTATGAATTCGGATGACGGGGAGTGCCTTGGAGAGGTTCGAGGACCAGTCTGGGCCCACTTTCCGCAGACACCGCAGGCCGCAGCATATTCGGCTCGCTGTGTTGTTGCCCAGTTTGTGTGCTCCCCCTCGGTCCTTTTACAGTGATTGTGCCAACGTAGTGCACCTCTCGTTATTACCGCTGCCTGAGCGCTACTCAGGCAAGCGATCGAATTCTGGATTGATTTTAAACGCTAACAACGTAGAAGGTGATATGATTGAGTCCATTGTCAAGGTCAAGGCTCACCGCGACGTGGACGAGGAAGGCATTTCTGCTCGTGAAAAGGTTCTTGCGTTCAGGCAATCGTGATGCAGACGCTGGGGCCAAGCGTGGCCTACAGCTTCACCCAACAGATGCTACCGGCAATCTAGAGGTATATGCTCTGGTCACCGTAGCCCGTGCCTACAGTGTCCTAGCTGCCAACTTATTGCCGCTACGGCTTAAGTTGTCGCTTGATGTCCCCTATGTGCCTGTGCCTGCCGCCCCGAGTCAGGCCGAGATCTCACGCGCCTGGAAAAGGGTGGTCAGGTGTTTGGAGGTGCTCCCAGTGCCTACACGGCAAAAGGTCCCCGCGAGAGCCCCCTCCAGGTAGGTGCGGCAATCGGTCAAACTTAGATGATGCAGTTTTCCAAAGTTTAGGGCATAGGGTCATTGCATTTCAGTGTTCCGATGGCTCGGTGTTGTTCATTTGTGTTAGATGTGAATGTCACTCGACGGGCAGCAGGGTCCAAGGCCTTGCAGAGCGTTGCGAAGACAGGCCGTCCAGACATGCGGGTACTGGATGGAACTACCTCTGCCGCGGCTTACACCCCCATGAGCCCATGAGAAACGTCGAGCTGTTACAGTTTCTATTGGCGATGTGCTTGAATTGTTTTGAGCCATTAATTTTCTCGCCGCGAGTGGGCTCACGTGGCGGGTTCGATCTGGGGTTTTGTGACGTCCTGTTCGGCGGTGCTGGTTACGCTGCCAGCCCTGGAACTCGGGCCTTGGAGTTCTGTCGAGCAGGCGTCGCTGGCCGTCCTTTCCACTGCCTAGTGCTGCCCTCGCCCCCCTGTTGCACGGCCGTGGGGTGATGTCTCCCTCGCGGTGACCGCTGTTCAGGGGGTTGCCTTTTGAGTGTCAAGGGTGCGCGTCAGGGCACGGGGGAGGCATCTCTGTCCTCCCTGGCCGTGCGCCCTGCGAGGTGCTTGCATTGTTTTAGCTACTTTGCTTCTTGGCGTGAGTTGGGCTCGCGTGGCAGGTTCGATCCGGGGTTTTGCCGCGTCCTGCTCGGCGGTGCTGGTTACGCTGCCAGCCCTGGAACTCGGGCCTTGGGGTTCCGTCGCGCAGGCGTCGCTGGCCGTCCTTTTCAATGCCAAGTGCTGCCCTCGTCCCCTCGTAGCACGGGCGCGGGGTGATTTCTTCCCCGCGGTGACCGCTGGTCAGGGGGCCGCCCCTCCGTGTCAAGAGAGCGCGCCAGGGCACGGGGGGAGACAACTCTGTCCTCTCAGACCGTTCGCCTTTTGAGGTGCTTGTGATTTTAGCCTCTATGGTCCTCGGCGTGAGTTGGGCTCACGCGGCGGGTTCGATCTGGGGTTTTGCGGCGTCCTGCTCGGCGGTGCTGGTTACGCAGCCAACCCTGGAACTCGGGCTTCGGAGTTTCGTCGTGCAGGCGCCGCTGTCCGTTCTTTTCACTGCCCTGTGCTGTCCTCGTCCCCCTGTCGCACGGCCGTGGGGTGATGTCTCCCCCGCGGTGACAGCTGCTCAGGGGGCCGCCGCCTTTTTTGTCCAGAGTGCGCGTCAGGGCACGGGGGAGGCATCTCTGTCCTCCCCGACCGTACGCCCTGCCGTGGCCTTCAGGACTCTCTGGGCAGCAGCTTCGTGTACAGCCGGTGCTACCCAGTCGCCCTCGCCGTAGGCGTGTGGTGGAAGGTTCTCTTTTTGAGGGTCAGCGCTGCTGCGTTGTCTGGCTTGGGCCCCTGTCCAGGTGTAGCTCGTTCCCTTTGGTTCGAGCGGGCCTGTGAGGGGCCACCCAGCGTCGGGTCTCTGGGCCAAGTCTCGCGCTCGCGCTTTGGCGCGCCCGTCACTCTCGTGCGCGCTGCTGCAGAGATTTGTTCAGCTTCTCTGCTCGGCTGCACTCTGTTTGTTACTTCTGCACCTGTCTCTGGCCTTGCAGGCCAGACAGTGACTCAAGGTTTTCAACAGTGGTTTATGTCTTGTGCAGCTGACGGACGCCCTGTCGTTGGCATCTGAGCCGGGGGTCGATCCGTGGAGGGAGGGGGCCACAGCGGGCGCCCCGAAAGGAACTCGCGAAACCCCCTCCCCGAAGCGGCGCTC
>CAUYUJ010006851.1:0-30419 GCA_963575745.1 Prorocentrum cordatum
GTGCTAGTTTGTCCTTCCGCACCTCCCAGTCCTTCGATGGTCTCCACCCTCGTCGACTGTCGTTGGTGTCGGACGCGCCTCTTGAATGTTTGGCGGCGCTGTTCCAGGCCGTGGAAAGTCTGGGCCTCTTCCCCGAACAACTCTTTTGGCTCCTTTTTCCCCTTCTCGAGAAAGCTAAGGGTGGCTCGTTAGAGTTAGAGGCTGCGGATACCGATCCTGTTCAAGTTTAATGAGGACTTTCCCCGGCGTTTCTGGGCTTTCGGACCTGGGCGCAGCGCCGAGGAGGCCGCTTGGCACCGGGCGACGCGCGCCGAAGTGGCGGCGCACTCTGACCAGGTTAGTGCTGAGTGCTCTGGGACGGCACTAAATATGATGAAAGCTTCGACCTTCAGCTGCTTAGAGACCCGAGCTCTGGCCCGCGGCTTTCCCCCCGTCATCGTCAAAACGACGTCGCAACTTCTGGCGCAGCCCGAGACTCCTGAGTCTCGGAACCCAGTGCCGCAGTGTCCCCTACTTCGCTAGGTCCGGCCTCCCAGCGGGGGCAATTTTCAACGATTTGTATGTGGGAGTCTATGATATCGAAGCCTTCGATCAATTCACCTTGGACTATCCTCGGGTGCATCTGGCGTCGTATGTGGATGATGATTCTCTCGCGGCGGTAGGTGACAACGATAATGAAGTACTCAGTAGGATCTCGCAGGCTGCCGCGGCCACGTGCATAATGTTTCGGGGATACCTTCAGGTGCAATTGCAAGCGGACAAGCCCACGATGTTCGCGAGCTCGCTCCCGTTGGCTCGGAAGCTGGCCAGACTGCTTGGCGGCGTGGCCGGCTCAGTGACGAATGGTGCTCTGGTGTCAGGTAGCGATCTTGCGATGGGACAAAGCGCTCATCTAGAAACAGGCTTTGGAAGCGCTACCAGAGGGCCCATCGCATGCGCCAGCGCCATAGGGTCCTCCAGAGATACCGTGAGTGTTTGCCCCGTCAGAAGGGTCGCGTAGGCAAGATATATGTTGTTGACGTTTCCCCTACCCTGACGTTCGGAGCCTCCATTGCTGGCCTCAGCGATAGCGAGGTTCGACAGGCCCAGAGGGTGATGTTAGCGCATATGCCCCTCATCATAAGGGAACCTCGTTCCATAGTAAGTTGGTTTTCTGTGGCGACCCAGTTTGGAGGGCGGCTGTTGCGCCGGCGTTGCATTGGTCTCGCGTGGTCTGGCAAGCCCTGACTAGCCCCCACGCGCCCCGCTACGGCATCGACGATTTATGTTTTATGTGGGCTGCGGTTCCGTTCGACGAAGGGATGACCAGGGAGAGTTCGCGCGGGCGCATCCAGAGAATGCACCTTTCCCTGAGCCGTATAGGTCGGCAGTCTACGTCGGCACTCACTTGGGCCGACGACGCTGGGCGAACAGTCCATCTCTCCTATAATTCGCCTGCGCTTGTTGGGCAGCTTTTGCACGTGACCGTCTTGCGCCACCGCGGACGAGTTCTTGCTGAGCTCATCCCTTCCTTCGGTGGCCATCGGGTTTGCACGGGGCCCCTCGTTCGGGCCTTGGGGCCAATATCCAAGGATCTGACCTCTAGGGAAAAATACCTGGCCCTCGCAGGGTTCTGCTCAGGCGCGTGGACGCGCGCGCGGGCTAAGGCGGTTGGCTACGACAGCGACGGCGAGCGCCTGCTGTGCTGCCGGCCAGATGGCGTTCGCCATCGCGCATGGCTTTGCGGTCATCCAGATGCGGTTAGTACCAGACAAGACTCTGTTGGAGATCAGCGCAGCTGGCTGCGCGGGGCGGTCGAGAGCATGGACCGCTGCTTTTGGGACGAGCTCAAGTGGGAGCATCCAGGGCCCAAATTCCCCCTTCCGTCGACCAACCCCAGCCCGGTTTTGTTTAGCCCCCAAGGCGACCTGATTCCTTGGGGCTCCTTAGATCTTCGGGGCCTGGACGTGTGTTATGACGGTTTTTGCGCTCGACGCGTGATTCGAGATTTGTCTCGTGCTGCATATGCGTGGGTTTTCTCGATTCGGCAGGAGGCACTGTGGCTTGCGCTAAAAGACGTGTTGCAGCAGACGCCGCAGGCCGCAGAGCACCGTCGCTAAGTTGTGCAACGCACGCATCCCGTCAGCATCAGGTGTCACATCGACACAACTATGCTGGCATGCGGAGGGGTGCGCTCTTGCATGAGGAACGAGACCACGATTTCAGGACGTGCCACACCCCCGCCCATCGGTCTCAGGCGGTGTTGGACAGTCTCCCAGGACTTGAAAGGAGGATTGGCGTGGGAACTCTTAATGCGGACCTCTTGGCTAAGCAAGCCCTCCTTCTCCACCCGCAACCCTCCGAGGCCCTGTGTCGTGGTGTTAGCGAGCGCATAGAGAAGCTCACATCTGCGGCTAAAGTCTTGGTTCAAGTCTTATGTAGCTTTCCTCTAGAAAAACTTTGAGAGGCCGCCTAGGGAACAGCGGTGTAGATTCCTCAAGGCTGGAGGCTGGCACGCTTGGGAAGCCCTGGGTAATGGACAGGCCATGTGTTCGAGATGTGTTGCAGTTCTGGGGCGACCCTGGAACTCGCCCTATGTTCGGTTGTAAAGGTCCTTCCAGGACGTGGCAAGGTGTGTTGGACTCCTCCAAGGGGCACGTTCTGGCCCACACTCGCGTGTCCCGACGAGATAAAGTTTCTACGCTTTTCTTCTGCACGACGTGCGGAGCCTATACGGCACGTCGGTGCTCTAAGCTCGGTCAGGAATGTCCAGGCAACAAACTTCTTGGGGCTAAGACTACGTTGCCGAGAATTCTGTCAGGCCTCCATCCTCATTCTAGGAACGAGGATGAGAGGACGTCCCGCTCGTCTAGGCGGGGTGTGATTTTTGTTATGATATGCTGCGCAGGCGCCCCCGCCTGTTGATGTATCCAGGCCCGCGTCGTCGCAGCAGCACTCCGGCCTCTCCGCCTTCCCTCAGAGCGAGAGGGTGGCAGCTTTGCTTGCGAGAGTGCAGGCCCGTGAAGCGGCATCGAAGGATGCCAACGCGGGCCGAGGCAATGGGTTGTGCCTCATCTGTGGCTTGACCGTTGCCGCCTCCGCTGGCTCTTCAGTCTCAAGCTAAACGTTGCTGTTCGGGCCAGATGCAGTCTATTGTTTTGCCCCTGGCGTGCGCTCTCCGCGCGCAGGCACGTGAGGATGTAACCACTGCTGGCTCGTATGTCTCAAGCCAAACGTTGCTGACTGGTTCCGCTTCTTCGGCCTGCAGAGGAAAAAATCACCCTCTTCCTCTTCCTCCTCTTCCTCCTCATCTTCCTCCTCCTCCTCATTTCACTCCGTGTCCGCCTCCCTTTCCTCCTCCTCCTCCTTCTCCTACTCTTCGTCCTCCCACTCCTCTTTACCTCCTCCTTCGCCTCCTCCTCCTCCTCTTCCTCCTCCTCCTCCTCCTCCACCTCCCCCTCCTTCTCCTTTCCCGCTTCGTCCTCCTCCTCCTTCCCCCTCCTCCTCCTCCTCCTCCTCCTCCTCCTCCTTCTCCTCCCTCCTCCTCCCTCCTCCTCCTCCTCCTCCTCAACCTTCTCCGCCGCCGCTGCCTTCTCCCCCACAGGGCGGCGCATGGCGTGGGACCAGCGCGGGTGTCGGCGGCCGCAGACATATGCGTGCGCAGGAGCCGCCTTTTTGCTGCGATTGCACCGATCCGCGCTCCTCCGTCCTCCGTCGTCCTCCTCCTCCTCATCCTCCTTCTCCGTCCGTCCCTACTCCCTCCGACTCCTTCCTGCTCCCTCCTCCCTCTCTCCTGCATCCTGCCTCCTCGTGCTTCGTGACCCTCCTGCGCCTCCTTTTCGACATCCTTCCTCCTGCTTCGATCCTCTTTTCATCCCCCATCCCTCCCGACGCTCCCCCCTCTCCTCCTCCTTAATCCGCCGTCCTCCTTCCTCTCCTCCCCTCCACCTCTCCTGCCCCTCCCTGCATTTACCTCTCCCTGTCCTCCTCCTCCTCCTACGTCCTCCTCCTCCATTTTTTCCTCCTCCCTTTCCTCCCTCCTCCCTTCCCTCTCCCCACTCTCCTCCCTCCTCCTCCTCCCTCCCTCCCTCTCCCTCCTCCCTCCCCTCCTCTTCCTCCCTCCTAGCCCTCCTCCCTCCCGCCTCCTCCTCCCTCCGCACCTCCTCCTCCTCCCTTCTCCCTTCCCTTCCTACATCTTTCCCTCCTCCTTCCCTCCTCCCTTCCTAGTCCCTTCTCCCTCCTACCTCTTGTCATCCTCCCTCCTCCCTCCTCCCTCCTCCCTCTCTTCCTCCCTCCTTTCCTCCTCCTCCTCCTCCCTCCTCCCTCCTCCCTCCTCCCTCCTCATCCTCGTCCTCCTCCTTCGCCTCCTCCTTCGCCGCCTCCTCCTCCTCCATCCCTTTCCTTACACATAGTTCCTCTCTTTTGCACCCAGAGACGTGTCGGTAGAGCGGGCCGGGCGTTTCGGCTGAGATTTCCTCACCAGTTATGGCCCTCGCAGTTATGCAACAGTTTCCCAGCCGCGCGAGCCGCCCAACCCTCCCTCCCGTTTCTGCTTTCTTGTCTTCTTTTCCCACACAAATTCACGAATTCATCAGGTCACGAGTTTTTTGCTTGTTGAATGCCGCCAGGTTCTATGCACCGTTGCTGCCGAGGCTCCTCGGCCCTGCGCCCTCTCAAGCTTGCGCTGGAGAAAAATAGAAGGCCCTCTTGGGCCATGTTGGAGTCATCTTGAGGCCTCGGATGGCCATCAGAAGCGAAAAGGCGAGAAAGCCAAACACATATAATGTCCTAAGGTTTTGGCCTCTTCGGGGCCTCCTGGGGGAGCTCTTTGGCCACTGGGAGCCGCCTTGGAGCGGTCTTGGGGCATCTTGGAGCATCGTGGGAGCCATTTTGAGACATCTTGGGATATCTTGAGCCATTTTGGAGATCATCTTGGGCTCTCCCAGGCGCTCTTGGAGTCATCTTAATCAGTGCCCCCCCAAGAGGCCAACATGTGGCTACAACCTTGGTAAAATCAATGATTTGGCATTCTCGACGAGGCCTCTTGGAGCATCTTGGGTGCCTCTGGGGGATCTTTTGGGGCCTCTTGGGGGTCTCTTGGGAGCCTCTTGGGGGCATCCTGGGGGCCTCTTGGGGCTTCCTGGCCACCTCTTGGGGCCCTCTTGGGGCACCCTTGGGAGCCTAGGGGGCCATCTTTGGGCCATCTTGGGTGAGATCGATCACAGGAGGAATGGGGGAACTAATTTCAGTCCCCCCCTCAGGAGGCCAACATGGAGACAAATCCATCGTAAAACCAATGATTTTGGCTTCCTCGCCAGGGCCGCTTTGGACGCTCCCACACCTCGCGAAACCCCCTGTCCAGGTCCAGGGGAGGGGGAAGGGGAAAGAGGAGGGGTGGAAGAGGAAGCTCCTTCGACCACCGACGCCCAGAGGGCTGGCAGGTGGGATTGGGCCTCGCTGCAGGCCTCCTGGTTCGCCGTACACCTTGGGCGATGCTTAAGAAAACTCAAGTTTTCGGCCAGAGTCTCGATTTTTCTTAACGTTTCAATGTGAATCCTAAGATTTCAATGGAAATGTTGGGTTTTTATCCAAGTTCTGAGACTATGAATTTCTTAACCCATGATTTCTTAAGCATTTCGCAGGGTGTATGCATGTGGGGCATACCGCCCCTCGCCCCTTGCCCATGGTGTCCGCGGCTCCCTGGGGCAGGGACGGCAGCAGGTGCTGCGGGACAAGCGGGCACGTGGGCGGGAGGCTGCCGCGGTGGCGGCAGTGGCGGGCGCTGCCTCCCATGCCAGGGCGGCGGCCCAGCGGCCTGCGCGGGCGGGCATGGCGCTGCGCCGCCCCGCGGCGGCGGCATCTCCCTGCGGCCCGACCGGGGCAGGAGGTGCGCGCGGCGGCTGGGGCCCATGCGCTGCCGCCTGCAGGGCCACGTCGTCGTTCTCGGCCTCCTGCATCTCCACCTCCGTCTGCTCGAGCCGCTCTTTGAGGTCCTCGACGTCGGCCGTGATCGTGGTCTCTCCTCCTCCTGCCGGTCTCCTCTGGTCGTGCTTCCTCGTTCGGACCCTGTCGTCCGAGCGCGCCCTGCGGTTCCTCACGTCGGCGATCTGGTGGGCAATCGGTTTGCGAGACACCGGGGCGGCCTTCCACATACTCATCTCGCATCGAGTTTCTCCGTCGTCCATGCCCGCCGTCTTCGACGCAGTAGCCGACACCGCCAGGGACAAGGGCTCCCTCGAGGGCGCGAAGTTATTCGCGCTTCGCGCTTCGCGGTCCTCGTTCCTTCTCCCCCTCCTCCTCGTCCTCCTATTCTCCCTTTGGGAGGGCGGCGCGAGAGCGCGAAGTTATTCGCGCTTCGCGCTTCGCGCAGCGCGAAGCGCGAAGTTGGGAGCCCTAGAGGGACTCCATCTCGTGCCTCCACGCCGTGCCCCGACGGGCACGGGCGGGCTCTCCCCGGAGGAGCGCGCCCGCCTCCGGCGTTGGCTTCGCTTCGCTTCGCTTCCATCCCGTGCCGGGCCTCCGTGCGGCACGCGGCGATCTGGGACTCGTCGGGCGGTCTGGGACTCCTCGTACAGTCGGGGCCCTGAAGAAGGAACCCTTTCCGTTGGGGAGGGGCTCCGTGTTCCTTAAAACAGTGTTTCGCGGCTCGCCTCGGGTGTTCCTCAGGTTTTCGGTACGACATCGGAGCTTCACTCATGGGAAAAGGGGGCCTCGTTCCTTGTTTAGGGTTCCTTAGGTCAACGCCCCGACTGTGCGGCGGGGGATCCCACGCCCGATGGGCCTCGGCCTCCCGGGGGCGAGGTGGGCCTCACAGGGCGAGAGGTCCGCCTGTGGACTGCGGCCCTGGGCGGCATGACGGGTGTGGACCTGGCCTCGCCACGGCGGCCGCCTCGCACACCCGCACTCTCCGGGGCCTCCCGCGTGCCCGCGCCACAATGCTGATCCTCGGACTGAGATGGCCACCACAGACGCTCGGAGGTGGACAGACCTCCTACCCCGACACGTCGATTCAGGACTTGGCCGTTCTCGGTCCGCGAGAGGGCGTCGCGGCCGTCATTCTTGCGGGTCCAGGTCCGTCGGTTTCGGTCCCAGGCCGTTTTCACTAAGGGGAGGTCTACTAAGGGGAGGCTTGTCCACCGCCGAGACGCGTGCCCATCCCGTGATGATTAGCAGCCTTCTCTCCACGCTTGCACTTCCAGCCTGCAGCCTGACTCGCCATCTCCTTGCTGAGTGGAGCTCTCTCTCTCTCTGGCGACTGCGGCGAGCCTCCGGCTCGCGCCTGGCGCTGGCCGGGCGCGAGAGGAGGTACGGCACCAATTACCAGCCTCGAACGTATCCCTATCCCTAAGATTGACACGCCAAAAGGCGATGACAATCTTAGGGATTCGCCCTCAAAAAATAAGGGAATCCCTGAGATTGGCATCGTGATGAGGAGGTGCCCAGCATAGGGATAGGGATATGTTCCAGGCTGGTAAACCAAGCTCTTTGAGAGCGTCATCTCCTGCGCTGGGCTGGCTCCGCTGGCCTGGAGCCGCGGCAAAGAGTCGTGGTCGAGGGGGTGCTGTCCCCGACGCACACAGGGTTGGGCCGGCTCTGCCCTCCGCCTGCCCCCTGCGGGCAAAAAGCAGCTTCGGCCAAACGCCTCCTCCTCCTCGTCGTCCTCCTCCTCCTCCTCTTCCTCCCACCTCTTCCCTCCTCTTCCTCCCTCCTTCCTCTTCCCCAGCCTCTCTCCTCCCTTCCTCCCCTCGCTTCTCTCCACTTCCCTCCGTCCTGCCTTCCCTCCCTCCCATCCTCTCCTCCGCCGTCCTGCCCGGCGCGGCGCAGGGCAGCGCGCCAGCGGGGCCACAGATGCAGCAGCTGACGCTCGTCGACGGGCACGCCTGCCTTCACCAGGCGCGGCCAGCGGGGGGGGTGCGCGGCCGGGCGGTGCCACGCCGTTAGGGGAGGGGAGGGTGGAGGGTGGAGGGGGAGGCGATTTTCCCGCCCATCTGCCCTCAGTCCGGCCCCCACCTCCCTGGAAAGCGGGCCAACCTTTCGATAGCAGTGCAAACAAGGATCCAAGAGGCGGAGGAGGAGGAGGAGGAGGAGGAGGAGGAGGAGCAGGAGGAGGAGGAGGAGGAGGAGGTAGGAGGAGGCGAGAGGGGGAGGAGGGGAGGGGGAGGGGGAGGGGGGGGGAGGGGTGGGGAGGGGAGGGAGGAGGAGGAGGAGGGAGGAGGAGGAGGAAGGAGGAGGAGGAGGAGGAGAGGAGGAGGAGGAGGAGGAGGAGGAGGACCAGTGCAAACCCAAGAGTCATCAACGATGTTGGAATTAATTCTCCCGCGAAGCTCCCTTTTCACAGGCGCCTGCCACGGTTTATTTCCATTGAAGGAATTGCCTCGTTGGAAGACAACCGTATGAAGATCCTGACGCGTGCCGAAACATTGTTTTCTGGATTTCAACGCCACGTCTCAACCTGAATGCTGCGTCTTGACGGTCCGGAATCGTGCCAGGACGCGGTTTTTTGGATTTCAAACACAGCAAATAACTGTTGCGCCCGCACAATCCTGAATCTTTCCGAAACACCATTTCTGGTACGTTGATAAGGGATTCCGTGAAACTCTTGCAAATGTTTACAACGAATGTGCGCGGCGAGAGGCGAGAGCCACAGTTTGAAAACGACCCGCCCTCAATCCGTGAAACTCTTGCAAATGTTTACAACGAATGTGCGCGGCGCTAAGGCGAGAGCCACAGTTTGAAAACGACCCGCCCTCAATCCGTGAAACTCTTGCAAATGTTTACAAAGAATGTGCGCGCAACTGCTGCTGATGATGACGATGACGGTGATGATGCTATGCTCATGATGGTACAAAGAGGCTGTTCATGATGTCGGTTACGGCGGTAATCGTGATGATGATGTTGATATTGATGATGTTGATGATGATGGTGATGATGATGTTGATGATGATGCTCTTGATTATGACGATGATGATGAGGATTTCGAGTATGATGATGGTGTTGAGGATGATGATGCCGCGTATGCCGATCTTGATTTAGCTACGTATGACGATTATCACCATGATGTTGCTGCTGATGATGTTGACGATGACGATGACGACGACACCGACGACGACGATGCTGATGATGATGATAATGAGGACGTTGACGATGACGATGATGATGATGGTGATGGTGGTGGTGATGATGACGACGACGATGATTAAGATGATGATGACGACGACGATGATGATGATGACGATGGCGATGATGATGATGATGATGATGATGATGATGATGATGATGATGATGATGATGATGATGATGATGATGATGATGATGATGATGATGCTGATGCTGATGATGCTGATGCTGATGCTGATGCTGATGCTGATGCTGATGCTGATACTGATGCTGATGATGATGATGATGATGATGATGATGATGATGATGATGATGATGAGACTGATTCTCTAGTGGCCTTCGGCCCATCCCGCCACCGTGCCTCGTTGTGGGTATGAGACCTATTGGATGTTTGTTGGGATCTCGTCGGAAGCCCCCCGGGGGCCTCTCGACCTCTTGGAAGACACTGTTGAGGCCTCTCGGGGGCTTTGGCGGCCTTTTGGCGCCTCTTTTGGGCCTCTTGGGGGCCTCTTGAGACCCCTTGGGGGCGAGACCTCGTGGATATTCGTTGGGACATCGTGGGGAGCCTGTCGGGGGACTCTTGGAGGCAGGTGCGACGCAAGCAATGTCGACGCGCTTGCTCTGAGGCCATTCCGACGCGGAGCACCCCCGAAACCGTCGGTTCGGCGCGCATGGTTTGAGATCACTTAGCGGAGCGGTGCTCCGCTAGTCCGACGCTGGGCACTTCGCGAATCGCACGTTTTGAGGCGGATTAGCGGAGCCGATTCGGAGCACTCCAGGAGCCGGCGCGCATGTTTCGAGGCCACCTAGCGGAGCGGCGCTCCGTTAATCCAACGAGGGGCATTCCGCGAAGCGCATGTTCTGGGTCCAAGTAGCGGAGCGGCGCTTCGCTAATCCGACGCGATGCATTCCGAGAATTTGCGCGCGTGTTTTGAGGCCAATTAGCGGAGCGGCGCTCCGCCAGTCCGACGAGGAGCATTCTGGGAGTCGGCGCGCATGTTTTGCGGCGGATTAGCGGGGCGGCGCTCCGCTAATCCGACGCGGTGCAATGCGGAAATTGGGGTTGGTTTTTTTTACAGACTTCTCAGAAGTGAGGACTGAGGCGCAGGGATTAAGAGAGTGGGCTGAGAACACCCCACTTCGTGCCACAAAGGCACGGTGGCAGATGAGGATGAGGATGAGGATGGTAGTGATGATGATGAGGAGGAGGAGGAGGGTGAGGGTGATGATGATGATGATGATGATGATGATGATGATTATGATGATGATGACGATTATGATGTTGATGATGATGATGGTGATGGTGATGAGCATGCTGATGATGCTGATGCTGTTGCTGATGATTATGGTGGTGATGGTGATGGTGATGGTGACGGTGATGCTGATGCTGATGCTGATGCTGATGATGATGATGATGATGATGATGATCATGGTGATGATGATGATGATGATGATGATGATGATGATGATGATGATGATGCTAATCATCATGGTGTTGATGGTGTTGTTGATGCTGCTGATCATTATGATGACGATGGTGGTGGTGATGATGGTGATGATGATGGTGTTGCTGATGATAGTAATGATGCTGATCATGATGGTGGTGATGATGGTGAATGATGGTGATGCTGATCAGGATGCTGACGATCAGGATGGTTTTGATGATGATGATGATGCAACGATGGTGATTGTTATTATGATGATGATGGTGATGGTGATGGTGGTGATGGTGATGGTGATTGTGATGGGGATGGTGATTATGATGATGAGGATGAGGATGATGATGATGACGATGACGACGACGACGACGATGATGATGATGATGATGATGATGATGATGATGATGATGATGATGATGATGATGATGATTATGATGATGATGATGATGTTGGTGCTGCTGTTCTTGATAGTGATGATGATATTGTGGTTGATGATGGAGATGTTGGTGAGGGTGATGATGCTGTTGATGACGACGATGATGATAGGGTTGGGGTGGTGATTGTCATGGTGGTGATGGTGATGATGACGACGGCGGCGGCGATGATGATGAGGGTGAGATCGAGGGTGATGATTTGCAAGTATGGAAGAAGAGGCAAGAGGGGAGGAGGGATGATTGGGAGGAGGAGCAGCAGAGAGGAGGGACGGAGGTGGGCAAAACAAACAGGGCGGAGGGAGGAGGACGGAGGAGAAGATCGAGGAGGGAGAGAGGAGGAAGAGGAGGGAGGAGCGGGAGGAGTAGCACAAGGAGCAGGAGTATGAGCAGGAGGCAAGAAGACAGCTCGAGCGAGCCGACATGCCCCGCCCACTTCTGCCCTTCCGCCGCGCTGTCTTGCTTTCTACAAGCTCTCCTATGCCAGGAAAGCGCTGCCCTGCTCCTCTTCCTCCTCGTCATCCTCCTGATCTTCCTCCTCCTCCTCCTCCTCCTCCGCCTTCGTCTTCATCTCGTGCCGCCCTGCCTCCCCGCTGCTTCCCTGCCGGTCCTCGTCTGCCCCCGTCCCCCCCCGCCTCCCTACGCCACGCGGCGCGAGTACGGCATGCCGCTCTCTCGCGCGCGGCCCTTGCTTCTGCGCGCCGCGACCAGTGGGGGAGCGCACAGTTGTCAGCGCAACTAGGCTGGGCGCCGAGGCATGGCCGCATTTCGTGCTGCTGGGCGCGGCCCCGCTTCGGACCGTGGCGAGCGAGAACCATGTGGCGCGCCCAAAATGGGAGCGCAACATTCATGCAGAGTCTGCGCGGCGTTGGGCATAGAGCGATCTTGCTCCCTTCAGCGCGCGACGTGCGCCACGTGTGCACCATTTCCTGCGCGCGTGGAGCGAACGTCTATGGTGAAAGGGAACACGTTGTTGTATTTTGGCTGCTGTGTCAGCAACTCAGGGTTGAGCGTCCCGCGTGCAACCTCCATTGCGGCGAAAGCGATGGGAGAGCTGTTTCGGATAGGGAATACTGGTGATGGTGATCAGGACGAATACGATACACGACAACGACGATGACGACGCGAGGTGGACAAGGGCACAGAGGAACTGGAGGACAAGGAGGATGGGGATGCTATTGAATCCGCAGGGGAGAAGGACGAGGAGGAAGGAGAGTGGAAGCGAGGGAGAGAACGAGGAGGAGGAGGACGACGACGACGGTGATCTCTGCATTTGTTCGTTTATCAATTGGAGGGCTTAAGTGACGACTACGACAACGTCGAGGAGGAGGAGGAGGAGGAGGAGGAGGAGGAGGAGGAGGAGGAGGAGGAGGAGGAGGAGGGGGGCCAACGGGGATGTGGAGGAGGGCGACAGGAGGGGGTGGAGGAGGAGGAGGAGGAGGAGGAGGAAGAGGAGGAGGAGAGGAGGAGGAGGAGGAGGAGGAGGAGGAGGAGGAGGAGGAGGGGGCGGAGGAGGAGGAGACGGAGGGGGATGAGGAAGTGGAGGAGGAGGAGAGGAGGAGGAGGAGGAGGAGGAGGAGGAGGGGAGGAGGAGGAGGAGGAGGAGGAGGATGGGGGTGAGGAGGGGAGGGAACTCTGGGGTGGGGGTCTATGAATTGGGCTTTTCTCAAACCCTAGGTGCAGCTCAGCCCGATCCGTACTTCGTGGTGCATACCACTGCGTGGATCCTTTCGCCCGGTCCGTACTCTGCCGTCGGAAGATGGCGGCGGCGCTGCGCGGCCTGGCCCGGCGGTGCGCCACGTCTGGGCGCGGGTACGCCACGCTCGTGGTCGCGGAGCACGACAACAAGGTCGCCTCCCTCCTCCTCCTCCTCCTCCTCCTCCTCCTCCTCTTCCTCCTCCTCCCTCCTTTTCCTTTCCGTAGCCATTTTGGCTCAAGGGATCCGCGGGTCAAAATTTTGGTTTCTATCTTTTCACTTCCATCATTCCAGTCAGACTGATGTCCCATGGCCCTTAGAAGGGCGGCGGCGGCGGCGGCGGAGGAGGCTCTCCCCCTTGGCGCGGCGGCGGCTCAAAGGGCTGGCAGCGGCAGGACTGGAACAACTACGACTACGGAGGCGCCCAGTGGCTGGCTGGCAAAGGATACGGCGCGTCTGGCAGGAGCGACTGCTGGAAATGCGTTGCATGCGGGTGCGGCAAGACCACTGTCTGGGCGTCGCACTGCAAGCACTGCGGTGCGCCGAGGCAAGCCCCTTCGACCAGCCAGCCTGCTCCTCCTCGCGGCGTTTGGTCTCATCAGCAGGGTCTTCCTCGTGCTCCTGGGTATCACCCCCCAGGAGAGTGGGCTGCCCTCCCGCCTGGACCTCAGCTTGGAGGAGCGGCGCAGGGGACGGGCAGCAGTGGCCGTGGACAGGACGCCCCGCTGGACGCAAAGGAGCTCCAGATGCTGGTCGCCCTGGCGCGCCGCGCAGGTGACCAGACGACCGCGGCCAGGTACCAAGGCCAGCTGGACTCCATGGCGGCAGCCGCGAAGCCCCCGCCCAAGGCCCTGCAGGACCAAGTCAGCGACCTGCACCACCGCATCAAGAAGCTCGACGGCAGGCTGGAGTCCGAGCTGGCGAAACTTGCGAGGTGGCAGGACGGCATCAGGGCGCAAGAGGTGTTCATTCACGACCTTTCGAAGCAGTCCGAGGCCATGGTCACATAACATCGGCAACTGGTTGCACAGCTTCACAGTGCAGTTGTTCCTTCCTCGGCCGACGCAGAGGTCGCGTCTGGGCCCACTTTGTCACTCCGCGACCTCGTGGACGGGAGGGTCTCCAACATCGTCATCGACGACGGGGGCCTCTTCTCGGTCGACGCTGACGGCATGGAGGCTTCGGATCTTCAAGAGGTGGAGCGACGTCGGGCCGACTTCAAGGAGCACATCGGCAAGGCAGCCAAGGCCCTATTCGCCGAAGCAATGGAGCGTGCGGCAGTCGCCAAGGCCGAGCACGACGGTTACCTCAAGCGCATGGCCACAAAGCGCAGGAAGGGCTGCGACGGAGCCGTGTCGGCTGGGGGCGGAGTTCGTGAAGGAGGCGTTGAAGAAGCTGGGTCGCATCCTGGCGGTGCCTCTGGCAGCGGCGACGCCGCGGCCAGCGACGTCAGCCAGCCAGCCGCCTCAGTCAGCCGAGTTCGAGAACATGCAGCACGAGTTGCGGAGCGTGTTCAGCAGCAGCAGGCGACTTCTGAGGGCAGCGGCTCAAGCGAGCGGCCCAGTGAGCAGCAAAATCTTAGCCCCCCTGACGGTCAGCAGGCCTGAAGGGGGGGGATTCTACTTTTCTATGCCTGCAACACCTGACAGGTGTTCTAGTTCAGTGTTTTCGGAGGGAGGTCGACGGCGCGTGCAGGCTCTCAGGACCCCTCCTCCTCGTGCCCAACTTATTCTTGTTTTGCTTCGAAATACTAGTCCCAACGCGCGAGCTAGGGATGCTGCCTCCTCGGAGCCAGGGCATTCTGGCACCGTTTTGGGAGGCCCCTTTTTGCCCCCGCCCCCCCCCCAGGCCACCAGTCGTTCCGTCTGGGGGTCGTGTCGGTCAACGGTAACGCCTGGGGGTCGGTGAAGGAGTGGCTCCCTAGTATCGATGCTGAAGTTATTCTAGTCCAAGAGCACAAGCTTTTGACGCAGGAGACTTTGGATAGAGCTTCCTCTGTTTGTCTTGGCCTCGGTTTCAAATCGCTTTGGATCCCTGGCACGACTGGGCCCGAAGGCGGCCCTTCTGCGGGAGTCTCGATCCTGTGTCGCGCCAACCTTGGGCTTCATAGGGCGCCCTCGGGGCTCGAGCTGGCCCCCCACAGGGCCACCACGGCCCTAGTGCATGCGCCCCAAGGGGACGTGTTTCAAGTTTGTTCTGTGCACATGCGTGACTCGGAAGGGCTTTCGGGGTCTAACCTCGAGATACTGTCGGCGATAGGGGCGGAAGGGTCCACCTGCGGGAAACCATTTCCTGTCGGGGGAGACTGGAACGTGGAGCCATCCGAACTCGCCAAGTCCTTTTTTTTCGTGAGCACCCTGGTTGGTCAAGTCATCGACCCCAGCAAGCCTACCTGTCACGCTGGAGCGGGCAAAGTCTACGACTACTTCGTTGTGTCTTCTGGGCTTTCCAAGGGAGCCGCTGAAGTCCGTATTATCGAGGACGCTGGTTTCTTTCCGCGCAGCCCAGTCTGTCTCGAGTTCCACGCTGGACTAGCTCAGATGCATTACCTCACGTTCAGGCGCCCGCCACCTCTCCCATCGGAAGTACCATTCGGACCGCAGCCCGAGCCGATGGACTTTAAGCGCGTGCACGCCCAGCTGGATGCAGCGTTCATTCGAGCCAAGAGAGGGGACGATGGGGTTATGACTGCTCGCCTATTTCGTGAAGCTTACGCGTCTTGGACGGGCCTTGCTGAACAGGAATTTTCCAGGACTTTCGGGGTTCAACTTCCTGTTTTGGGGTCTAGGGGCATGGGGCCCAAGACCCATCGGGGGCCGATCCTTAGTAAAGATCATGGGTGTGTGCGGTACCCCCAGCTCCACGCCTGCCGCTGGCTCGCCTCGAAGTTCAAACGTCTTTTTATGTGCGTGCAGAGGGGGGGCTGGCATCAGGCTCGGGATGTGGGGTGCGTTCTTTCGTCTCCCCCCCCCCAAGCCTGTGTAAGCCCGACAACTTGCTCCCTGGGATCGAAGCTATTTACGATCGTGTTTCCTCGGTGATTTTGGACCTCAAGGTTTTGGAGGACCCTCGTGAAGGGTCGGGCTCTGATCCTAGCTTCTTGGGGGCTCTGGAGGTTTTGACAGCCCAAGTCGAAGAGGTCTCTACCCAGGTTACCGACTTTGTATCACAATGTAGCGCCTTCTACGCCACCAAGGCCAGACGCGACTGGGCGGACTGGCTCGCCGAGAATGTCGATCAGGGTGGACGTAGGGCGCACGGCTACACGAACGATCCTCAAGGATGGTCTCCATCCACTACACTTAGTGCTGGGGGCTGCGTGGTGTCGGACCCGCAGGCGCCCCTGGCCGCCGAAGCTCATCGTTTTCGCCATTTGTGGGAAGGGCTCCCTGTGCCTCAGAAAAGGCCAGGGGAAGTTAATGCTCCCCCCCCCCCCCTATTACGGTGGACATTATTCGCGAGGTTTCTCACACTTTTGCCCATAGGTCTGCCACGGGCCTGGATGGGTTTCATTTGAGACACTTTTCGGTGCTGTCCGACGGGGCTTTGTGGGCCCTCTCGCGGTTCTGTACGTTGATGGAACTCACGGGCACCCTTCCCCCGCAGCTGGAGGCCGTGATCATTGCCATGCTGCCGAAGCCCTCCACTGGTTTTCGCCCCATCGGGGTTTTCCCCAGCCTGTGCAGATTATGGGGGAAATGCAGGAGAGATTATGCGGTTGAGTGGTAAGGGAAACACCAGAGAGAGCACTGGGCGGCGGGAAAATTCAAGTCCGCTTGTGATGTTGTTTGGGGGCGAAGTGCCCGTTCTGAGGCTTCGCGTGCCTGCGGGCAGGAGGCCTGTGCTCTCCTCTGGGGTTTTGTTAAATATTACGAGCGCATCCCTCTTGATCTTCTGGCTCTTCGATGCAGGCAAAACGGCCTCCCTGATGCACTCGCCGATGTGTGCATGGCGGGATGCCGTTCTGCCCGCTTCCTGGTGCTAGCTGGAGTGGTTGCGCCTCCTACTTACGCGAGAGTTGGAATCGTAGCTGGCTGCAGTTTTGCTACCACTATGATCAGGATGTTTGCCGTGCGTGGATTCGACCAACTGGAGGTTCCCAAGGGGGTCACGTTCGACGCTTACATCGATGACCTCGGGATCAATGCGATTGGGACCACCAGACACATTATGATAGAACTCCCGAAAGCGGCTAAGACCCTTGAGGAGATCATTGAGAAGGTTCTTTTTGCGAAGGTCTCCCCCGACAAGGTCGGGTTGGTCGCGTCCTCCAAGGAAATCGCCAGGCGCGTCCAGAAACGACTTGGGGGGCTTGGAGGAGTTTTTACTGAGTCTTTCGTCAATTTGGGGGTAGATGACACTGCGGGCTGCGCCAGGCGAGTCCGTGGGCGCAACAGCAGAGCGAAGACGCGCTTTGCGAGAGCCTCTAGGCGTGCTGGCAGGCTGGCTCGTCAAAGAGGAGTTCTAGGACCGAGGGCTACCAAGCTCTGCACTGCGGGACCTCTTGCGGGAGTTAATTACGGGGCGGAGGTTTTCGGGATCAGTGACGGAGAACTCGCTAAAGTCAGACGCATGTGTGCCTCTACGATGAAGCCTGCCTGCGGCGGCCGAAGTTTAACCATTCTTAGCAGGATTGAAGGAGATCCTGCTTGGTGGGGTGCTGTGGCGCCAGCCATCAGGTGGGCCAAGGAAGTCTGGGCTCGTGCCACGAGGGTCTCGGAAGTTTGTTTTTTCTTGGGCCGAGCTCCGAACCATGTGGCACGATATTTTCGGGCGTTCTTGGACCTGGAGGACCGTGGGCGGGCCCATCGGGGCCATGAAATTGTCCTTGGCCCGCTTGGGATGGAGCATGCCCTCGCCCTTTGTTATGATTAGCGACTTGGGGGTTGAGCACTCTCTCACGCTCGCGCCTCCTTCCCTTCTTCAGGTTTTTCTCAAAGAGGGGGTTTGGCGTTCTTTGGAGAGGGAAGCGGCCGCCAAGTACGGCCCCGAAGGGGCCGAGTCTTTATGTTTCGACGTCGTCATCAAAGCGCTTCGATCAAAAAAGTTTACTGCTCGCCAGAAAGGAACCATACGTTGTTGTGCCTGTCAAGGAATCTGGCCCTACGCCCGCGCTCGAGCAGCAGGTTATGAAGTCGAGGACCGTTGCCCGCTATGCCATCAGCCTGGCGACACGATCTTTCACCGACTGTACGCGTGTTCGGCGGTGGAGGAGGAGAGGAGTGCAGTGATTCCCCGCAGTGCGCTGGATCAGGTTTTGAGGCAGTTCGAAGCGGTCCCTGAGAGAGAACGGTTCCACCTTACCTCTGGCTTGTTTGGCCACCCCCAGAGTGTGCTCCCGCCCCCAAAGTCCGACAGTAGAACCGAGGAGGACGACGGTATCCAGTTTCAGTTTTTTCCTGAAGGTTTTGCTGCGGAAGGCATGGAGATGCCCCGCGACGGCCGCAGACAGATGTGGGGCCACGTTTTCTTAGACGGCTCGTGTTCGCGACGGGTGGTCCGCAGCTCGAATCGTGCTGGTTGGGGTTTAGCGATGATGGGCCCTCAGTCGAATCTCTTAGCCTGGAGCTGGGGCCCCGTGTGGGACAGCTGCCCTCAGACTTCTCAGGCAGGAGAATTTTCGGCATATGCCATGGCATGTGCGTTCCTGTCTGCACCAGCAACTTTATACTCTGATTGCCAAACTGTAGTTTCCATGCACTGCATGGCCCATCATCAGCAGATTTCACCCAAGCGTCCTTATTCGGGGCTTGCGACTCAGGGTCGCTCTCTCGGGAAAAAATGGACGCTTGGGTGTGAGAAAGTGCCTGCACACCTTCTCATTGACGATCCCGAGATCGACGATCATGAGCGGTTTCGAAGGATTGGGAATGATTTCGCCGACAAGGCCGCCAGGTTGGGAGCTGATGCCCACCAGGCGCCGTCGGAGGATGTAGCTAACGAATGCACCGCTCTTGTGAATTCGGCTCTTCTGGCGGTCAGACTGTGCGTTTCTCTTTTGCCACTGTGGCCGCGCACGGACCTTTCGCGTGCCTCGTGGTCTTCCCCCGCTCAGGCCCCCCGCTCCTCTACCTCGCCTCATCGGTGGGAGTGGCTCGGGCCTCCTGGGGGAGACCAACGTTTTTGGATTTGTCAAGGGTGCCTCAGGACGTCGCGCAATGCCGCCGAAAAAGAGCCTGCCCCAGGACACTGTTCATATTCTATGAGAGTTGATGTTCGGCGGCTTAGAGATTTAAACCACAAGTGTATCCTCATGGATTGTTCGAACGGTTCGTTTGTTGTCGTTTGTACTGTGTGCCAGAGATACACTAGTGGAGCCCGCCTTGCATCGCTCAACAAGACGTGTCCAGGTCAGAAAGTTTCAGCTTACAACTCTGACGCTTGGAATAAGATTTGTAAGGGACTCCATCCCAAAGCGAAAGGGGTCACCTTACTCTCTGACACGTACAGTGTGCTTTAAGCATGCAGCGAGAGCCAGAGTGCTCAAAACAAATCCCTCCTTTTCCTCCCTCCTCCCCCTCCTCCGTTCTCCTCTCTTCTCTTTCTCCACCTCCTCTTCCCTTCACCGTTGAAGGGGCCTATGAAGAGGGAGCTTGGAGGGAGGAGTAATTCCAACATGGTGGATGACTCTTGGGTTTACACTGGTCCTCCTTCTCCTCCTCCTACTCTTCCTCCTCCTCCCCATCCTCCTCCTCCTCCTGCTCCTTCTCCTCCTCCTCCCTCCGCCTCCTCCTCCTCCTCCTCCTCCTCCTCCTCCTCCTCCTCCTCCTCCTCCCCTCCTCTCTTCCTCCTTCTTCACCTCAACCTCCCTCGTCGTCAGTCTCCCAGCCCGCTCTCCGCCTGAAAGCCTGAAAGCTTGATGGTCTGAAGGTCCCACGGACGTGATCATCCCCCCCCCAGGTCCGGTCGGCCCTGGGAGGAATCAAAGCGAAAGGTCCTCCTCCCGCCTGCAGACACAGTCCTCAAGCATAATAAGAAAGTGGCTCCGCCCCCTGAGCGTCGTCTGCGCTCGACAAGGTATGCCAGGCCACAGGCTTACTTCGCACCAGGGGGAGGTGCCAACCTCCTCTTCGAAACCTCATCCATCCTCATCAATGATCATCCAATACTGTGACCCCCCATCTATTCCTGGCCAGGCGTAGTCGTGAGACGAACGGACTGTGCTATCTGCTGCGAGACTAGCCTTACTCGTCCTGTATTCGTCCTGGAGTTTGGTCGCTCCAGCTGACGGTGCAGGAGGGGGAGGGGAGGACGAAGGGTGGATGCCGTAGGTGGTCAGTGGCGGTAGGCTGGCGGCGGCGACATTCGTGACCTTGAGGCCCGTTTAGGCCCGGGCTGGGCTGATGGCGGCTGTGCGCGGCCGGGGCCCGCCATGGGGCCAGGGGCCCCAGGGTTTTGCGGTTCACCCCGAACCTCCGCGACTTCCGAGCAGCGGTTGCACGAGGGCCGAGGGAAGCCGGCCGTCGTGGGGGCCGCCGCGTGGCCGTCGTGCGGTGGCCGTCGTGGTGGTGGGTCGTGGGGGCTTTCGGGTTGGTCGGGGGGATCGTGGGCGTCGGGGGGGGGGGGCTCTCCACGGGGTGGCTGGGGCTGTCACCATGGCCGCTTCCCCGGGTGTGCCCCCCGCGGGCTCCCTCCCGGGGCATGTGGCCGCTCGGGGGGTGGCCGGAGGGGCATGGAGTCCGTCGTGGGGGCCGTGGGGCATGGAGTCGCGAGGGTGGGCGCAGCAGTGGCGCGCGCCGGGATGGAGGGCGGCAGGCGGAGAGCACCATCATCGCGGCAGCCAGCGTCGGCGTCGGCGGCCCAGTAGCCGGGTGGCACGGTGGCACGGCCAGGAGGCGGCCGCCCCTTTGCTCGTGGGGGAGGTCGGCCTGTCCGCCTGGGCGAGCACTGCGCACTGCACGGCTGCGGCGCTGCAGGTGCTTGAGCGCCGCCTCCGAGGCGAGCTGGCGCCTGCTTCGGGAGCGAAAGAAGGCCATACACGTACATGAGTCCACGCTGGTTTCGAGAGCACGCATCGCCCGAATGTTCGTATTGCGCGGCCAGTCTCGCGGATCGAGGGGCCGTGTTCATGTACATACGGTAGATCACCACCCACCAAACCACCCCAACCCAACCCGAAGGCTCAGATTTACCCTCGATTTCCAGTGGGGGGGGTCGGGAAACATCGAAAAAACACACGTGGAACCCTTACCCCCCCCAACCCGAAATTCGGGCCTTCGGGTTGGGTTGGGGTGGTCTGGTAGGCAGTCAGTAGAGGGAAACAATTATTGAACACTCCCCCTCCCCCCCAAACTCAATGTTGGCACGCGCGGGGGGGACTGCGGTCGAAGTGCATCTCATCAGACCCACCGCCAACTTTGAACATGGGGGGGAGGGGGGAGGCGTTGACTGATGAGTTTGGTATGAGTGTTCGCTGATCTGTTCTGAGGCCTGTAGCTGGGCGCGTACGTCCTCTGTGGGCTCCCTGACTGCTGTGGGCCCCAGGCTGGCGATCCTTCCTTGGGATCGGATGCCCGAGGGCCGCCGCGCGTTCGGTCGGGCAGCCCTCCCTTGGTGCCGCGGCTCGGTCGAGCGCGGGCGCCACGCTCGGGTCGGCGGGCGCCGCGCCTGGCTTCAAGTCGGGCCTGTCCCCCCCTACAGGGGCGACTTTCGACGAAAAATAAAACATACCCCAAACATAATCAAAAAATATACCAAAATTATTCGTTTTTTTTTTTTTTTTTTTTTTTGGGGGGGGGGGTTCATTTTTCGTCGAAAATCCCTCTGTAGGGGGACACGCCCGACATATAAGCCTGGCCTGTCGCCCGCTGCGAGAACCTCCCGCTCGAGGGCCCGGCGGGGGGTCACCGTCCCCGAGTCGGGCAACGGCTCTGTCCATCTCCTGCCCCTCCCTGTTGGGCCCCCAGGGTGTGCCTACAGACTTTGGCGCGCGAGCCCTGCAGGGCCCCAGGGTGCGCCTACAGACTTTGGCGCGTGGACCCTGTAGGGCTCCAGGGTGTGCCTACATACCCTGGCGCGCGAAATCACCGGTTCGTCCAACATCACGGGCAGCGACGACCTGGGCTCGCAATGACCATGTCACGCGCATTTTATATAGTGACGGGCTTCCCTCGGAGGTTGCAGCCCAAGCGACAAGGGATGATCAGGCACTCGCATGTCGCGAACTATGCTCGCGAATGCGACATAGCAAAGCGTGCAAGTGAGCGGGTTGCTTTCGCGAACTCTGTTCGTGGAGCAGCAGAATGGGGAAAGTTGAGCACGCACGTGAGAGAAGCTTGCTCCATCTAGGTGTCTGCTGCCCACAATTGTATATAATGCTTCGTTGGCTGGCACAGGTTCGCATGCGCTGACCGACGAGGCACAACATATTTGCTTGAGCACAAGACTCGAATGGTATAGTTACTCGTGTCTTGCTTGCCTCTGCCTGTTTCTTGCCCGCCGCCGTGGTGGCTCAAGGTAGCTACGGCCGTGCCCGTGTTATTCGGGTTTCACGTCCATTCACATTCCGTTGGACACTTTGTTCGCAAGCAAACACCTCCATTTTCACCCATTCCCTCATTATTTAGTCTCCTGCTCCTCCTCCTCCTCCTCCTCCTCCTCCTCCTCCTCCTCCTCCTCTTCCTCCCCCTCACTCCTCCTCCTCCTCCTCCTCCTCCTCCTCCTGCTGCCTCCTCCTCCTCCTCCTCCTCCTCCTCCTCCTCCCTCCTTCCTCCTCTTTCCTCCATCCTCCTTCCTCCGCCTCCCCCCTCCTTTTCCTCAACGGCAGCAAGGTCCTCAACAAGGCCACCCTTCACGCGCTGGCCGCGGCCAGCCAGCTGCCGGGGTCCACGAGCTTGGATTTGCTGGCGCTGTGGTGGGTGAAAGCCCAGGGGCGGCCTTGGTTGGGAGGGGGGCTCCAAGGACGAGGAACATTGGTGACAGAATGGTGGTGACGATGCTGAGGAGGAGAAGAAGGAGGAGGAGGAGGAGGAGGAGGAGGAGCAAGAGGAGCATGAGGAGCAGGAGGAGCAGGAGGAGCAGGAGGAGCAGGAGGAGCAGGAGGAGAAGGAGGGAGCGTGCCGCCCTTGCAGCCTATCGCCGCCCGAGGTGCTCGGCAAGGGCTGTGGCAAGGTGGCGGAGGAGGGCGCCGCTGTTGCCGGCGTGGCCAAGGCTCGGGGACCCGCGGGTTTTGCGCAATGGGAGGCGATAAGTTGGGGGTGGAGGGACCCTGAAGGAGCCCTCACGGGGCGCCAAAAAGGGCCCTAAAGGGGAAGAACGTGCACTTTTCGTGCCCTAGAGGGGTCCCAAAGGACACCAGGGCGTTGCGCAATGGGGGGCGGTAAATGGGGGGGGGGGTGTAGCTGCCCTGATAGGCCCGTGTTGAAACACAACACGCGCCGTATTCAAAAGGTCATTTCGGGGGAGCGTAAGACCCGGGTTTGCCGGGACTCGGGTTCGCCATCGTTTTTTGACGACCGCGCCTCGGATTTTGACGAGGAGGAGTTTCGTGGGATGTCTGCAGCGGGAGACCTCGTCAAAATGAAGGTTCGGCCTCGTCATTTTTTTGCCGGCCTCGTCGGGGGTTTCCGAGTCCCCTGTACCCAGGTCTTACGTCCCCCTGATCATTGTTAACGCGCTGCGTGTTGGCTCGGCACGCGACGTTTTGTGGGCACGCATCGCGCCCGACCTGCGTCTTCAGCTCACGTGCTGAGCTCCGGGTCCACACGCTGCGCGTTCTCGCTGCGCCTCGGGGCAGCCAACCGGGGGTGGTGAAGGAAGGGGCACCTGTCGCGCCCTACAGGGGCACCCTGGGGCCCAGATTTGGAACAAAAAGGCGCACGTCTCTCCGCCTGCCCACTGATCGCCCCACACTGCTGGGGCCCAGATTTGGAACGAAAGGCGCACGTCTCTCCGCCTGCCCACGGATCGCCCCACACTGACCAACGCCCAAGACACTCGGGGATCCCCAGGCAGCTGGCGCCTCGGAGAGATCGAGGCGGCGGGTATGTCGTCACTTGATTTGGGGCGTTCCAACAAGGCCCTTCTCGAGTGATCGAAGGGGCCCGGTGGAAGGCGGCAGAAGGTCGGCCCCAAGGGATGCCAAACTTCTCGAGCCCAGTGGTTCCGCAACTGGCCATCAGCTTGACCCCTGGAGGCCACCTGGGTCACCACCAGGGGGCGCGCAGGCGGTCGCGCTTCGTGCGCTGCGGCCCAGGCTGGGGAGTTGCTCTTCTCCACGGCGACCTCGCGACGGCGCGAAGGTGACCGCGCGTCGCGCATCGCGGGGGCGCGAAGATGACCTAGGTTTCGGGCCCCCCAGCGCTCAGAAAGCGGCCCCTATGGAAGGGGGCAGAGCAGTCCCAGGGGCCCACGCGCCGAGCACGTCGAGATGCCGGGTGTCTGGGGAGGCAGGAGCGTCGAGCCTGCAGCAGGACTGGGGCCCGAGTTCCCTACGTCCCTGCCTCCTCTTCGTCGTCGTCATCATCCTCTTCCTCGTCCTCGCCCACTTCGCCGCAGTCGTCACCGCTGTCGTCGTTGTCGTCCTCCTCCTCCTGCTCCTGCTCCTGCTCCTCCTCCTCCTCCTCCTCCTCCTCCTCCTCCTCCTCCTCCTCCTCCTCCTCCTCCTCCTCCCCCTCCTCCTCCTCCTCCTCCTCCTCCTCCTCCTCCTCCTCCCCCTGCTCCCTTTCCCTCTCCCTCCCGCTCCGTTTGCTCTTCCTTTCTTTTCTTCCTGCCATGTGTATGGTTGTCCTCTCCCCAACACTTTTACCACGACGGCTCTTCGTGCCAGTTCTGCTATGACGATCGATGCTATTCGAGTGTGTTCTGGTGTGTTCTATCATATCAGATGGCATGGTAGCCAAACCGCGCTGCGCGCGGCAGAACTGGGCAGCACGCAGGCTGCCTGGCACTGGGCCAGCCGATGGCGACCCGAGAAGGAGTGCTCCGAGGGCCACGGGCGCAGCGACCGGAGCGGGAGGGCGGGAGCGCGCGCGGCCCGTCGGCAGCGAGCGCGGGGCCGCACGGTGACGCCCTCGGAACTCGTCCTCGAAGGTCTTCGCGGCGGAGGTCTCGACGACGGACTTGGCTGTCCTCCTCCTCCTCCTCCTGCTCCTCCTCCTCCTCCTGCTCCTCCTCCTCCTCCTCCTCCTCCTCCTGCCCGCCTTCGCCGACGGCCTTCCGCCGAGCAGCTCGCAGCTCACAGCTCTTATTGCCAGTTTCTTAGCGGTTTTAGTCTTCACCGCGCTCGGGGCGGCGCCGTGCGACTGCAGCTGGGCGGACTGAGCGCAGGCGCTCCTTGGAGCGCCTGGCAGTGCTTGCTAGGAGTTGCTGTCTGGAGCGCCCGAAGGTACTTGTCAAGACGCTTCGACGGTACCTGCCCTCTTGCCAAGACAACTGCCCGACAATCCCTGCCAAGACGCTGCTGCGAACATGCGTGCAAGACGCCTGCCCGAGAATACCTGCTCCTCTGTGGCGCGCCCGAAGGCGCGGAAGCGCGATGCTCCGCGGATGGACGGGGGCCGTGCCTCGGCTTCGAAATGCTTCGGTGGACGCCCAGAGCGTGCAGCTCTTTGCCGTGCCCCTGGCCGGGGTCCTGTGGCCGCACTGCGGGCTAAGGCGTCGTTGCCGTCTGCAGCGGCGCCGTCCGCCCAGAGACCCCGTGGAGCTCGTGGGGGCATGTTGCGGGCCTGGGGGCCGTTCGGGGGCCCTCCCTGGGTCCTTCTGGGGCCTCGGGGGGCAGGTTTTGGCTGGACTGGAAGCCCCACTTGTGGGTTGCAGTCCTTTCTCCTCCCCTTTTTCCTCCTCCGTTCGGTTCGGCCGCAGTGGTGCCGGCGAAGGCATGTGGGCGGGGGGCGCTTGTTTGAAATGAACCCGCAAGCATTAGTTTTCCCCCTCATGGCTGTTCGTTGATTGCCGCCGGGGTGACGCGTGTTACCCCCGTTCCCCGTAACGTCTGTGCCCCAGTCGTGTGAGGATGCCCTGGATGTCCCCAGTGAAACCGTTAGCTCCCCCATTATTCGTGTAGGCTCGTTTTAAACATTGCAGTTTCCACTTGCATTTTTTGCGCTTCCCAGTCATTACAACATCGATTGCGCACACGTCCACTGGCCACTCCTTTCTCTTTCTCTCCGTGCCACTCCTGGAGGTCGCCGTTCTCTTTCTCTCCGTGTCACTAAGCGCGTGCCCGTCCTTCTCCGGGCCGGCCCTCGCTTCGCCCTGGCAGGTGCTGCTCGCCGAGTCCGAGCAGCTGCACCACCCGGTGGCGGACACCACCGCGGCCATGCTCCTGGCGCTGCAGAAGGAGAAGGGCTACTCCGTCATCGCCGGGGTCTCGGGCTCCTTCTGCAAGGAGATGGCCCTAGACTCTGGACGCCCGAGATGGGCACGGAAAGAATGGGTACAATGTCCAACAGCAGTTCCTGTCCACTCTGAACAGGACTCGCTGTGCGCGCCGCCGCGGCCTGTGTCCATTCGAGACAAGGCCGCTTGCCCAGCAGCGGCCGCTGTTGGTTTGGGACAACATTTGCTGCTGGGCACTGTACCCATTCTTTCCGCACCCATTTCGGGCGTCCAAACAGACGGAACACGCAGACGGCACAAACAGACTCCTTCGAAGATTGGCGCGGATTTTTTGGGTCGGCGATGGGCCGCGCCTCTGGCGCCGCCCCTGGCGCGCTCCGCACGCCAGGGGAGCGTGGGACGTCGCCGACCCAAGTCCGCGCGAACCTACGACAGTTTGTGCTCATGCAGTCGGCAGGTATTCTAAGCCCCATGCCTCCCATCCTCCCTTCCTTCTTGCTGCTGCTGCTCCTTCTCCTCCTCTTCCTCCTCCTCTTTGGCCTCGAACCTTCTTCTCCTCCTTGTCCTTCCCCAATCGCCTCTCCCCTCCCCTCCTCCACTGCCCTCCCCACCCCCCCTCCTGGATGGGGAGGACAGCGCGAGAGGGGATGACAGTCAGCGTAGAGGGGACAGGATGAGGAGGAGATGCGAGAGGACAGGGGAGGATGGGAAAGGGAAAAACGAAGAGAGCAGATGATGAGGAGGAAGTGTGGAGGAACTTGGGAACGCGGGACCCAGACAAAGTCCGACAATATCACAGCGCATGCGCCCTGAACTCGCGAGGAAGCGAAGGATGATGATGAGGAGGAGGAGGAGGAGGAGGAGGAGGAGGAAAAGGAGGAGGAAAAGGAGGAGGAGGAGGAGAAGGAGAGGAGGAGGAGGGAGGAGGAGGAGGAGGTGGTGGAGGGGGGGATGGTGGTGGTAGAGGTGGTGGAGGAGGGGATGTGGAGGAGGTGGAGGTGGTGGAGGATGTGGAGGAGGAGGTGGAGCAGGAGGAGCAGGAGGAGCAGGAGGAGCAGGAAGAGATGGGGCAGATGGGCAAGGTATTTTGTTTTTTTCCCAACCCTCCTTGGTTGGGTATTCGTTTTGAATAGAGCAGTGTGGTCGCGTCCTTCCTCCTCCCGCCTCCCGCCTCTTTCCTGCCTCTTTCTGTCTTGCCTGCGGGGGGCTGCGATCTGTGAAACTGCCGCCATTTTCGAGGCCTGCTGGGGGGCCCAGCACAGTGAGGGCGACGCGCGGACCCAAATTAGACCTCGCCATTCCTGGGGGGCTGCGATCTGTGAACCTGTCGCCACTTTCGAGGCCTGCTGGGGGGCTCAGCATAGAGGGTAATCGCGGCAGATTCAAATTAGACCTCGCCATCCCTGGGGGGGGGGGAGCTGCGATCTGTGAAACTGTCGCCACTTTCGAGGCCTGCTGGGGGGTCCAGCATAGAGGGTAATCGCGGCAGATCCAAATTAGACCTCGCCCTCCCTGGGGGGCTGCGATCTGTGAAACTGTCGCCACTTTCGAGGCCTGCTGGGGGGTCCAGCATAGAGGGTAATCGCGGCAGATTCAAATTAGACCTCGCCATCCCTGGGGGGCTGCGATCTGCGAAACTGTCGCCATTTTCGAGGCCTGCTGGGGGGCCCAGCACAGTGAGGGCCACGCGCGGATTCAAATTAGACCTCGCCATCCCTGGGGGGCTGCGATCTGCGAAACTGTCGCCATTTTCGAGGCTTGCTGGGGGGCCCAGCACAGTGAGGGCCACGCGCGGATTCAAATTAGACCTCGCCATCCCTGGGGGGCTGCGATCTGCGAAACTGTCGCCATTTTCGAGGCCTGCTGGGGGGCCCAGCACAGTGAGGGCCACGCGCGGATTCAAATTAGACCTCGCCATCCCTGGGGGGCTGCGATCTGCGAAACTGTCGCCATTTTCGAGGCCGGCTGGGGGCCCAGCACAGTGAGGGCCACGCGCGGATTCAAATTAGACCTCGCCATCCCTGGGGGGCTGCGATCTGCGAAACTGTCGCCATTTTCGAGGCCTGCTGGGGGGCCCAGCACAGTGAGGGCCACGCGCGGATTCAAATTAGACCTCGCCATCCCTGGGGGGCTGCGATCTGCGAAACTGTCGCCATTTTCGAGGCCTGCTGGGGGGCCCAGCACAGTGAGGGCCACGCGCAGATTCAAATTAGACCTCGCCATCCCTGGGGGGCTGCGATCTGCGAAACTGTCGCCATTTTCGAGGCCTGCTGGGGGGCCCAGCACAGTGAGGGCCACGCGCGGATTCAAATTAGACCTCGCCATCCCTGGGGGGCTGCGATCTGCGAAACTGCCGCCATTTTCGAGGCCTGCTGGGGGGCCCAGCACAGTGAGGGCCACGGGCAGATTCAAATGAGACCTCGCCATCCCTGCGGGGCTGCGATCTGTGAACCTGTCGCCACTTTCGAGGCCTGCTGTGATCCCCGTTTTCGAAGTGGCTAGGAGTGCTCAGGAATTGTAAATCATCAGCTTTATCAAGCCCTTTTCCTGTAGCCAGTGTCCTGCGAGTCTCCCGAATTCCGTCTGCAGACATATGTAACCCTCGCTCCGTCATCGCCCCCTTATAAAGTATCCTAAACTATTTGCGCCCCGCTTTTGCGCAGGGGTTGGGTACGTCGCCTGGGTATTTTTTTTTGGGGGGGGGGGATCGAAGGATGAGCAGCATGAGTACTAAGACTATTGATGCGAGTAATAATAAGAAGATGATGAATATTCAGAGGAACGCGAACTATACTAATATAGTAATACTACTAATAATAATAATAATGTTTTTCTAATACTGCTAACACTAGTAGTAGCAATACGACTGCCAGGAATACGAATCGCAAAACCACGAATAATTGAAAGTACGAGTGCTACGAAAAAGAAGACTACTACGCAGAAGAAATATTCGACTACAATTACTAATACTAACAAGGCTAATGATGTTCCTGCGAATGTTAACAACATCAAAACCCTGTATGTAGCCATTTCTGTGAAACATCCGATTGATAAACATACATCGGTGACTGTAGTGCTAGCACTACTCTTACAAGTCATGTCAGCATTGTTTATCCGATTCGTGCTAATAATAATGAACGTAAGTATGCGAATCTTAGTCTCAATCGTAAGACTTCTAGTCAAAATACCACTGACACGAATCAACATAGTATTACTTCTACTAGTGTTAACAACCAATAGTATCATTATCGCTACTAGTACCCATACAAAGACGACTGCGAATTCTGATCATGCTAATGTTGGTACTACTATTATGCTATTTGTATACGAAAACAGTACTACTATTAGTAATAGCAATACTGATCGCAGCACTCGTAATACTAACAGGGGGAGGAGGAGGCGGAGGGACGCCTAACGGATCAGATGGAGGAGGAGGTGGACGACGAGGAAAGAGGGGCAAGAGGCATAATAGGAGCAAGAGGAGGAAGTTGAGGAGGAGGGAAGATAATGAGAAGGGGGGACATCGAGGCGAGGGAATACAATGATGATGAGGAGGATGGAAGACGAGGAGGAGGAAGAGGAGGAAGAGAAGAGAAGACGAGGTGGAGGAAGGAGGAGGAAGAAGAGGATGGACGAGCAAGCATAACAATTCGAGGAGGAGCAGGAGGATGAGGAGAGAAGACATGAGGATCAGGAGCAGGAGGTGGGGGACGAGGAGGAAGAGGATGAGGAGTGAATGGGAGGAGGATGATACTGATAATGATGATGATGGGGAGGCGGGCGGACGAGAAGGGGGGAAGACGAGGAGGAGGAGGCGGAGGATGATAAGGGGGAGGAGGCGGAACAACGATGGCAAGAAGGAGAAGGAGGAGGAGGAGGATGAGGAGGATGAGGAAGATGAGGAAGATGAGGAAGATGAGGAAGATGAGGAAGATGAGGAAGATGAGGAAGATGAGGAAGATGATGATGATGATGATGATGATGATGATGATGATGATGATGATGATGATGATGATGATGATGATGATGATGATGATGATGCGTATGATGATGATGATGATGATGATGATGATGATGATGATGATGATGATGATGATGATGATGATGCGTATGGTGATGCGCTGCGGATGCTATGATGATGCTGATGAGGATGAGGATGAGGATGAGGATTGAGGATGTGATGCTGAGTTGATGTTGATGATGAGCGACTGAGGGTGTGTGATGATGCTGATGATGACGATGATGATTATGATGATGCTGAATAGGATGCTGATGCTGATGCTTATGCTGATGATGCTGATGCTGCTGCTGATGATGATGATGAGGATGAGGATGAGGATGATGATGATGATGATGATGATGCTGTTGATGATGATGATGATGTTTGTGGTGATGATGATGATGATGATGATGATGATGATGATGATGATGATGATGATGATGATGATGATGATGATGATGATGATGATGATGATGATG